>CM038146.1:463577633-463895133 GCA_021437245.1 Aegilops speltoides | reverse complement strand
CTCTTTCTTGGCGAGGTGGGACTAAAAAATAGCTTACCCTGTAGTACCAGTTGGAGCCACCAACCGGTACTAAAGGTGGTGCGCTGCCTGCACAAAATTTAATTAGTGTCATTTAGCTCAAAACAAATCATTAAATGCATGAAAATATCAAATGAAGGCGAAATGGTTGAAAGTTGATGGCGTCGCTTTGAATGATGCATCTTGAATGCACAAAAGTCTGGAGTTGTAATAAGTTTAAAAAATGAAATGTCTTTGTAACATATGAGTTTAATTTCGCCGTCGAAACACGAATACTCGAAAGATATTGTCCGGTTTGTAAGCGAAGTGCATCCAGTTTTGCCGTAACCCTCTCTACTTTTTGAATAATCTATGTGGGTGAAATGATGATACCATGCCAAGTTTCAACTTTTCAGAGTTCATTTGTAGTGCTTTTCAATTTCCAGGTCATTTAGTTCTCAAAACAAATCATTAAATGCATGAAAAATATCAAATGAAGGCGAAATGGTTGAAAGTTGATGGCGTCGCTTTGAATGATGCATACTGAATGCACAAAAGTCTGGAGTTGCAATAAGTTAAAAAAATGAAATGCCTTTGTAACAGATGAGTTTAATTTAAATCGAAACACGGATACTTGAAAGAGATTGTCCGGTTTGTAAGCGAAGTGCATCCATTTTGCCGTAACCCTCTCTACTTTTTGAACAATATATGTGGGTGAAATGATGATACCATGCCAAGTTTCAACTTTTTGAGTTCATTTGTAGTACTTTTCAATTTCCAGTCATTTAGTTCTCAAAACAAATCATTGAATGCATGAAAAATAGCAAATGAAGGCGAAATGGTTGAGAGTTGATGGCGTCTCTTTGAATGATGCATCTTGAATGCACAAAAGTCCGGAGTTGTAATAAGTTTAAAAAATGAAATGCCTTTGTAACAGATGAGTTGAATTTCGTCGAAACACGAATACTTGAAAGAGATTGTCCAGTTTATAAATGAAGTGCATCCAGTTTTTGCCGTAACCCTCTCTACTTTTTTGAACATTCTATGTGGGTGAAATGATGATACCATGCCAAGTTTCAACTTTTTCAGAGTTCATTGTAGTGCTTTTCAATTTCCAGGTCATTTAGTTCTCAAAACAAATCATTGAATGCATGAATAATAGCAAATGAAGGCAGAAATGGTTGAAAGTTGATGGCGTCGTTTTGAATGGTGCATACTGAACACAAAAAATATAAGAGCATTTACATCATGATCTTATATTTCTTTACAGTCTAAACTGTCAATATGATCTTATAACATCAAAAATACTTTGATCATCAATGATCTTTGTGTGTACAATCTGAATTTTCAATATGAGTCATCAACGATTTATAAACCGATGAAGACTCATATTGCGGCCACAAATTCTACACATAGAGTTCAATGAAGACCAAGTGCTTGTGATAGTTTGAGAAATAACATATTTAAGGTGGTAAAAGGCTTGTTAAGGGAGCGAGGTGGGACTAAAAACAGCTTGCCATAACCTCATTAGTACCGGTTCGTAGTGCGAACCGCACTAAATGGTGATGGTGGGGCCATAGCCTGACCAGCAGTGACACATCTTCTTTAGTACCGGTTCGTGGCATGAACCGGTACTAAAGGTTCGCCACGAACCGGTGCTATTGATCGCCGCCACGAACCGGTGCTATTGTACACATTAGTGCCGGCTGAAATTCAAACCGGCACTATTGTGCTTCACGTTTGACCCTTTTTCTACTAGTGCAAGGAAAAAAATCCATGATTAAATTTCTCTAAAATACTACTCTAAACCTCCGTCCGGAATTATTTGTCGCAGAAATGGATGAAAATTCTTGTATCTAGAACTAAAATACGTCTAGATACGTCCACTTCTCCGACATGTATTTCCAGACGGAGAAAGTACTTATGAAATCCTTTGAATTAAAGAGGCTCCAAGTAAGAAAAGACGTGCTTGCGCTACGCGAGGGAGTTATATTTGCCCAATTGAGGGGCTTCTCGCATGTGGTGATGGAGGTTGACTATTTAGAGGTGGTTAACCTCTGGCTTTCGCGTCACAATACAAGATCTATTGTGACGCCTATCTTCGAGGAACTCAGCGAGAGAGCTGCAAATTTTGCTTCTTTTTCGGTGCAACATGTTAGTAGGGATGCCAACGGCACGGCCGACCTTTGTGCCAAACATGCTACTTCCTTAACGGTATCCGAGTGTTGGATGGATAACTGTCCATCCTTCATTGTAAGCAGCCTTATGCCTGAGTGTAACCGAATTTCTTTCATGCAATAAAACTCCCGTATCTCACGTAAGAAAAAAGGTAGTAAGAAAAGACGTCGATCACTACTGTAAGGATGTTCATTCTTCAGGAACGATGTGACTCGATGTTTGCACAAAGAAGGTCCTACAATGTAGTGCCAAACAAGACGCTTCCTTTCACTTGTCTGGCCTGCAGTAAAGTAGTGCAAAATTGTCAAATAAAGAATACGAGGTGTAAATCTAGCTTCAAAAGGTATATTCGGAACAGCAAATGCCTTTTGCATGTAAATATAACTTCGCGGGGTTCCAGAATAGAATATTCAAAGAAAAAAAAGAATAGATTATGTTGCAACTATGGACAACATACTCCCTCTGGTCCTTTTTACTCCGCATATTAGATTTCTGTCAAGTCAAACTTTACAATGTCTGATCAAAATTATATTTAAAAATATCGAGATCTACAACACCAAATATATATACTATGAAACTACATTTCATGATGAATCTAACAGTATTGATTTGGCATTGTGAATGTTGATGCTTTTCTCCATAAGTTTTTGGTCAAAGTAGAGATACTTTGACTTCGGACAAAACTTATATGCAGACTAAAAAGAACCGAAGGGAATATATATCTTGGGGCACCCTACTCGTCAACCAACCAACGTTTTGAAAAGACCAGTCAAGTCGCGAGCCATTCGATTCGGTGTGATCGAGGGGCTAGCGTCTCGTCGCAAAGTCTTGGCAACACCTGTCGCTACTCCTATCTCCTGGCTCCCATCAGGCCCTGGGTCGGCTCCCCGCCGCCCTGCGACGAGGCAGACCACGAGCTCTTTGCCAGTGCCACCAAGGTGACGATCAGGGATGGGTCCACTTCTCGCATTCTAGGTGGACAGATGCGGGAATGCTCAAGTAGGTCTTCCCGACTCTACATAGGCACTCGCGCCGAAAGAACAAGACGGTCGTCGCGGCAATCAACAACCACACATGGACTCTTATCTTTCATGGGGAGCGATTAGCTTAGTTTTCGCTGGACGGCCGAACTATGCACGATGGCTGATTGAACGGCTTGATACAGTACATCTTGTGTAAATGGACGTCTTGATGGGTAGCATCGTGTGTAAATCGTCCATACTTGTCGTGTGTATAGCAGCGTTCTTCTTCTTTTTACTCTCATTTCTTTCATCCACCTGATCACTTGATGGAACATTGTTTCCCGCTCCCTTCTGCTATATCAATGAATGCCAACAACACGTTGGGTCTTTCAAAAAAAAAAAAAAGATTTGAGTTGCCTTGCTGACGAGCGACTGCAAGATTGGCGTGACGTTGCCTTGCTGACGAGCAACTGCCGCGCAGCACGTGGCGTGGGCGACTCCTGCCGGCTCTGTTGCAGGAAGGTATCTTTTTCCCTCTTTATTACTCGTAGCAGCTTCCATTCCTTGACTCTTCTCTGTCCTCGGTCCTTTTTTTTCTTTGTCTTGTGCTTTTGAGAATAATAACCACGTCGCAAAAGGTTTGAAAATGAAATGCAAACTTCAAAATTCACATCCAAGCCACGTCGTAACATAAATCCGCAGTCCACAGTTCAACACCACACAGCGACGGCGACACACAATAAAAAATCCGACACAGATAAGTTTCTGATCAACAAACCAACGGAATGCAAAACAAGAAGCGTCAGTTGACTTTACATTGCAGCCGGCCTGATCATCGTGGACATCGTCAGGAACCGCTTCCTCCCACCCCCAAGTACCTGAGCACCCTGAGCTCCTTGGCCCTGGTGACCACGGCGTCGAACGACAGCAGCACGTGCAGCGTGACGAAGACGACCACGCCGGCCACGACCGCGATCACGTACGCGGACGTCTCCGAGTTCCTGCAGCTGCCGGCGGCGTACGCGCCCAGCAGCCCCAGCAGGTCCAGCACCACGGCGGCCTGCATCGCCCACAGCGGCGCGCCGCGCCGCTTCACCGTGCGCTGGAGCAGCAGCATGATCACCACGACGGACGCCATGAACGACGTCGCGTTACAGTAGAAGAAGGCCTGGTACCGCGCCCCGTGGGTGTCGAGCAGGACCGGGTTACCCGTCGCCGTCCGTGTCGGCGCCGGCGCGTCGTCGCCCCACGTGCCGCCCGGAGGCGCGAGACCCGCCTGGTACGTCACGCTCGCGGCCAGGATGCCGAGCAGCATCAAGTACTTGCGTTTCATGTAGTCCTCGCTGCCTTTTTGTTGCTGCTTGCTCTTGTTATTCTCGCCGTCGCCGCCTGCCGGCGACGAAGACAGCGGCTCAAATAGCCTTCGGAGCCACGGCGGAAGGCATTGCAGCTCGGACCAACGGAAGCGGTCTGCTGACACGAAAAGTAGGATCTGCAGGATGAGGAAGGCGACCACCAGGGCCACGAGCGCGAAGACGTAGATGGACGTGCGTAGTTTCCGGCAGCTGCCGGCGGCGTAGGCACCAATGAGGCCCAGCAGCCCGACCACGATGCAGACGTGGAGCGCGTGGCTCCGAATGACCTGCTTGTACAGCGTCTGGTTCACCAGGAGGAGAATGACGGCCACCGACGCCATGAACCCCGTCGCGTTGCAGTAGAAGAAAACCTGGTACCTGCTCCAGTAGTAATCGAGGAGGACCGGGTCACCGGCGATGAGCTTCCTCTCCTCCTTGCTCTCCGGCCAGAACCCGCCCGGTGGGTTGAGTCCGGTTTGGTACGTGACGGTGGCGGCGAGGATGGCGAGCTGCAGCAAGAACTTACGCTTCTTCTCGAGGTCCAGTCTGGGCTGGTTGTCGTCCGAGAGCTGGAGCCAACCTGCAAGCGTGTCGGACATGTCGTGCACCCGGTCCATCAGCCAGCTGCTACCCCCAGTAAGCCTGTACGCCACGACCTTGGCGATGGAGTAGACGAAGACGGCGACGGCCAGGGCAGAGACGTAGATGGTGGTGGAGGCGTCCCGGCAGCTCCCGGCGGCGTACGCGCCCATGAGGCCGAACAGGTTCAGTATCATGGCCGACTTGAGCGCGGTGCCCTTGAGGACGGCGCCCGAGCTCAGCTCCTTGCTCTGCACGATGATGATGACGACCAGCGATGCCGCGAAGGCCGCCGTGTTACAGTGGTAGAACGCCTTGTACCTCATGGGACGTATGTCGAGGAGAATCGGGTCCCCCGGGGTGCGATCCGCTTGACCTTCCTGCCAGACGCCGCCCGGCGGGCTCAGCCCTGCCTGGTAGGTCACCGTCGCGGCGAGCGTGGCCAGCAACAGGAGTAGCGACCGCGACTCCTCCCTTTCCTCCTCCTTCTCCGAATTCTCCTCTGCCGCCAGAGCGCCGTTCTTGCTCCCTACACCTCGCCGGGGTGTGGCCGGGACCGTTGCCATGGCATTAGCAATAGCATTACCCGGCGTCCTTTTCCTTTTCCTATCCAAGCAGCTGGCGCAGGTCAGTACGTTGCAGATGACTCTGCGCCACCGCTGGAACGTGTCCATGGCGAACAGCGCGACGGCGGCCTGCAGCACGATGTTGAGGAGCACAGCGCCGGCGAGGGAGACGATGTAGATGGTGGTGTCGACCCTCCTGCAGCTCCCGGCGGCGTAGGCGGCCACGAGGCCGAGCAGCTCCACCAGGACGCACACCGGCAGCGCGTACGACCGGGCGAGGAGGTGGCTCAGCGTCCTGCTCATCAGCAGCATGATGATGGCCAGGGACGCCACGAAGGACGTGGCGTTGGCGTAGAAGAAGGCGTGGTACCGGATCTTGTACCGCCCGTCGTGCAGCAGCGGGGCGCCGGCGAGGTGCCCGTCCACGGTCTTGCTCCAGAAGCCCCCCGGCGGCGCCAGGCCCGCGCCGTACGTCAGCGGCGTCGCGAAGGTGGCGAGCAGCAGGAGGAACTTGCGCCGCTCCTTGAGCTTGAGCCTCTCCTCCTCCGAGCCCGGCGAAACTACGCCGGAGTCCGCCAGCTTCCGGAGCAGCACCCGTCTCGGACTAGAGGAGGAAACGGAGCCCGGCGAGACGCCGGAGTCCGCCAGCTTTCGGAGCAGCACCCGCCTCGGACTTGAGGAGGAGACGCAGACGTGGATGGCGACGTAGGCGAAGACGAGCGCGAAGAGCGCGGAGACGTACGCGGAGGCGACCACGTCGCGGCAGCTCCCCGCGGCGAAGGCGGCCATGAGGGCGAGCAGGTCGAGCAGCATGGCGGAGCGGAGCACGGTGAGGCCGACGCGGCTGCCGCTGATGCGCCGGTCCAGCAGGAACATGATGACCACCAGGGACGCGACGAAGGCGGCGGCGTTGCAGTAGAAGAAGGCGGTGTACCTGGCCGAGTAGGTGGCCACGAGCACCGGGTCGCCGACGCGGTGCGGGTAGACCGCCGGCGCCGGCGGGTCAGGGTCGGCCTCCTCCGACCTCACGCCGCCCGGCGGGTTGAGCCCGGCCACGTAGGTGACACCGGCGACCAGCGTGGCGAGCAGCAGCAGGTACTTGCGCCACTTCCACAGGAACTTGATGTCTTCTTCCGGCTCCATCGCCATGACTCACGGCGGACCAGACCAGAGCGCTCCGGTCCAGCTAAGATAATATCTCCATTGGCGATTGGTGAGGGTTCTGCTGCCCAGATGCTTCACACCTCCAGTACGCCACGAGGAATGTGATGCTGAGCTGAGAGCTGTGTCTACTGCAAAGCAAACTAAAAAGATCACCAGTCAATTTCTTCCATGGCCATTGGGTCAAGATCCAAATACCCCGAACTGTTAGGGTCCATTCCAGCATCGTAATCTGTGGTTCTGTACAAACACAGTATTAGAGATCATAGTGAGTATAGGTGACAAAAATAAGCTAACGACCGCTCTAATCATAGTGAGTAGTAAATGACCTTTGTCAGACAAAAGGTGTCAAGAAAGCTGGAAATGTTTTTTGTTGAATGGCATATGCTACGTCCAATGAGACATAGCTATAGCCCCCATGTGCACGGTAGGTGTTAGTCTGCTCGAAATTTAAGAACGCCGGACCAAGAAACTTGCGTCAGTAATGTCCACCGCGGTAGATTTTGGGAAGACAGATGGGTCCATAATAGAGCTTTGAAAGATGATTTTCCTAAACTATATTCTATGTTTTGATAATAAATCAGTCAAAAACATATTTGACAAGGGTTTAGATAATGTCAATTTTCAAAGAACCCTATATGGGAGATTCTTTGGAATTATGGGATCGTGTTAAAGATAGCTGCTCTGGGGTGGTCTTGAGTGGGGACAGAGATAGAATCTTCTGGACCTGGATAAAAAAAGGGATCTACACTGTTAAATCTTACTATAGATTTTTGATTGAAAATGGGGTTAAATACCCACATAAATTTCTGATGAAAACTAAGATGGCACCTAGGGTGAAAGTCTTTATTTGGTTGGTTTTGCGCAATAGCATTTTAACTAGAGATAACTTGCTTCCCAGGGGATTGGTAGGAGATAAGACTTGCCCCTTTTGTATGCAAAATGAGAGTGTTGACATATATTCCTGAAGTGTTCCATGGCGAAAATGATGTGGAATATTATTCAATATGCTTTTGATTTAAATGACAGCACACAGGATTTGTTTGGCGTTTGGTTGAAGCAGTTTGAAAAACATGAAAAATCCCTGGGTGGCAGTGACTCAGTGAGGATATATGCGGTTTTCTTTCGGACTATCTAGAAACTTAGAAATAGTATGGTATTTGATAAAAAGAAGGATATCTGATCCTTGTATACCTGTTAACCTGATGGTTAAAATGTTACATGACTGGCTCGTTTTGTTGATAAACCCAAGAAGATGAAGAATAATGAAGGAGGCCCCAAGCGCCCCCCCAGTGCGCTGGGTTCGGCCTGGGATCGCCGGGCCAAAAAATGGGCCGAGCCGGCGGATTTCGGCGTCTTGGGTACGCGACTGGAGTTTTTCCGCGCGAAAAAAGTCGCCCTGGGGGCCTGTTGGGTGCACGGCTGGAGATGCTCTTACAGTGGTTGCCAGCCTTCTAAACTGTTTCCAGACTTTCACATGATTCAGCATCTTCTAGTACACTCTAAATTCATTTGCCCCTGTTTCTTGGACAAGTGAGGAAATCCTTCCTATCTTCCATTGGAAGCACAGTTCGCAGATAAGGAAACACAGACAGACTGCGCTAAGCGGTTTCGCCCCTCGAGAAGCCTTCAGAAACAGTAATCTATAGCCAGAATGGAGTTCATGTTCATCCAAATGGGAAAAACAGACAAGACTTGCTAAACCTTTCAGAAGCAGTCAGCTATAGCCTGAATGGAAGTTCATGTTCATCCACCAGTGGACTGTTCTAAATCCAAAAAACTTACAAGACTTCTAAACCAGCAAATTCTAACTTTCCACCGGAAACTACTATATTATCGTCAACATATGTAAACCCGCAGCACTGAATTTACATGGTGTTAGATAATAACGAGAAATAAACGAGACAAAGAGACATGGATTTTTACGTGGAAACCCTTGCGGGAGAAAACCACGGACGTACGAAGGCGCAATCACTATAATTGGGAGGAGTATTACATTACACGATAGGACAAACCCTCTACGTGCTAATCTGGTGGAGATCTCTCTCATCTATTCTATGACTAGCTGGTACTACATAAAGGGGCAAACAACTCTCTTTTTTGGTGGACACGTAACAGAGTTGTAGTGTCATGCTACGTCTAGCACGATTGACATGCCGTAGTCCGGTAGGACTCCATCCATAGTACAATACTTGTATGGGATTCGGAACACAATAAAATAACACATGGAAGGCTGGGCATTCAGCGCACTGCTCCATACAGAGCCATACTCACCTGAAATCAAGCCTTAGAACAACCAGACAAAGCTGAAACAATGTGGAAATTATAAGGATCAATCATCAGTTGCTCCATTGATCTTAACAACAAACCACAGTACTATTATTTCAGTTCACCAATTATCGCCAACAAACACGCCCTCAGATTATTATTATTCGACGGTCATACGCAGGGAGCAACAGGATACAGATACACACGGTGGAGCTAGGAGGATACGATACTAGTTGAGGACGGAAGAGGGGTGCCGGTGGCCGAATTGACTTCACTTCAGTTCAGGCGGCGAGGCGGGCGACGACGGGGTACTTGGCCTGGAACTTGGACTCCCAGTCGGCTAGCACGCCGAGCTCCTTGTCGGAGAGGCCGGAGAGGTCGCCGGAGACGTCGGCGGCGTCCTTGGACATCTTGGCGAGCGCGCGGGCGGCCTCGCGGCCGGCGAAGAGCGCGTAGTCGCCGCCGGGCCCGTAGAAGCCGCGCCCGGCCGAGACGTCGAAGACCTTGCCGCGGATGGCGACGTAGATCGGCTTGGACGCGTCCGTGCCGTCGTACGCCCGCAGCTGCGCCGCCGTCAGCTCCGTCGCCATCTCGATCTCGCTCTGCGCGCTGCGCTGCGCGTGGTAGGTGTGCTGCGAGTGAGGCTGTGGGTGGGGTGGGGTGGGGGAGAGGGAGGGGGGATGGGCCGGGGGTGAAGAGGAGGGGGTCTGCGTCGGCCGCACGCTGACGGCTGATTCCTACGGGATGGGGAGTGCCGCTCGGGAGCAGGAAGGGGCAAAGATTGTGAGCGGCTTCCAGAAACCGGAGCAAGTGGTTGGTTTTGGGTGGCCGAAATATGTGCGGCCCGGAACGAGAGGCCCGGGAAAGGCTGCGAGCTGGTACCTCCTTCTCCCCTCTCCGTGGAATTTGGCCCACTCGTCTAATTTTTTTCTTCTGAATGGCCCTCGTCTACGGGAGCTCCTATTCGGCGCTTACAGCGCCAGTTCGCGCTGACGGCTGACGGCTCTCACAGGGGAAGCATGGTGGAAAACGTTCATCATTTTGGAAAAAAAGTTCACAGATTTTTTTAAGAAACAAAAAATTGAAAAAAGCTTGTGGATTTTAGAAAAGTTCACGGTTGTAAAAAGTCCGTGGGTTTTGTGAAAAAGGTTCACGAACTTGTATAAAATGCTTCGAATTGAACGAAGTTCACGCATTTTAAAAAAAAGGAAAAAAAGAACAAACCGTGAACAGAAGTTAGGATTTGATGAACAGAAAGGGAAGCAGAAAAAGATGAAAAATAGGTTAAATATTCAAAATAGACGTGGTGGTCGAGTGGTTATTGGAGTTTAACTAGGAGACTGAGATCTAGGGTTTGAATCTCCTTTGCACTCTGTTTTTTTTTTCAGTTTTAACAAAAAAAATGAAAACACTAAACGGGCGACCCAGCGGAGAGGGAGTGGCATTAACTCTCTACTCTGGATAGACAGTACCACCTACAACCCACTACCTCTTCAAGATCTTCATGCAACCTACTCAACTATGTCAGAGCCCATATTGGCTTGTGGCTGCACACGGAAGTTTCTAGCATGAATAATCTTATGATCCCTTTGAGCCTGGGTGGCGAACCGTAGGATGATCACACGGGTACTCCAAGATATCCTAGGACAACACTGGATTCTCCAGGTGCCCTGACAACCACTGGGTAGAGGGAGTGTGAGCGCCTGTTTGTGGAAAACAAAGAAATGGCCGCCTTCAACGCTGAATAGGAAATGCCCTCATCTACTGTTGCTAGAGCAATTGCTCAAATAACAAAAATACTGTTGCCAGAGCAGTTTATGAAAATGAAGAGTATCCCTCGTAAAAAAATGTTTAGAAAAGAGGGGAGAAATCTGCTAAAGAAAAACAAAAAGAAAGAAAGAAATTCTCCAAAATGGAGAAAGTTGATCAATTTTTTAAACACGGTACAATCACAGATGGTCACATACACTTACCTCTATGAACGCGCGCACACCCTATCCCTATAAGCACCTTGGAGATACTGAATCGACACAACATCTTTAGATTGACGAGCTCAGCATAGGTGTCTTGTAGTCAATGAAAACGTCTAAAGATCATCAACCTCTGGAGTTCACGATGTGGCAAAAATAGCTTTGGGTCTTGATGCGAGACGTCATAGGTTGTTAGAACCTCCCGATATTATTAATATCCCTCTTGAGGGTGTGGCTATGGAACTCAGGTGTCGTTAGTTATGTTGTGGTGTAGTCTTTAGGTCCTCTTGTATTCTTGCTCGACAGCGTATTCATTGTCCGTTTTTTCCTAGGTTCAGCTTCACCGAGGGCTTCCTCACCATGTTGTCTTGTTCGATCATGTATTTGTGCTTCATACTTTATCTATTAAGCGGGACGAAAGTCTGATTCGACATATTATTAATATCCCCACAAATTTTTTGAATTAATAAAGTTGAAGACTCTCTCTCTATCTCTTAGAAAAAAGAAAAAGGAAAGGATTGCCGGTGTGACACACTAGGTTTAGTTTGAGCATTAATAATGTGATTTCGTGCATTAAATTTCTTAAAATAACAATGGCATTGGCTTTTTGTGCAAGATTTAGTATGTTGAAACTGGCCCGTGATCACTAGGCATTAGCATGAGTCGTCCGAACAGACCATCCCTTGGGTTGATTTCAACCACGATTGCATTATTGTGACAAGCTTTAGACCATGTATTTACATTTTGCGAGTTCATCAACTAAAATGGATGCACCCAAATGGTTTATTGTACCACTTGTGCATTTTGCTAGTGTTACTCCCGCTCTCATTTGAGTAGGACACGCTAGGGTAGTCATTTGGCTGGTGGTGGATGCACAATTCCACTTCGACCATACTCCCTCATAAAAATGCGCTATTTTGATTTTCTTTGAATATTTGTTGGAGGCAAAGGTGTTCTCCATTTGCAATTTTTCAACAACAAAACAAAAAACCTAAAAGCCAGATGCTTGTATGTCTATGGTGATGTTAGCTTTCCTAGGAGCATAGTGCACCATGGATCTCAAGTAGAAGCAAGGGAAAACAAATTTCTTGCCCATCTTCCTCAAATCGGAAGGAGAGATGGTTTAGGCATTAAAGAGTCATTGGTTGTGATGTTTCAAAGGTGCCAACAACACATGAGCAATAGCGTGGGTGTCGAAGCAGGATGAATCATTACACGTTGGCAAGGAGGAAATACATATCGATGAAGACCCATAAGAGATGGGCAAAAGAAGTCATCTAGGAAGAGATGGCACCTACACTTCATGTACCCTCAGAAACAAAGAAGTTCATAGTACCTTAGACTTCATCTATGTCTCAAGTTTTTTTATAGGGGATAGCTCCTACCTCTGCATGCAACATATCTATGTATCAACAAGGTAAGTGGTCTTAAAAAATGGGGAAGAAATTTTGGAGCTTGCGGGCCCATGTGCTAACAATTATTACTTTTTCAACAACTGCATGTAAATTTATACCACCCTCCTCATATTTTTCCCACGAGATTTTTGGATGAGACTCCCACGATTATACAAAGAATTTATCAAGATGAAAAGCATTCAATGATGATTAGTCAAGAAGCAAGGTTATACAAGGGGGTGTTAGGATTAAATTAACACATGACAGTTTGTTAATTAGCATGTGTTAATTTGTTGTTCATTCTCGCAAAAAAGAGCTACCTTTTTCATTTGGAACCACCACTCTACCCTTAATCTGTACTTTTGAATGGTGTGTTTCTTGTTGGATTTTGAACGTTGCCCAGACTGTTCAAATTTATTTGAACTATCTCAATAGTTCCACAAATTTTCTGTCGGTGCTTCCAAACTAGTTAATTTTTTCTAGTAGTGGTTAGATTTTGGATCCTATTTACAAATATCTTCCAATAACCCTTCGTGGTTGCAGCCTTTCCATTCCACCATTAGTCATTTTACCTCTTGCAAGCCACTCCACCCCACTTCATCCATCTAACACATAGAGAAAGAGAGATCCAATGCAAGAAGATGAGATAAGAAATGTTGGGTGATTCCATGTTTACCCATTTGATTCTTTAAAGACTAGGAACTTCCCTTTATTGAATTCCCACACCTTAAGATTACTTCTTTCACCATAATCACATTCTTGTGAGAGATCGAGTGTTCCAATGGATTCTTGAAGGAGCTTTGATTGAAGGTCAATCAAGGGGTTCTTGTCAAGTGTTTGTGTTTTGCTTGTTACTCTTGGATGGTGTGCGTATCCTAGACGGTTAGGAGTCAGTTGAGATCCTACAATGTTCTACGTGTGAAGGAGTCAAGAGTTTGTACCTGGTGAAAATCTACCCTTACCTAGGTCCTGTAAGTGCATGTCATGGTGGAATAGGTTGGTTTGTGCTCGGTGGGACACTTGGGGGACGACACAGCTGGTGAAGGAAATATGCCCTAGAGGCAATAATAAAGTTGTTATTTTATATTTCCTTATATCATGATAAATGTTTATTATTAATGCTAGAATTGTATTAACCAGAAACTTGATACATGTGTGGATACATAGACAAAACACCGTGTCCCTAGTATGCCTCTACAAGACTAGCTGTTGATCAAAGATGGTTAAGTTTCCTAGCCATGGACATGTGTTGTCATTTGATGAACAGGATCACATCATTAGGAGAATGATGTGATGGACAAGACTCATCCGTTAGTTTAGCATAATGACCGTTCAGTTTTATTGCTACTGCTTTCTTCATGTCAAATACATATTCCTCCGACTATGAGATTATGCAACTCCCGGACACCGGTGGAATGCCTTGTGTGCTATCAAACATCACAACGTAACCGGGTGATTATAATGATGCTCTATGATAACCCACAAGTATAGGGGATCGCAACAGTTTTCGAGGGTAGAGTATTCAACCTAAATTTATTGATTCGACACAAGGGGAGCCAAAGAATATTCACAAGTATTAGCAGTTGAGTTGTCAATTCAACCACACCTGAAAGACTTAATATCTGCAGCAAAGTATTTAATAGCAAAGTAGTATGGAAGTAACGGTAACAGTGGCAAAAGTAACAGTAGCAGTTTTGTAGTAATTGTAACAGTGACAACGGTAAATGTGATCCTGTGTTAAATGACATCCAATGTCCATAGTCAGGAAACCATGACTCTCTGTTGATCAACGAGCTAGTCAACTAGAGGCTCACTAGGGATTTGTTGTGGTCTATGTATTCACACATGTATTACGATTTCCAGATAATACAATTATAGCATGAACAATAGACAATTATCATGAACAAAGAAATATAATAATAACCATTTTATTATTGCCTCTAGGGCATATTTCCAACAATCTCCCACTTACACTAGAGTCACTAATCTAGTTACATTGTGATGTATCGAACACCCATTGCGTTCTGGTGTTGATCATGTTTTGCTCTAGGGAGAGGTTTAGTCAACGGATCTGCTACAGTCAGGTCCGTATGTACTTTACAAATATCTATGTCTCCATCTTGAACATTTTCACGAATGGAGTTGAAGCGATGCTTGATGTGCCTGGTCTTCTTGTGAAACCTGGGCTCCTTGGCAAGTGCAATAGCTCTAGTGTTGTCACAGAAGAGTGTGATTGGCCCCGACGCATTGGGTATGACTCTAGGTCGATGATGAACTCCTTCACCCAGATAGCTTCATGCACCGCCTCCGAGGCTGGCATGTACTCCGCTTCACATGTAGATCCCGCCACGACGCCTCGCTTGTAATCGCACCACCATCGCCCCACCATTCAAAATATACACGTATCCGGTTTGTGACTTAGAGTCATCGGATCGTTGTCGAAGCTAAGCGTCGGCGTAACCCTTCTGACGAGCTCTTCGTCACCTCCATATCTGAGAAACATATCCTTAGTCCTTTTCGGTACTTAAGGATGTTCTTGATCTAACATCCGGTGTTCCATGCCGGATTACTTTGGTACCTTCCTACCAAACTTACGGCAAGGTTTATATCAGTCTGGTACAGGTCATGGCATACATGATAGCCCCTATGGCTGAGGCATAGGGGCGACACTCATCTTTTCTCTATCTTCGCCGTGGTGGGCATTGAGCCGAGCTCAATTTCACACCTTGCAACACGTGCAAGAACCCTTCTTGGACTGATTCATATTGAACTTCTTCAATATCTTATCAAGGTATGTGCTTTGTGAAAGACCTATGAGGCGTCTTGATCTATCTCTATAGATTTTGACACCTAATATGTAAGCAGCTTCTCCAAGGTCCTTCATTAAAAAATACTTATTCAAGCAGGCCTTAATGCTGTCCAAAAGTTCTATATCATTTCCCATCAAAAGTATGTCATCCACATATAATATGAGAAATGCTACAGAGCTCCCACTCACTTTCTTGTAAACGCAGGCTTCTCCATAAGTCTGCATAAACCCAAACACTTTGATCATCTCATTAAAGCGAATGTTCCAACTCCGAGATGCTCGCACCAGCCCATAGATGGAGCGCTGGAGCTTGCATACCTTGTTAGCATTCTTAGGGTCGACAAAACCTTTCGGCTGCATCATATACAGTTCTTCCTTAAGGTGACCGTTAAGGAATGCCGTTTTTACGTCCATTTGCCATATCTCATAATCATAGTATGCGGCAATTGCTAACATGATTCGGACAGACTTCAGCTTCGCTACGGGAGAGAATGTCTCACCATAGTCAATCCCTTGAACTTGTCGATAACCCTTAGCGACGAGTCGAGCTTTATATATGGTAACATTACCATCTGCGTCCGTCTTCTTCTTAAAGATCCATTTGTTTTCTATCGCTCGCCGATCATCAGGCAAGTCTGTCAAAGTCCACACTTTGTTTTCGTACATGGATCCTATCTCGGATTGCATGGCTTCAAGCCATTTGTTGGAATCTAGGCCCGCCATCGCTTCTTCATAGTTCGAAGGTTCATCGTTGTCTAACAACATGATCTCCAAGACAAGGTTGCCGTACCACTCTGGTGCGGAACCTGTCCTTGTGGACCTTCGAAGTTCAATAGGAACTTGATCCGAAGTATCTTGATCATCATCATTAACCTCCTCTCTTGTCGGTGCAGGCACCACAGGAACATCTTCCTGAGTTGCACTACTTACCGTTTCAAGAGGCAGTACTTCGTCAAGCTCCACTTTCCTCCCACTTAATTCTTTCGAGAGAAACTCTTTCTCCAGAAAGGACCCGTTCTTGGCAACAAAAATCTTGCCCTCGGATCTTAAGTAGAAGGTATACCCAATGGTTTCCTTAGGGTATCCTATGAAGACGCATTTTTCCGACTTGGGTTCGAGCTTCTCAGGTTGAAGTTTCTTGACATAAGCATCGCATCCCCAAACTTTTAGAAATGACAGCTTAGGTTTCTTCCCAAACCATAATTCATACGGTGTCGTCTCACGGATTTAGACGGTGCCCTATCTAAAGTGAACGTAGCTGTCTCTAGAGCGTATCCCCAAAATGATAGCGGTAAATCGGTAAGTGACATCATAGATCCCACCATATCCAATAGAGTGCGATTACGACGTTTGGACACACCATTTCGCTGAGGTGTTCCAGGCGGCGTGAGTTGTGAAATGATTCCACATTTCCTTAAGTGCGTACCAAATTCGTGACTTAAATATTCACCCCCACGATCTGATCGTAAGAACTTTATCGTTCGGTCACGTTGATTCTCTACCTCATTCTGAAATTCCTTGAACTTTTCAAAGGTCTCAGACTTGTGTTTCATTAAGTAGACATGCCCGTATCTACTCAAGTCATCAGTGAGAGTGAGAACATTACGATATCCTCCGCGAGCCTCAATGCTCATTGGACCGCACACATCAGTATGTATGATTTCCAATAAGTTGGTTGCTCGCTCCATCATTCCGGAGAACGGAGTCTTGGTCATTTTGCCCATGAGGCATGGTTCGCATGTGTCAAACGATTCATAATCTAGAGACTCTAAAAGTCCATCAGCATGGAGCTTCTTCATGCGCTTAACACCAATGTGACCAAGGCGCTAGTGCCACAAGTATGTGGGACTGTCGTTATCAATTTTACATCTTTTGGTATTCACACTATGAATATGTGTAACATTGCGCTCGAGATTCATTAAGAATAAACCATTCATCAGCGGGGCATGACCATAAAACATATCACTCATATAAATAGAACAACCATTATTCTCGGATTTAAATGAGTAGCCATCTCAAATTAAACGAGATCCTGATACAATGTTCATGCTCAAAGCTGGTACTAAATAACAATTATTGAGGTTTAAAACTAATCCCGTAGGTAAATGTAGATGTAGCATGCCGACGGCGATCACATCGATCTTGGAACCATTCCCGACGCGCATCGTCACCTCGTCCTTCGCCAGTCTCCGCTTATTCCGCAACTCCTGCTTTGAGTTACACATATGAGCAACCGCACCAGTATCAAATACCCAGCAGCTACTACGAGCACTAGTAAGGTACACATCAATTACATGTATATCACATATACCTTTGGTTTTGCCGGCCTTCTTGTCCGCTAAGTACTTGGGGCAATTCCGCTTCCAGTGACCACTTCCCTTGCAATAAAAGCACTCAGTCTCAGGCTTGGGTCCATTGTTTGACTTCTTCCCAGCAACAGGCTTACCGGGCGCGACAACTCCCTTGCCGTCCTTCTTGAAGCTCTTCTTACCCTTGCCCTTCTTGAACTTAGTGGTTTTATTCACCATCAACACTTGATGTTCCTTTTTGATCTCTACCTCTTCTGATTTCAGCATTGAATATACCTCACGAATGGTCTTTTCCATCCCCTGCATATTGAAGTTCATCACAAAGCTCTTGTAGCTTGGTGGGAGCGACTGGAGGATTCTGTCAATGACCACGTCATCCGGGAGATTAACTCCCAGCTGAGTCAAGCGGTTGTGCAACCCAGACATCTTGAGTATGTTCTCACTAACAGAACTATTTTCCTCCGTCTTACAGCTGAAGAACTTGTCGGAGACTTCATATCTCTCGACCCGGGCATGAGCTTGGAAAACCATTTTCAGCTCTTCGAACATCTCGTATGCTTCGTGTTGCTCAAAACGCTTTTGGAGCCCCGGTTCTAAGCTGTAAAGCATGCCACACTGAATGAGGGAGTAATCATCAGCACAAGACTGCCAAGCGTTCATAACGTCTTGGTTCTATGGGATTGGTGCTTCACCTAGCGGCGCTTCTAGGACATAATCTTTCTTGGCAGCTATGAGGATGATCCTCAGGTTCCAACCCAGTCCGTATAGTTGCTGCCATCATCTTTCAGCTTGGTTTTCTCTAGGAACGCGTTGAAGTTGAGGTGGACATGAGCATTGGCCATTTGATCTACAAGACATTTTGCAAAGGTTTCAGACTAAGTTCATGATAATTAAGTTCATCTAATCAAATTATTCAATGAACTCCCACTTAGACAGACATCCCTCTAGTCATCTAAGTGAAACATGATCCGAGCCAACTAGGCCGTGTCTGATCATCACGTGAGACGGACTAGTTAACATCGGTGAACATCTTCATGTTGATCGTATCTTCTATACGACTCATGTTCCGAGGCCATGTCTGTACATGCTAGGCTCGTCAAGTCAACCTAAGTGTATTGCGTGTGTAAATCTGGCTTACACCCGTTGTATTCGAACGTTAGGATCTATCACACCCGATCATCACGTGGTGCTTCGAAACAATGAACCTTCGCAACGGTGCACAGTTAGGGGGAACACTTTTCTTGAAATTTATTTCGAGGGATCATCTTATTTAAGCTACCGTCGTTCTAAGCAAATAAGATGTAAAACATGATAAACATCACATGCAATCAAATAGTGGCATGATATGGCCAATATCATATTCCTCCTTTGATCTCCATCTCCGGGACACCATGATCATCTTCATCACCGGCATGACACCATGATCGCCATCATCATGATCTCCATCATCGTGTCTTCATGAAGTTGTCACGCCAATGACTACTTCTACTTCTATGGCTAAAGCGTTTAGCAATAAAGTAAAGTAATTTACATGGCGTTTTCAATGACACGCAGGTCATACAAAAAATAAAGACAACTCCTATGGCTCCTGCCGGTTGTCATACTCATCGACATGCAAGTCGTGATTCCTATTACAAGAACATGATCATCTCATACATCACATATATCATTCATCACATCCTTTGGCCATATCACATCACAAAACACTTGCTGCAAAAACAAGTTAGACGTCCTCTAATTGTTGTTGCAAGTTTTTACGTGGCTTCTATAGGTGTTCTAGCAAGAACGTTTCTTACCTACGTAAAACCACAACGTGATATGCCAATTTCTATTTACCCTTCATAAGGACCCTTTTCATCAAATCCGATCCAACTAAAGTGGGAGAGACAGACACCCGCTAGCCACCTTATGCAACTAGTGCATGTCAGTCGGTGGAACCTGTCTCACGTAAGCGTACGTGTAAGGTCGGTCCGGGCCGCTTCATCCCACGATGCCGCCGAAGCAAGATAAGACTAGTAGTGGCAAGAAAATTAACAACATCTACGCCCACAACTGCTTTGTGTCTACTCGTGCATAGTAACTACGCATAGACCTAGCTCATGATGCCAGTGTTGGGGAATGTTGCAGAAAATAAAAAATTTCCTACGTTCACCAAGATCAATCTATGGAGTCATCTAGCAACGAGAGAGGGTAGTGCATCTACATACCCTTGTAGATCGCGTGTGGAAGCGTTCAAGAGAACGGGGTTGAGGGAGTCGTACTCGTCATGATCCAAATCACCGGAGATCCTAGCGCCGAACGGACGGCACCTCCGCGTTCAACACACGTATGGTTGGGAAGACGTCTCCTCCTTCTTGATCCAGCAAGAGGGAAGGAGAGATTGATGAAGATCCAGCAGCACGACGGCGTGGTGGTGGATGCAGCTGTGATCACGGCAGGGCTTCGCCAAGCTTCTGCGAGAGGGAGAGGTGTTGCAGGGGAGAGGGAGGCGCCAAGACTTGGGGTGCGGCTGCCATCCCTCCCCCCTTTATATAGGCCCCCTGGGGGGGGAAGGCGCCAGCCCTAGGAGATGCAATCTTGAGGGGGGGCGGCCAAGGGGGTGGCTTGCCCCCCAAGGCAAGTGGAGGCGCCCCCCACCCTAGGGTTTCCAACCCTAGGCGCAGGGGGGCCCAAGGGGGCGCACTAGCCCACCAGGGGCTGGTTCCCCTCCCTACTTCAGCCCACGGGGCCCTCCGGGATAGGTGGCCCCACCCGGTGGACCACCAAGACCCTTCCGGTGGTCCCGGTACAATACCGGTGACCCCCGAAACTTTCCCAATGGCCGAAACTGCACTTCCTATATATAATTCTTCACCTCCGGACCATTCCGAAACTCCTCGTGACGTTCGGGATCTCATCCGGGACTCCAAACAACTTTTGGGTTACTGCATACTCATATCTCTACAACCCTAGCGTCACCGAACCTTAAGTGTGTAGACCCTACGGGTTCGGAGACATCGAACATGACCGAGACGCCTCTCGGCCAATAACCAATCTGCGGGATCTGGATACCCATGTTAGCCCCACATGCTCCTCGATGATCTCATCGGATGAACCACGATGTCGAGGATTCAATCAATCCGTATACAATTCCCTTTGTCAATCGATGCGTTACTTTCCGAGACTCGATCGTCGGTATCCCAATACCTTGTTCAATCTCGTTACCGCAAGTCACTTTACTCGTACCATAATGCATGATCCGTGACGGACACTTGGTCACATTGAGCTCATTATGATGATGCATTACCGAGTGGGCCCAGAGATACCTCTCCGTCATACGGAGTGACAAATCCCAGTCTCAATTTGTGCCAACCCAACAGACACTTTCGGAGATACCCGTAGTGAAGCTTTATAGTCACCCAGTTACGTTGTGATGTTTGGCACACCCAAAGCACTCCTACGGTATCCGGGAGTTGCACAATCTCATGGTCTAAGGAAATGATACTTGACATTTGGAAAAGCTTAGCGAAACGAACTACACGATCTTTGTGCTATGCTTAGGATTGGGTCTTGTCCATCACATCATTCTCCTAATGATGTGATCCCGTCATCAATGACATCCAATGTCCATAGTTAGGAAACCATGACTATCTGTTGATCAACGAGCTAGTCAACTAGAGGCTCACTAGGGACTTGCTGTGGTCTATGTATTCACACATGTATTACGATTTCGGGATAATACAATTATAGCATGAACAATAGACAATTATCATGAACAAAGAAATATAATAATAACCATTTTATTATTGCCTCTAGGGCATATTTCCAACAGATGTTACACATATCCATAGTGTGAGTACCAAAAGATGTAAGGTTAATAATGATAGTCCCACATACTTGTGGCACTGCCGCCTTGGTCACATTGGTGTCAAACGCATGAAGAAGCTCCATGCAGATGGACTTTTGGAGTCTCTTGATTATGAATCATTTGACACATGCGAACCATGCCTCATGGGCAAGATGACCAAGACTCCGTTCTCCGGAACAATGGAGCGAGCAACCAACTTGTTGGAAATCATATATACTGATGTGTGCGGTCCAATGAGCGTTGAGGCTCGCGGTGGCTATCGTTATGTTCTCACCCTCACTTATGACTTAAGTAGATATGGGTATGTCTACTTAATGAAACACAAGTCTGAGACCTTTGAAAAGTTCAAGGAATTTTAGAGAGAGGTGGAGAATCAACATGACAGGAAAATAAAGTTCTTACGATTAGATCCTGGGGGAGAATATTTGAGTCATGAATTTGGTACGCACTTAAGGAAATGTGGAATTGTTTCACAACTCACGCCGCCTGGAACACCTCAGCGTAATGGTGTGTCCGAACGTCGTAATCACACTCTATTGGATATGGTGCGATCTATGATGTCTCTTACCGATTTGCCGCTATCATTTTGGGGATACGCTTTAGAGACAGCCACATTCACTTTAAATAGGGCACCATCTAAATCTGTTGAGACGACACCGTATGAATTATGGTTTGGGAAGAAACCTAAGCTGTCATTTCTAAAAGTTTGGGGATGCGATTCTTATGTCAAGAAACTTCAACCTGAAAAGCTCGAACCCAAGTCGGAAAAATGCGTCTTCATAGGATACCCTAAGGAAACCATTGGGTATACCTTCTACCTCAGATCCGAAGGTAAAATCTTTGTTGCCAACAACGGATCCTTTCTGGAGAAAGAGTTTCTCTCGAGAGAAGTAAGTCGGAGGAAAGTAGAACTTGATGAAGTACTGCCTCTTGAACTGGAAAGTAGCACAGCTCAGGAAGATGCTTCTGTGGTGCCTGCACCGACTAGAGAGGAAGTTAATGATGATGATCAAGGTACTTCAGATCAAGTTGCTACTGAACTTCGTAGGTCCACAAGGACATGTTCCACACCAGAATGGTATGGCAACCCTGTCTTGGAAATCATGTTGTTAGACAACGGTGAACCTTTGAACTATGAAGAAGCGATGGCGGGCCCAGATTCCAACAAATGGTTTGAAGCCATGAAATACAAGATAGGATCCATGTATGGAAACAAAGTATGGACTTTGACAGACTTGCCCAATGATCGGCGAGTGTCGGGGGTTGGGTGCGACATATGCCAAAGGATGGCTTATCATGGTGCGGGCGAGTAGAACATCACCGGTGCCTGGATACGGGATGAGGCGAAGACATGCACGCCGGCGGATCTTACCCAGCTTCGGGGCTCTCCGTGGAGATAACACCCCTACTGCTGCTCTACGGGGTCTCCGCATGATCACTAAGGCAAAGTGAGAACAAGGTTGCTCCTTGAGCTGTTTCTGGAGGTAGGAGAAGGCAAGGCTAGCTCTCTCCTTCCTATATGGTCTGGTCTAGTGCTAATGGATTCGAACCCTTTGCATGGGTGCCCTCGGGGGTTTATATAGGCCTACCCCCTAGGGATACAATGGTAAAACCGGCTGGGCGCGGGTCCCAGCCGTCTGCCTCTCAGGCCGCCGTCTTCTCCGCCGACTACTAGGGCCCGCCGACTGGTGGGTCCCGCCGACTGGCCTGGTACGAGGGTGTCAGCCCTTGTCCGCCACGGACGGGTCTTGCCGGCTGCAGACTACTGTAGTCGTGCTTCTAATGATGCTGGCTTGGTCATGGGGTCGAGGCAGCAGCAGCCGCCACGGACGGGCGATCCATTGCCATTCCCGTCGCGTCCGTTAATGGCATGTGGGGCCCGTGGGAGGGGCCGGCCGACTCCTGGGGGCCGACTCCCAACGGGTCCGTCTCGTGGCGCTCTTGCCGTCTTCAGTACTCCCGCTGACTTGTGGGACCCGCCGTCTCGAGTCGTCGACAGACAGCCGTCGTGAACCGCAGGTTCCGCCCCAAGGGTTGATGTCAGGAGCTGGCATAGCAATGATGCCACGGATGGAGATCTCCGTTGGTACGGCGCACTGTGGCCATGCCTGCCCCCAATTAGCAGGGTGGTTGGAGTTGTGGGCCGACTCCCTATAGCCGGCCTCTTCGGAAGTCGCCGGCCAGGAGTCGGCTTATCTTGGAGTCGCCTCTGGGACTCAGCTTATCTTGGAGTCACCTCTGGGACTCGGCTCATCTGGGAGTCGCCTCTGGGACTCGAGGGGCGCAGCCTGCCCCGATGTCTTGAAAGGTTCTGGGACTCGGGTTAGCCTACCCGTGGCACATTACTCCGACAGTAGTCCCCGAAGCTGGTGAGGCTCTGAGGGTGATACGTCGTGGGGCCTCAACAGTTTCATTCTTCTGGTGATGGAATCTGGGTCTTGCTTGCGTCTTCCTTCAGGCCGACTATCTGGAGTCGGACTTGCAGAGGGCCGTCTTGCCCCTTATGGAGTTTTGAAAGTCGCGGTGGGAACCAGGCGGCGTGCCTGATACGCTTCCCGCGGTCACCCGCCACGGACCTATCGCGCGGTGCCACACGCCAGGGTCTGTTTGCCCACCCACGCGCGCGACGGGACAGGCCATTAGGCGGGGCCCGCCACTACCGTGCCTCGGCATGCGAACGGATCCGTTGCGGCCGAGCAGACAGTTGGGGTTCCCACGTCGTTATGCGCGATAACTTCAGAAATGTCGTGGGGCGTGGGGTCCTGCGCGCAGTTAATCCCACGCCCGCCCCATCGGCTTCTCAGCCTATGGGCCTATAAGTAGGCGGGGGGAGCGGGACGGCGAAGCACGGGTGCCCATTCTTCCCTGCTCCCCCGCCTTCTCTTGCTTCTTCTTCCTCTTGCCACCGTCGCCTCAAACCACGCCGCGCCCGCAGCGATGAGCTCTTCCTCCGCCGCCGCGGCTCCTGCCGTGCGCTCCCGCGTGTGGGACGGCTCCGAGGTGGACGACGACCTCATCGAGCTCCTCCGCAAGACGCGTCGACTCCCCGACGCGAACCTGTTGCGAGCCCGTGCCGCGCCGGCGAGGGAGATACGGCCGGCGCCGGAGGAGGGCGAGTGGGTCATATTCCGCTCGCACCTCATGCGCGGCCTGGGGCTGCAGGCGAGCGGTTTCTTCCGCTCCTTCTTGGAGTTCAACGGGCTCCAGCCGCACCACCTTACTCCGAACACGGTGGTGCTGCTGGCCGCCTTCGCCACCCTGTGTGAGGGCTTCCTCGACGTTCTCCCCACCATCCAGCTGTGGGGAGAATTCTTCCAATCCAAGCTCGCACGCACGTCGCCGGCGTGCCAGCTCAGTGCGGCGCCTTCATGCGATGCGAAGGTCGACCGCTGACAATCCATTCCCCTCCATCCCGCTGATTAAGTCGGTGAAGATGTGGCAGTGGTCGTAATTTTACGTGAAAAACGTCGCCCCAGAAGGCGACTGGGTCAATCTACCGTTCTACGAAGCCGGCGCGCCGACTGGAAGGCTTCCCAGCTGGTCCCACCGGGTCAAGACACTGACTCCCGCAGGTGCCGCCGCCATCGCCCGACTCCGAGTGCTGACGTAGTCGGAGGGCTTGGTTGGGGCCGACTTACTGGCCGCCTTTGTGGCGCGCCGAGTCCTCCCACTCCAAGGCCGACCTCATCTCATCAGTCAGATGAGCGACCACCGGGACCCGAGTCGGATGTGCACCAGGGACATGCCCCACGTGGAGGTGGCGAACATGGTGAACCACATCGTGAACTGCAAGCTCGCGGCGGACTGGCAGTTCGGCAAAGAGCCGTACTCGCGCGCCAACCCCCCACCAGTGGTAAGTCGTATCTTTTGTTCTTCTGTTTTTCTTTTGCAGCCGAATCCGACTTCTGATCTTATTGGTTTCTTCGAGTCAGAACCCCCTCATTCAGCCTGCAGCCGGCGCCTCGGGACCACCCTGTGAGTTCGCCCCCGACCGGGCGGAGAGCGACGTCGATGACCCCGACTTGGGGGCGGCGGCGATGGAGGCCGACGCCGAAGGCAGAGAAGGAGGAGCGGAAGGCAGCTTCAGGCCCTCGGCCACCTTCGCCGACTGGCCTGATGACGACGCCGAAGGGGAAGTCGCCCTGCGCCACCAATTGAAGATCGGCCATCCGGGCGCGAGTTCCTCCGCCGGCTTGGCCGGTCAAGTCGGCGCGAACAAGCGCCGGGCCGGGCCGAGTTCGCTCGGCGGCCGGCCGAAGAAGTTCAAGGGGGCGGCCGCCGCGACCAAGCGGGAAGAGGCGGTCGCGAAGGCCAACCGCTTCCGCAAGGAAGTGAAGAAGCCGCCACTAGTCTCTGCGTAAGTACTCCGTCTTTGACTTGCTTTCTTCTGTCGAATCTCGTCATAATTTCTTACATGCCTTCTCTGCTTCAGGGCTCCTCTTTCCCCTGAGAGGGTCGCCGTCCCCTCCGTCATGGGGTCGGCCGAGACGTCCGCCAATACTCGGCGGATTGACCCCGCCGCCGACCTCCGGGAGGCGACGGAGCAAAACGCGCAGGAGAAGCTCGACGAGGAGGAGGCCGACCGTCTGGAGAAGGCAGAGGCCGAGAAGGCGGCGGCCTCTGCCCAATAAAAGCTGGAAGAGGCCAAAGCCACCGTCGCGGCAAGACAGCGGGCTGAGGAGGCCGCGCACCGCCAATCAGCGTTGCTCGTCATCCCGCTGAACTCCGCACCGCCACCCCCGGAGTTCACGGGGCAGACTGGCGAAGCCGGCGGGGAGAACCCCATCATGGAGAACGACGGTGGCGAGGCCTTCGCGTCGGGCATGGCCACGCCGCCACCACCGCCTCCGCCGCCGTCAGGGAGCGCGCATGGTAAGCAGCCGGCAGGCCCGCCAGTGCCGCCGACTGAAGATGAGGCAGTGGTTTAGCTGCTCCTTCAAGTCGCCTCGCCAGCGCGCCTCCGTCTTGAGAAGGCGATTTCGGCGCCACGCCCCTTGGAGGCCGGCGCCGCCAGCTCGGCCATCCCAGACGCCGAGGCGACAAGCGCCGCACCTACTGGGTGGGTGCGAGGAGGCGACAACGGTCCGCTGAACCAGGCACTCCTGTACGTCCAGGCGAAACTGTGAGCTGAGGGCGACGCCCTCCAGAGCTGCACCAGAGCGCATCTGGCATCGCGAGCAGCCGTCCGGGTATGTTTTCTTCTTTGACTTTGTTTTTTCTCGCTCTTCTCGTGAAGTGCTTACACCCACCGGGTTCTCTTGAAGGTGATGTGGTATGCTCCTATAATACCATGGTTGAAACGTCTGTTGTAAACGGAGAGCATGCCAAGTTGATGCAATGGCACGGTGAGGACCGTAAGAAAGGCGGAAGTTGAGAGCACCACGACGGGTCGTGATGGAGAAAAATCGAGAGAAATCTTGGGATGAGTTTGCAAGTGAGCCAAGGCGTATGGTTTGCTTTAATCGCGGATGGCATTAATCCTTTCGGGAGCAGAGCAGCAATCACAACACCGGGCCCATGACTCTATGTATGTATAACCTTCCTCCTTGTATGTGCATGAGCGGAAGTTCATTATGATGCAGTTCTCATCCAAGGCCCTAAGCAACCCGGCAATGACATTGATGTGTACCTAAGGCCATTAGTTGAAGAACTTTTACAGCTGTGGAATGGAAGCGGTGTACGTCGTGGGATGAGCACAAACAGGAGAATTTAACCTAAAGGCGTTGCTATTCGTGACCATCAACGATTGGCCCGCTCTCGATAACCTTCGGAGACGGACAAACAAGGGATACCACGCATGCACGCACTGCTTACTTGACACCGATAGTATATACCGGCAAGCTGCGGGAAGAATGTGTACAGGCCATAAATCGATTTCTTCCGACCAACCATCAATGTCGAAGAAAGGCAAGCATTTCAAAAGCGAGGCAGATCACCGGAAGAAGCCCGCCATGCGCGTGCGGTGATCACGTACTTGCTATGGTTAATGATTTGCACGTAATCTTTGGAAAGGGTCTCGGCGGACTAGCTGTTCCGAGTGACGCTAGGGGACACGCACCCATGTGGAAGAATAAATCTATATTTTGGGACCTACCCTACTAGAAAGACCTAGAGGTCCGCTCTTCGATCGACGTGATGCACATGACGAAGAACCTGCGTGAACTCGCTAGGCTTCTTGGGCGTGTATGGGAAGACAAAAGATACTGGTGAGGCACGGAGGACTGCAGCGTTTGCACGAAAAAGACGGCATGCCTCGAAAGCGGTATGAAGGTCCGCCAGCTATGCTCTTACCAAAGAAGAGAAGGAAATCTTCTTTGAATGCGCTTAGTATGAAGGTCCCGGCGGCTTCTCGTCGAATATAAAAGGAATAATAAATATGGCAGAGAAAAAGTTTGAACCTAAAGTCTCATGACGCGCCACGTGATTATAGCGCAACTACTTCCGGTTGCATTGAGGGGCTTCTAGGAAAGCGTCCGATTAGCCATTGTGAAGCTATGTGCATTCCTCAATGCAATCTCTCGAAGGTGATCGATCCGAAATCATACCAAGGCTAAGGAGTGATGTGGTGCAATGTCTTGTCGGTTTCGAGCTGGTGTTCCCACCATCCTTGTTCAATATCATGACGCACGTCCTAGTTCATCTAGTTGACGAGATTGTCATTCTGGGGCCCATATTTCTACACAATATGTACCCCTTTGAGAGGTTCATGGAGTCCTAAAGAAATATGTCCGTAACGCGCTAGGCCGAAGGAAGCATCTCCATGGGCCATCAAGCGAGAGGATGTCATCGGGTTTTGTGTTGACTTCATTCTGGCCTTAAGAAGATAGGTCTCCCTAAATCGCGGTATGAGGGGAGACCGTGTAAAAGGCACGCTTGGAAGGACTCAATAATATGCGAGGGACGGATATTCTTGGTCTCAAGCACACTACAGTTCTACAAAACTCTACCTTGGTGACCCCGTATGTTGATGAACACAAGAAACGATCTGCGCTCCAAACACCGGGCGGTCACGATGGTGGATTACATGTGAACACATTAGGACTTTCGATAGTTGGTTGGAAGCACGTCGAGGTGACAACACTGTTTGTGATGAGCTGTACTTGTTATCCAGGGACCATCTTTTTATTACGATTTGGAAAGGATCTGAGATAAATGGGAATACATTTTACGATTGACCAAGATCAAAAGAGCACCAACCAAAATAGCGGTGTCGCTTTGATGCAACAACCGAGAGGGAAAGGACACATATTATGGTTACATAGTGGACATATGGGAACTTGCTGCGGACATGATTTTAAGGTCCCTTTGTTTAAGTGCAAATGGGTCAATGTCGGGAGGCGGAGTACATGTAGACCCTGATGCGGAATGACAACGATGGATCTGAAAAATCTTGGGTACCTTGATGAACCATTCGTCCTAGCCAATGATGTGGCACATGTTATCTATGTGAAGGACATGTCTACGGGATCGAGAAAGAGAAAAGATAAGGAAGCGAATACATCATACGATGAGCCAAAGCGCCACATAGTTCTTTCGGGAAAAGGGACATCGTGGGAGTGGAGGACAAGGCGGACATGTCGAAGATTATGAAAAGTTTCATGAAATTCCTCCCTTTAAAGTCAAGGCTGACCCAAACATCCACGATAAGCGATGAAGATTATCCATGGTTACGGCGCAATAAGCAAATGACACAAGCGAAGAAAAGTGAAGACTTTCTCCATAACTATTATGATGATACCATGCCAACTTTATGGCGAGCGAGTATGATACCATTGTCCGTTTTGTACATGCACATGCTATGTGTGGGTCAATTTATGATACCATGCCAACTTTCAACTTTTTCAGAGTTCATTTGAAATGCTTTAATGTCTTATGGTTCGGCCCTCGTAATAATTAAAAATAGCAACAATAAGTATTTTGTTGTAAGTAGAAACAAAATAAAATAAATAAAGCAAGAAAGAAAACAAAAAAACAAAAAAAGTGTTTTCAAATTTGAAAAGTAATGGCACTAACAGAAAGTTTATAATTTTCCTAAAACTAACAGCAAAAAGAATTAAAAATAAAGCAAAAAACAAAAGAAAATAAATAATGCAGAAAACAAAACAAAAAAACAATAAGTATTTTGTTGTAAGTAGAAACAAAATAAAATAAATAAAGCAAGAAAGAAAACAAAAAAAAGTGTTTTCAAATTTGAAAAGTAATGGCACTAATAGAAAGTTTATAATTTTCCTAAAACTAAAAGCAAAAAGAATTAAAAAAAAAGCAAAAAATAAAAGAAAATAAATAATGCAGAAAACAAAACAAAAAAACTGGAAAAAATTAAAAATAGCAACAATAAGTAAAGAAAAAAAATGCCACCTACTGGGCCCACACGACCTGAATATGACTTGAATCCCTACTTTGGGCGAGATTCGGGCCCTTGATGAGCCAGTAAGGCCCATCGAAGCAAAGCAATAGCAAGTAGGCCCGTAAGCACGCAATGGAGAGGAGCTCGAGAGGGGTGCGGCAGTGGGGCTTATAAACCACTGCGCGCCCCTCTCAACTAGCGAGGTGGGACTAAGCTTTGGCCCCGATGCGAGCAGCACAGGGGCCTTTGGTCCCGGTTGGTGGCACCAACCGGGACTAAAGCGGGGGCATTGGTCCCGGTTGGTGCCACCAACCAGGACTAAAGGCCGCAGCTTCCCGCCCTTTTGGCTGCCGAAAAGAGGCCTTTGGTCCCGGTTGGTGGCACCAACCGGGACTAAAGGGGGTGAGGGAGTCCTGGACTAGGGGGTGTCCGGATAGCCGGACTATCGTCATCGGCCGGACTCCAAGACTATGAAGATACAAGATTGAAGACTTCGTCCCGTGTCCGGATGGGACTTTCCTTGGCGTGGAAGGCAAGCTTGGCGATACGGATATGTTGATCTCCTACCATTGTAACCGACTCTGTGTAACCCTAGCCCTCTCTGGTGTCTATATAAACCGGAGGGTTTTAGTCCATAGGACAAACAACCATTACAACGATCATACCATAGGCTAGCTTCTAGGGTTTAGCCTCCTTGATCTCGTGGTAGATCCACTCTTGTACTACCCATATCATCAATATCAATCAAGCAGGAGTAGGGTTTTACCTCCATTGAGAGGGCCCGAACCTAGGTAAAAACATCGTGTCCCTTGTCTCCTGTTACCATCCGCCTAGACGCACGATTCGGGACCCCCTACCCGAGATCCGCCGGTTTTGACACCGACATTGGTGCTTTCATTGAGAGTTCCTCTGTGTCGTCACCAATAGGCTTGATGGCTTCTTCAATCAACAATAACGCCGTCCAGGGTGAGGCTTTTCTCCCCGGACAGATCTTCGTGTTCGGGCGGCTTTTGCGCTGCGGGCCAATTCACTTGGCCATCTGGAGCAGATCGAAGCTTCTACCGCCATCAGTCGATTTGGAAGTCTAAACTTCACGCCCGACATCCACGGAGACTTGATCTTGATGGATTTGAGCCACGACCGAGCGTGCCGCCTTTGTCACGATGGGCATGATTTAGCTCTGCTGCGGGCGGTACCTTGGAGGTCAAGACGAATCCCTCCGACCCTTAGTTCGAGCCTACCGCTATGGTCGAGGGCGGTGGTGGACACGCCTTGGGAGCTGCAACTTCCACGGCGATGGAGCCGAATACCGACCTTGTCCTTGCAGAGCTTGTGACTCCGAGGTGCGGACTCCTTGCGGACTCGAACCTCCTGCGCCCCGCCTAATCGAATCCGATTGGGCGCCGATCATGGAGTTCACGCTGCGAGACATCTTTCGGCATTCACCCTTTGGCGACATCTGAACTCGCTAAAGTATCTCTCATTATCGGGAGAGCCTGGCGGATGCGGCGCCAGATGGTTGAGATGCGGACAACAAAGAAATTCAAAGCCCACCCACCACCCACTTTGTAGCCATCGTCGGCGATCTAACCGACATGCTAGACTACGACTCGAAGAGATCGGCGGTATGGACGACGATGCCGGAGACGATCAAGAACTAGCGCCTACGGGGCACTGGAAGACCACCTCGTCATACGACATATACATGGTGGACACCCCGAAGGATGGTGTCGGTGTCAAAACCGGCAGATCTCGGGTAGGGGGTCCCGAACTGTGCGTCTAGGCGGATGGTAACAGGAGACGAGGGACACGATGTTTTACCCAGGTTGGGCCCTCTCGATGGAGGTAAAACCCTACGTCCTGCTTGATTAATATTGATGATATGGGTAGTACAAGAGTGGATCTACCACGAGATCAAGGAGGCTAAACCCTAAAGCTAGCCTATGGTATGATTGTTGTAATGTATGTTGTCCTACGGACTAAAGCCCTCCGGTTTATATAGACACGGAGGAGGCTAGGGTTACAGTCGGTTACAATGGTAGGAGATCTACATATCCGTATCGCCAAGCTTGCCTTCCACGCCAAGGAAAGTCCCATCCGGACACGGACGGAGTCTTCAATCTTGTATCTTCGTAGTCTTGGAGTCCGCGGACGATGATAGTCCGGCTGTCGGACACCACCTAGTCCAGACTCCTCGGTAGCTCCTGAACCAGGCTTCAATGACGATAAGTCCGGCACGCATAATGTTCGGCATTGCAAGGCGGGTTCCTCCCTTGAATAATCCAGAGAAGATCATGAACACCAGGATAGTGTCCGACTCTGCAAAACAAATTCCACATTCCACCGTAGAGAGAATAAAATGTACACTAGTCCAATCTGCTGACGTATTATGCGGCGTGACATCACACTGCTACCAAGCCTTTGTTTGAATCGTTTTTTACTATACCACCTCAGCACATTTAGCGAAGCGGTTTCCTTGGCACGTCTTGTCAAAGCAGAGATCGTGCTCCCCTTATTCCGGGATTCTCATCAATACGGACGTGGGTAACCCAACCGCGCCATTGATGGTGGCGCTTGGGAGATAAGCGAGTTTTATCAGGCTGGTGGGGACGCATAGTTTTCGTCCGCCTATATATAAGACATAAGGATTTACCTTCTCACCTACGCCTTCTTCCTCCTTTGCTTATCCATCTCCGCGTACTCAAGCTCCAACGCCCATGCTCGCGCATCTCGCCCCGACCTTCTCCGAATATGTCCGTAGCGGGAGGCAAATGGTTGGCCTCCACCGTTAAGGAGGAGCACATCACCAAATTACGCAGCGCCGGATACCTTTCCGGTGATATCGCGCATCGGCTGCCCGACGAGGGGCAGCTCATCCCTACCCCTGGGCCCCATGAGAGGGTCATCTTCCTTCCCCACTTCCTCCGCGGACTGGGCTTTCCACTGCACCCATTCGTCCGGGGGATCATGTTCTACTACGGCCTGGATTTCCACGATCTGGCGCCGAACTTCATCCTCAACATCTCGGCCTTTATCGTCGTGTGCGAGGCCTTCCTCTGCATCCGGCCCCACTTTGGCCTGTGGCTCAAGACCTTCAACGTCAAGCCGAAGGTTGTGAAGGGCACGCAAGCGGAATGCGGAGGCGCCATGTTGGGTAAGTTGCCCAACGTCCTTTGGCTCTAAGGGGCCTTCGTGGACTCCGTCAAGGGGTGGCAATCGGGGTGGTTCTATATCACCGAGCCGCGCAAGCCCACATGGGCAGCGGCCCCCGAGTTTAGATCTGGCGTCCCCACGCAGCTCACATCCTGGAAAGAGAAGGGCTTGCTGTGGGGCAATCCGAAGGAGGTGACGGACTCGAGCACGCATCCAAGCTGGTGAGCAATAAGCTCGGGCTCGTCGGCGTGGTCCAAGTCATGCTCATCCGCCGGATTCTCCCATGCCAAACGGGCATTCAATCTGTGGGAGTTCAATCCGGAACAGCACCAGACGCTGGCGGGCTCTTCGACACGACATCTGAAGGCGCTGGAGGGTGCTTTGTTTAAAGGCGCCAAGCCCCGCATCCGCATGACGGAAGATCATGGATTTCACTCGCACATCCGGTGGCGAGGTAAGTGATTCAACCCGTTCACGGGACACTTATAGTAATTAAACCGATTCTAAGAGGGTTTCAATCTCTCTTTTCCTTTGACAGAATGGATGGAGAAGGCCAAGTAGCTCATCAGCCGGCTCCCATGCCGGAAGACCAGAGAACGCCCGTTTAGCGGGCTGCTGGTTCCGACTTTGCGTGGTGCCGGAGAAGAAGGCCAAGAAGGTGGCCGCGGGGACTCGAAAGAGTTCCCGCAATCAGGCGTCCGACAACGAGGCAGACTCCTCCCCCAAAGACGAGGAGGAGGAGGAGGACTCTCTCCCGATGGAGGGAGAGAAGAAGAGGAAGGCTTCCCCAATAGGGGAGGCCGAAGGGTCCAAGAGGGGGAGGACTACCCCCTCGACAGTTTCGCCAACACCACCGTTGGCGAGGATGAGTGGCCTCCAAGGGCCAGGCGTCCGGCAAGATCGTAAGTATCCGGATCCTTGATGTGCAATTTCTTTCGTGTCGCGTAGTGTCCTTCTAATGCTGCGTTCTGTCCGTAGCCCGGCCGATGATGATCTCCCCGCTTCATCGAGCGGGTCGTTGGCCCCGTCGGATGTGGATTCACTTCCGACCGCCTCTACCCCCCGCGCCAACAAGGACGCCGAGGTGGGATCCCAGAGAAGGACCCATCAGAGGAGGCTCGGGCGCCGTCAGTTGCCTCCCGGACTTTGTGCCGGACTCTACATCGGAACCCGCAATGGTTCGAGTCCGCGGGCGGCCCTTCGAAAGAAGGGCAAGACCGTGACACGGCGACCTCCATCCAACCGGGCGCCGGATAACTTCTTTGGAGGCGCTTAAAGGCGCTTCCATCGAGGAAGAACACCGCACTATCATGAGTGCGGTGATTCAAAAGGTTCACTTGCCAAAAGCGGTGACCAAAACTCGCAGCAGACCTTCTAACGAGGCTTTGAGGTAAGAAGTTAAAATTATGTAATGTAGTACCGCATAGACGGTAGCCTCGATGCTCACCGGTGTTCGAAAAAAAAAGCGGATGAGGATCTAACAAGATATCGCAGGGTTGCTTACAATATGTCAATATGGGTGTGCGAGGCGCTGCTGACCTCTGCCGCACTATCGGCGGAGGTCGATGTGTTGAAGAAGGATCTCGGCGGTCCGAGCAAGAGCTCGCCATGCCAAGAAGCAGCTCGAGGACAAAGAAGGTGAGTCACACCACTTTGAATAGTTACCTTCTGAGAAAAGGATTTTGGTTGCAATAAAATTAACAAGGATAATATGGGTATTGCGGGGGCCACGAACGAGGTGGTAGCCACTGAAGGAGGCTGTGTCCATGCCGAACGCCTTGATCTTGGCCATGAGCGGGAAGAGCGAGAGAAGCAGGAGGCACGGGTGGCGGAAGTACGGCAAGAGCTCCAGGCTCTCATGGAGAAGCATGAGAGTTTGGAGCGTGACTCCAAGACTCGAGAGTCCGAGCTTGCCTCGGCTCTCGAAAGTGCCAAGTCCGCCAAGGCCGAGGCCTGTAAGGCCCTTTAGGAGGTTGAAGATGTGAAGAAGATAGCAGCGGGCAAGGCATTTTTCATGCAAAGCAACCATGTTAATGTAAAATACCTGACACTTACCCGCATTCGGAGCTCTCCAGGGGCGTTTGCAGATCTGCAGCGTAGTGCGTCCGATGCCGCCGCATTCTATCGTGGCGAGGAGGGGAGCTCGACGGAGAAAGTCTTCTGGTCTCAGTACTCTGAGGTCGGACACCGGTGCCCCTAAGCGACCGGTGAAGCGGTGGTCGAACTCCTAAGGTAGTGAGGAGGCCATGAAGGGCCTTATAGTCGGTTGTGGCTGGACAGGCCATGCACAGGAGCTACTTTGGTCTCGTCTGGCGGCTGGTGGATGCATGCCCACAGGTGGAGGTCGTCAAGCGCTCACTTTGTATTGAAGGTGCTCGTCGGGCCCTTGCCCGCACAAAGGTGCATTAGGGCAAGTTGGATGCGAGAAGCTTCTCACGGACCCACCGCCACCGGCAAGGAGTATCGCACGCTGAAATGTATTATAAAACTGTCTGAAGGGAGCCCGCGATATTGCGGATGAGTGCCCGTAAATGTAATCTTTGAGTAAACTCGTTGTGTATTATCCTCATGCGCTGAAAACTGCGTTCATATGCGCCTTGAGCAACACTTGTTTTAATTTAAAATATAACCTTCGTTCGCCGTTTATAAAATCGAGAGATGGCAAGTCGTTGGCTTGACCTCAGAAGCATGTGCCGGGTGTTCGGGATAACCTTGAGCACTCTTGTTCCCATTTTGGGTCCATCTAGGAGGCGCTCAACACAACGAACAAGGCAACGGACTTATAATGCTTGAACACTCTCACTTAGCCATAGAATTCTATAATTTTAAATTTCGTGAAGCCCTGGTATCGGAAGGTCGAATCCGGGCGCTATCCACGCTTCGTCGAACATGGTCGAACTTCGCTCGATCTGGCGTGAGCCTTTAGGACTGAAGAAACCTCTCGAACAGCGACCAGTCTCTCGCCTTATCATGCCGGTCAGTTTAGCTTTCTCCATCGAGGCGCCGCCGGCTCAACCGGGCGCAATCGCAGTGGTTCTCCCAGTGCCACCTTAGCCGAGCGAGAACGAACGTAAGGCACCAAAAGCGTGGGGCCGGGCAAACCCAACTATTGACCCAAGACATGATTCGGAGCTGATTCATATAATGCTATAAGTTCGGGGTGCCGCACTTATGAAAGTGTTCAGACTTATCACACCACAATGTGGGGAACATAAGCCCCTGGTGTATTAGGCCGTACCAAAATATACGGGTGCAAGATGTCATGTAATGAACATATATATATAAAAGGTAATGTAATTGCAGTCGAAAAGTGCTGCATTATTTATTAAAGGAAGTCTGCTATGAATGCGGACTGATACAAATAGTGCAGTAAGCAAGGGATTTGGACTAAGTAAACATGTCCCCCTCCAGGGGTGAGCTGCGGACTTGGTGTATATAATCGAATTTAATGCTCGTGAATTGAGACCACACGAGTGTTAAATCGCAGCCTTCTTTTCGTCCCACATTTGTTGCATCACGAGTTGGCGGGTTCGCCACGGACAGGCCTCTGTTTCGGAGTCTGTGTACACAAAGAAGGAAAATAATAATAAAAAAAGGGGGGGCACACTTGCGAGCCCCTGGTGTGGTCAAACCGCACTCTGGGTCCATTGCGATCGTGCCCCTTCCCATGCGCCCATGGTATCTCCAAAGCGTAATGATGTACGTGGAGTGTTATTCTTGCGATCATGCGCGGGCGGGGGTTGGGTCCGCATTGCTACGCGTGCTCTGATCGCGCCAGGTGGTCTTGGTTGGTATTGCTTCGGGCGCGTTTTGCTGTATCCGGCCGTTTAACAGCCGAACTCGAAAATTGCCTTAAGAGGCTGCTCAGTATTACGCCGCGAGCATTGTATGTTCCTCCGTTCGGAGGGCGTTCCGTATTCCGTTGACCGTGATGACTCCACGAGGGCTGGCATCTTGAGCTTGAGGTATGCATAATGCGGCACGCGTTGAATTTTGCAAACGCGTTCGTCCGAAAGCAGAGCGTGATAGCTTGCTGAAACAGGACTATGTCGAAGATTAACTCCTCGCTCCGAAATTGTCCGGGATCCGAAGACCACTTCAGTGTTCTCGAGCTGCTGATTGGCTTCCACACTGGTATGACACCTTTAAAGGTTGTCTTTGTAGGTTTAATCCTTGAGGGTCTATGCCCATTTTTGCGCCTTGTATCCCGATAAAGCAGGTTCAGACTACTACAGCCGTCCATCGGGACTCTCGTGAGTGAAATCCATCGGCGATTGGGTCTAAAACCAATGCGCGAATCCGCCATGGCGTATGCTGGTCGGATGGTCTCTTCGATCGAAAGTGATCGGACAAGAGGACCATGGATTGAACTTCGGGGCGACTGGCTCCATCGCATAGACGTCCCTTAGTGCGCGCTTCCTCTCCCTCTTGGGTATATGGGTCGCGTAAATCATGTTCACCGTCCGCACTTGTGGGGAAAACCTTACGTCCTCTATTGTTCGTGGTCGGGTCTCCTCGCCGTCGTCATTTGTTTAGCCCCTTGTCGTTGTTTTCGGCAATTAACTTGCCTGCCTGCTTGAACACCCAGCAATCTCTATTAGTGTGATTGGCTGGTTTTTCAGGGGTGCCATGTATCTGGCATAAGCGGTCGAGTATTCGGTCCAAATTGGATGGACCCGGAGTGGTTCTTTTGAATGGCTTCTTCCGTTGACCGGGTTTAGAGCCTCGGAATCCGGCGTTGACTGCCGTATCCTCCTTGTCGTCGCCGTTACGCGGCGTTTGTTTTGTTTTGGCGTGACTGCCGTTGTTGTCCTTAGTATCCGGACTGCCAGAATTTTTAAGAAGATTGTTGCTCGCGAGCTAGCCAGACTATCCTCTCCCGTGAAGCGGGTCATTAATGATGTGAGGGCTGCCATAGATTTCGCTTTTCTGTCCCGGTGTCGGGCTAGCCATTCGTTCGGATGTTATGCTTGAAGGCTGCAAGGGCCTCTGCATCCGGACGATCAACGATTTGACTTTTCTTCGTCAAGAACCGTGTCCGTAATTGTCCGCCGTCGTCCGGCTGCTGAATGATGTGGCTTAGGTCATCGGCGTCGGTGGTCGCTTTGTCGTGCCTCGAAGTTATCAAGGAATGCGGCTTCCGGTCTTCCCAACACCCAATTGACTCTGCGAGCAATTTGTTAAGCCAATGCCGAGCTGGTCCTTTAAGCTTAGTGGGAGATACTTGATGGCGTGGAGATGCCGCCGCGGGCCATATGGATGTGGAGAAGGTAATCTTGATCCAAACTGCGGGTCTGTTGTGCCATCGTAGGATTCAATGTTTACGGTTTAAACCCTTGAGGATTTGATGATCCATTACTTCGTCGATGAAGCATAAGCGGGTGTGCGGCGCCTCAGATTGAGCAATAACACGACGCAGCTCGGGAGCGTTATCGCCGTGTTCGCCCGGTCGGGGTTATTATATCCGTGCGACGGTATTCGTCATGGGTCGGGGCGCATACGTGATCCGTAGATGGATCTGGATTGCCTTGCTTTGTCCTCAATATATCTCCCAAGTCGGCGCGTTCCTTTTGGCCGTACTTTTGGAGCGATGCCGGGTACGGTCTTGGTTGGGGCACTGGATGCCTCTCTGTCACGACCATGGGTGGTCGGTCGGCCGTATCGTCTTGCTGGTGATGGAGGTATGTATGCTTCCTCCTCTAATCGGGAGCAGCTTGCGTCTTGGATAGCTTTTGGAGGGCGTTCGAGTTTATACTCTTGACGCGAGGACCTCGGTCCATCGATCGGCCAGCAGGTCCTGATCAGCTTGAAGCTGCTGCTGCTTTTTCTTTAGGCTGTTTGCCGTGGCGGTAAGCCTGCGTTTAAAACGCTCTTGTTCGACGGGATCCTCGGGCACGACGAATTCGTCATCCTCAACCTCTTTGTCTGCCGCCCTCTCGTGAGGGCCTGCTTCTATATCCTCCTGCGCTGAGTCTTGCTGGAGGGGGTTGTCTTCGGCACTTTCTGGGGTATTATTATCTCCTGTGCCGGAATCTCCATTCTTCTGTGGCGGGATTTAGAGCGGCGCCCGACGCCGGCGCTTGGGCTGTTTCTTTAAAGAATCGCCTCCATTGTTTCTTCGCCGTCCCGTCTTTTGGGGTATCCACCATGTATATGTCATATGACGAGGTGGTCTTCCAGTGCCCTGTAGGCGCTGGTTCCTGTTCGTCTCCGGCATCGTCGTCCATAGCGTCGATGTCTTCGGAGTCGTAGTCTAACATGTCGGTTAAATCATCGACAGTGGCTACAAAGTGGGTGGTGGGTGGGCTCTGAATTTCTTCGTCGTCCGTATCCCAACTATCCTGGCCATAGTCCGGCTAGGGCTCTCCGGATAACGGGAGATGCTTTAGTGAATTCAGGATGTCGCCAAAAGGCGAGTATTGGAAGATGTCCGCGGCGGTGAATTCCATAACCGGCGCCCAATCCGATTTGGTTGGTAGGGGCGTGGGAGGTTCGGAGTCCGGCACCTCGGAATCATGAGTTTTGCGAGGGACAAGATTAGTGTTCGGCTCCATCGCCGTGGAAGTTGAAGCCCCCGAGGTGGTGTCCATCCACCGATCCTCTATCTGGGCAATCGACTCCGGACTAATGGCCGAAGCGGATTCGCGTGCGGCCACCAAGGCACTGTTCGGCGGCAGAGCTAGATCATGCCCAGCGTCACAGTGCGGCGCGCTTGGCTGTGGCTCGAGTCCGTCGAAGATCAAGTCTCCGCAGACATCGGCCGTGAAGTTTAACCGAATCGACTCGACGGCCAGGGTAGCTTCGATCTGCTCTAGATGACCAAGCGAATTAGCCCGCATGCGAAGCCGCCCGAATCTGAAGATCTGTCCGGGAGAAAAGTCTCACCCGGACAGCGTCGTTGGTTGAAGATGCCATCAGCCTATCGGTGACGATACGAGGAACTCTCAATGAAAGCACCAATGTCGGTGTCAAACGGCGGATCTCGGGTAGGGGTCCGAAGATTGCGTCTAGGCGGATGGTAACAGGAGGCGAGGGACACGATGTTTTACCGAGTTCGGGCCCTCTCGATGGAGGTAAAACCCTACGTCTGCTTGATTAATATTGATGATATGGGTAGTACAAGAGTGGATCTACCACGAGATCAAGGAGGCTAAACCCTAAAGCTAGCCTATGGTATGATTGTTGTAATGTATGTTGTCCTACGGACTAAATCCCTCTGGTTTATATAGACACCGGAGGAGGCTAGGGTTACACAGAGTCAGTTAAAATGGTAGGAGATCTACATATCCGTATCGCCAAGCTTGCCTTCCACCCCAAGGAAAGTCCCATCCGGACACGGGGCGGAGTCTTCAATCTTGTATCTTCAGAGTCTTGGAGTCCGAGGACGATGATAGTTCGGCTGTCCGGACACCCCTAGTCCAGACTCCCTCGAGATGGGGACGGCGAAGAAGCGGAGGCAGATTCCTCTAAGAAACAGCCCAGCGCCGGCGTCGATGGCGCGCTCTAAATCCGCCACAGCAAGAATGGAGATTCGGCATCGGAGATAACAACACCCCAGAGAGTGTCGAAGACAACCCCCAAAGCAAGATTCGCACGGGGAGGGCGGAGAAGCCAGCCCTCGGAGAGAGCGGCGAGCGAGGAGGATGAAAATTACATGCTCGCGCCTCCGGAGACGAGGCAAGCCTCAATGACGACGAATTCGTCGTGCCCGACGATCCTGTCGAACAAGAGCGTTTCAAACGCAGGCTAATGGCCACGGCGAACAGCAAGCTGATCAAGACCTGCTGGCTGATAGATGGACCGAGGTCCTCGCGGCCGAAGAGTATGAACTCGAACGCCCCTCCAAAAGCTACCAAAAACGCAAGTTGCTCCCCCGACTAGAGGAGGAAGCATACAAACCTTCATCACCAGCGCTGTCTGGCGGACCGACCACCTCGTGGCGCGACAGAGAGGCATCCGGGCCCTCCGCGAGAACCGTACCCGGCGCCGAAAAGCGTGAAGCCACGGGGGAATGCGCCGGACTTGCGGGATATATTGGAGGATAAGGCAAGACAATCAAGATCTATCTACGGATCATGCGGGCGCCCCGCGACCCACAACGACTACCGTCGCGCCGGATACAGCAACTCCGGCCGGGCCGAACACAGCAGACAAAGCTCTCTTGAGCTACGTCGTGATATTGCTCAATATAGAGGCGCCAAGACACCCACTATGCTTCACGGATGAAGTAATGGATCATCAAATCCTGAAGGGTTTAAACCCATGAACATTGAATCCTACGATGGCACAACAGACCTGCGGTTTGGATGAAGATTATCTCCTTCATATCCATATGGCCCATGGTGGCGATCTCCACGCCATCAAGTATCTCCCACTCAAGCTTAAAGGACCAGCTCGACATTGGCTTAATAGCTTGCTAGCGAGTCAATTGGGTGTTGGGAGGACACGAAGCCGCATTTCTTGACAACTTCGGGCACATATGTGCGACCACAGAGACACCGATGACCTTAGCCATATAATTCAGCAACTAGGCGAATCGGCCGGGCAGTTACGGACACGGTTCTTAACAAAGAAAAATCAAATCGTCATTGTCCGGATCAGAGGCCCTCGCAGCCTTCAAACATAACATCCATGACGAGTGGCTGGCCCGGCACCTAGGACAGGAAAAGCCGAAATCCATGGCAGCCCTCACATCACTCATGACCCGCTTCGGCGGGGAGGACAACTAGCTAGCCCGCAGATAACAACCTCAACAAAAATTCGGCAGTCCGGACAACAAGGACCGAATGGCGGTCGCGTCGTAACAAAACAAAGCGCGCGTAACGGCGATAACACCGAGGATCTGACGGTCAACGCCGGTTTCGAGGCTCTAAACCCGGTCGTGGAAAAAGCCATTCAAAAGAACTACTCGGTTCGTCCAATTTGGACCGAATACTCGACCGCTCTTGCGGATACATGGCACCCCGAAAATCCAGCTAACCATACCAACAAGGATTGTTGGGTATTCAAGCAGCAGCAAGTTAATTGCGAAAACAATGACAAGGGCTGCTGGCGATGACGAGGAGGAGACCCGGCCGCCGAACGAAGAGAGGATGAAGGGTTTCCCCACAAGTGCAGACGATCAACATGATATCGCAACCCACATACCCAAGAGGGAGCGAAGCGTGCACTTAGGGGCGTGTATGCGATGGAGCCGATCGCCGAAGTTCAATCCATGGTCCTCTTGCCCGATCACTTTCGATCGAAGGACCACCCCACTAATATCCGCCATGGCGGATTCGCGCGATGGTTTTAGACCCAATCGCCGATGGATTTCACGATGGACGGCGGCAAAGAGCTCAACCTGCTTTATCGAGGATCTGATGTGCAAGATGGGCATAGACCCGTCAAGGATTAAACCTACAAAAATGACCTTCAAAGGCGTCATACCAGGTGTTGAAGCCAATTATGCAGCTCGGTCTGCTGGAAGTGGTCTTGGATCCCGGATAATTTCCAAAGCGAAGTTAATCTTGACATAGTCCCGTTCGCGATGGCTATCACGCTCTGCTTTCGGATGAACCGCGTTTGCAAAGTCAACGCGGTGCCGCGTATGCATACCTCAAGCTCAAGATGCCAGGCCCTCGTGGAGTCATCACGGTCAGCGGAAACATCAACGCTCCCTCGAGCGGAGGAACACTGGCGGCTCTCGTGGCGAAATGCGAGCAACCTCTTAAGGCAATTTTGAGTCCGCCGTTAAGCGACGGACATGACTAAACGCGCCCGAGTAATATACATCAAGACCACCGCCACGTTCCAAGCATCGCAGCGTAGCAATGCGGCTAACCCCAGCCTTTGCATGATTGCAAGACGAGCTCTTCACATTACATCATTACGCTCTGAAGATACCATGGGCATAGGGGGAGGGGCATGACCACGACAGTCCCAGAGTGCGGCTCAACCACACCAGGGGCTCCCACGTGTGTCACTTTCTTTTTTTCCCTTTTTTCCCCACAGGACTCCGTTTATCGAAGCCTGTCCGTGAAGAGATCTGCCGAACTCACGATGCTGTGTCGGGGAGGGACAATGGCTACGACGAACACTCAGGTGGTCTCCATTATGAGCATTAAATCTGTTTAATACACCATTCCACAGCCTACCCCTGGAGGGGGACATGTCAAATAGTCCAAACCCTTGCTTACCGCACTATTTGTATCGCTCTGCACTCGTAGCAGAATTCCTTGAATAACAATGCATCACTTTTTGTTTACAATTGCATTCACTTTTTTACATATATGTTCATTTATGACATCGTGCATCCGTACACTTTGGTACGGCCGAATACACCAGGGGCTTATGTTCCCCGCATTTTGGTGTGATAAGTCCGAACACTTTCACAAGTGCGGTACCCCGAACTTATAGCATTATATGCATCGGCTCCGAATCATGTCTTGGGTCAATAGTTGGGTTTGCCCAGCTCCCATGTTTTGGTACCTTACGTTCCGCTCTATCGGCTAAGGTAGCACTGGGAGAACCACTGCGATTGTGCCCCGGTTGAGCTGGGCGAGCGCCTTAGTGGAGAAAGCTAAAACTGACCGTCATGATAAGGCGAGAGCTGGTCGCTGTTCGAGAGGTATTTTCGAGTCCCCAAAGACTTATGCCGCTTAGAGCGAGGAACCGGCTTCGTCCGGCCCAGGCGTGGATAGCGCCCCGAACTCGGTCTTCCAAACACTAGGGGCTTCGCCGAAATTTAAAATTATAGAATTCTATGGCTAAGTGAGAGTGTTCAAGCATTATAAGTCCGGTTGCCTTGTTCGTTTTGTTGGCGCCTCCTAGATGGACCCAAAATGGGAACAAGAGCGCTCAAGTTTATCCCGAACACCCCTTTTCGTGGCATGGGGGCTGAAGCCACGACTTGCCATCTCTCGATTTGATAAGCGGCCGCCTGAAGGTAATATTTTAAATCAATAAGCGTTGCTTAGCATATAAACAAAGTTTTCAGCGCATGCAGGATAACACATTGCGAGTCTACTAAAAATTACATCTTTGGGGCACTCATCCGCAATTTTGTGGTCACCCTTCAGGACACTCTTATAGTACATTTCGGGCGGACGATACTCCTTGCCCACCGGCGACGCGTCCGTCGAAGCCTCTCGACATCCAGCCTGCCGGATGCACCTTTGCGCGGGCAAGGCCCGACAGGCACCTTCAATGCAGGCGGGCGCTTGATGACCTCCACCCAAGGGCACGCATCCACCAGCCGCCAGACGAGGCCGAATTAGCTCCGGGCATGGCCTCTTGAGGCCCAAACGGACTATGAGGCCCTTCATGGCTTGCTCGGCTACCTTGTGGAGCTCGACCAGCTGCTTTAGCTGGTCGCTAAAGGCACTGGATGTCCGCCTCAAAGCATCTTGAGACGAAGACCTTCTCCGTTGAGCTCCCTCCTCGGCCGGTAGAATCGGCGTCATTGGACCTGTTGCAAGGCAGATCTGCAATCGCTCTGGAGAGCTCGAATTCGGGTAAATGTAAGGTAATTCACATTCACATGCTTGCTTTGCATGAAAAATGCCTCACCGCCGCTATTTTCTTCACCGCCTCAATCTCTGGAGGGCCTTATGGGCCTCGGCCTTAGCGGCTTTGGCACTTTCAAGAGCCGAGGCAAGCTCGGACTCTCGAGTCTTGAGTCACGCTCCAAACTCTCATGCTTTTCCATGAGAGCACAGGAGCTCTGCCGCACCTCCGCCACTCCGCACCTCCTACTTCTCTCGCTCCGCTCGTTCATGTCGCATTGCGTCTGACACGTGGACACGGCCTCCCTGAGTTCGCCACCTCGTTAAGGGCCCCCGCAGCACTCCACGTTATCCTTGTTATTTCTATTGCAACCAAAATCCTTTTCTGTAAGGTACAAATGTAATTGGGTGTTACTCACCTTCTTTGTCCTCGAGCTGCTTCTTGGCAAAGCCGAGCTCATGCTCGGACCGCTCGAGGTCCTGCTTCAAAGCACCAAGCTCCGCAGTCAGTGCGGCAGAGGTCAGCAGCGCAGCCTGCAATCCCATATTGACATAATTTTTAGAACTCCTGCGTATATCTTTTTAGATCCTCAGTCCGGCTTTTCTTTCCGAACACCGAACTGAGCATCAGGGGCTACTGTCTATGCGGTATTACATTAAACATTTTAAAACTTCTTACCTCAAAGCCTGTTAGAAGGCTGCTGCAGGCTTCGGTCAGCCCGCTCTTGGCAAGCTGAACCTTCTGAATCACCGCACTCATGATAGTGCGGTGTTCTTCCTTGATGGAAGCGCCGTTGAGCGCCTCCAACAAGTTGTCCGGCGCCTCCGGTTGGACGGAGGCTGCCGGTGGCATGGTCTTGCCCTTCTTACAAAGGGGCCGCCTGCCGGACTCCGGAACCACTGCGGGTTCCAGCGCGGAGTCCGGCACGAAGTCCGGGAGGTTGCCCTGTGGCACCTCCGGAGCCTCCCCCTCCTGGCGGGTCCCCTCCTGGGATCCCACCTCGGCGTCCTCGGCATCGCGAGGGGTGGAGGCGGTCGGAATGGAATCTACATCCGACGGAGCTAAGGACCCGCTTGATGAAGCGGGAAGATCATCCTCGGCCGGACTACAGGTAATGTGCGGCATTAGAAGGACACTATGTGGCACAAAAAAGAAATTATAAATCATTCAAGAATCCGGATACTTACGATCTTGCCGGAGGCTTGGCCCTTGAGGGCCACCCTTCGTCGCCAACGTTGGCGTTGGCAGAGCTGTCCGGAGGAAGGGTCCTTCTCCTCTTGGACCCTTCGGCCCCCCTTGTTGGGAGGCCTCCCTCTTCCTCCCTCCCCCTCCTGGGGAGAGTCCTCTTTCTCCTCCTCATCTTGGGAGAGTCGCCTCGAGCCATCGGACGATGAGTCCGATACCACCTGGCGCCGGGAACTCCTTCGAGTTCCCGTGGCCTTCTTCGTGACCTTCTTCTCCGGCACCACATAAAGTGCCGGGACTAGCAGCTCCGTTAAACGGGCATCCGTTGGTTCTTCGGGGAGGGGAGCCAGACAGTTGACCTGTCCGGACGTCCTCTGCCAGTCATGTTAAAGGCATTGGGAGTTTTAGATCCCACATAGAGTCAAACTATGAAAGAAATAAGTGTCCCATAAAGGATGACAAAGCTTACCTTGCCGGCCGGGCGCTTGGTGCTGAATCCGCGATCTTCGGTCGCGGATGCGGGGCTTCCGCCTTGAACAGCACCCTCCGGGCAGCCGACGTCGTGTCGAAGAGCCCGCTCAGGTCGGTCTGTGGCGGATCGAACTCCACAGTTTGAAAGCCCGTTGTTGGCGGGGAGGATCCGTGGACGAGCATGACCTGGATCACATTGACAAGCTTGAGCTTCTTGTTCACCACGGTGCAGAGCAGGATCGAGTCGGTCGGCTCCTCCGAACTACCCATAGCAAGCCCTTATCTTTCCGTGGAGGTGAGCTGCATGGGGCGCCAGATCTAAACTCGGGGGCCGCTGCCCATTTAGGGTCACGCGGCTTGGTGATATAGAACCACCCCGATGCCACCCCTTGATGGTTTCCACAAAGGCGCCCTCGAGCCAGAGGACGTTGGGCATCTTGCCCACCATGGCGCCTCAAGACTCGCTTGGCGCCCTTCACTACCTTCGGCTTGACATTGAAGATTTTTAGCCACAAGCCGAAGTGGGGCTGGATGCAGAGGAAGGCCTCGCACACGACGATAAACACCGAGATGTTGAGGATGAAGTTTGGCGCCAGATCATGGAAGTCCAGGCCGTAGTAGTACATGAGCCCCCGGACGAAGGGATGAAGTGGGAAGCCCAGTCCGCGGAGGAAGTGGGGAAGGAATACGACCCTCTCATGGGGCACAGGGGTGGGGATGAGCTGCCTTGTCGGGCGGCCGGTCTTGTGATGTCGCTGGATAGGTATCCGCGCCGACAGATCTTCGATGTGCCCCACCGTAACGGAGGAGGCCATCCACTTGCCTCCCGCTCCGGACATGGCTGGAGAAGGTTGAGACGAGATGTGCGAACTTGGGTGCTAGAGCTCGAGTGCGCGGAGATGGATAAGCAAAGGAGGAAGAAGGCGTAGGTAAAAAAGGGTGGATCCTTATCCCCTTATATATGGGCGGACGAAGACTATGCGTCCCACCGGCCTGGTAAAACTCGCTTATCTCCCAAGCACCACCATCAATGGCGTGGTTGGGTTACCCACGTCCGTATTAATGGGAATCCCGGAATAAGGGGAACACGATCTTTGCTTCGACAAGACGTGCCAAGGAAACCGCTTCGCTAAACGCGCTGAGGTGGTATAATAAAAAACGATTCAAGTGAAGGCTTGGTGGTGGTGTGACGTCATGCCACGGAAAACGTCAGCAGATTGAACTTGTGCACACATTATTCTCTCTACGGTGGAATGTGGAATTTATTTTGCAGAGCCGGACACTATCCTGGTGTTCACAATCTTCTATGAATTATTCGGAGGAGGAACCCGCCTTGCAATGCCGAACAATATGCGTGCGGACTCATCGTCATTGAAGCTTTGGTTCAGGGCTCTTGAGGAGTCTGGACTAGGGGTGTCCGGATAAGCGGACTATCGTCATCGGCCGGACTCCAAGACTATGAAGATACAAGATTGAAGACTTCGTCCCGTGTCCGGATGGGACTTTCCTTGGCGTGGAAGACAAGCTTGGCGATACAGATATGTAGATCTCCTACCATTGTAACCGACTCTGTGTAACCCTAGCCCTCTCCGGTGTCTATATAAACCGGAGGATTTTAGTCCGTAGGACGAACAACCATTACAACAATCATACCATAGGCTAGCTTCTAGGGTTTAGCCTCCTTGATCTCGTGGTAGATCCACTCTTGTACTACCCATATCATCAATATCAATCAAGCAGGAGTAGGGTTTTACCTCCATCGAGAGGGCCCGAACCTAGGTAAAAACATCGTGTCCCTTGTCTCCTGTTACCATCCGCCTAGACGCACATTTCGGGACCCCATACCCGAGATCCGACGGTTTTGACACCGACAGGGGGCATTAGTCTCGGTTGGTGCCACCAACCGGCACCAATGCTCCTTGTATATAAGTAGCACTTCGCAGTTTTGCAGAGTTCATCGCCACCAGTTGCCCCCGACGACGCCGAGCACATCGTCGCCGCCAGCTGCCCAGCGCCGCCGCCCGCTTCGCCGTCGGTCGCGCCCATCGTCGCCGCCGGCCTCCTCGAGCTCAAGCCTGCCGGCCCCCGAGCCAACGCCCGCCGTCGTCGCCGCTTGAGCTGCCCGTCGCCGTCGCTCGCCCGCCCATGGCTGGCCCCGAGCCCCTGCCCGTCGCCGTCGCCCGCCCAGCGCCGCCACACTGTGTGAGCCATGCCATGCACCACTCTCTTTTTTTTCATTTTTATTAGTTTAATTTTTTTGTTCATGTATATATATATATGTGTATGTATGTGGCTATATATATATGCGGCTATGTTTTTTTTCATTTTATTAGTTTAGTTTTTTTGGTCATATATATATATAATGTATATGTGTATGTATGTGGCTATGTGTATGTAGATGTTCAAAATTGTTCAGAGCATGTTTTTGTTCAGATATGTATTTTTGTTCATATGTGTATTGATGTTTTCATATATGCAAAAGATAGATTTTTAGAAAAGTTAGGTTTTTTTTCTGTTCATAGATTTTTTGGTGATATTAATTATTGTAGAATATGCAAATGCTTGTATATTCATATGAACAATGCATTAGGCAAAACCTTTGTTTTTTTCAAAATTTTCTATTTGAACATTTTTTTAAAACAAGCAATACTAAAGAATGAGAGGAAAAAGGAAAATAAGAAGAGGAAGAAAGGAGAAAAGGAGGAGAGGAAGAAGAGGAGAAATAAATAAGAAGAGGAAAAAGAAGAAAAGAAGAGGAGAAGAAGAAAGGAATAGAGGAGAAAGAAGAAAAATAGAAGAAAAAAATTCTATTTTTCTTCTTCTCCTCTATTCCTTTCTTCTTCTCCTTTTTTTTCTTCTTTTTTCTTCTTCTTCTTCCTTCTTCCTTCTTTTCTTTTCTTCCTTTTCTTAATTATTTTCCTTTCTCGAGGAGAAGAAGAAAAGAAAAGGAGAAGAAGAAAGAAAGGAATAGAGGAGAAAGAAGAAACTTCAACACGAGCTAGGGGGTGGTACCGATACCCCCTCCCCGATAACTCTCGAGGACACCCAAACCCTAGAGAGAAAATGATGTTGGTCTCCTACCCCCTCCTTGGCGCCCCTACCCGACAAATTAACTCTCTCGAGGCCACCCAAATTTATCAAGTTAAAAAGCGTTATCGTCGAGGCCACCCCAAACCCTTGAAGCGTTGTGTCGAGGCGACCCCAAACCCTAGAGAAGCGAGATCGAGGCCACTAACATGATTCCTTATTGTGATTAGCTAGCTAGTTCTACGTTTGCCACTAATATATATATATATCCATCTGTACCATGTTTGAATAATAATTGACATGTTGTAAATATTTGCGTAAACTATGGAGCACTCCCGAGACGAAGAAAGCGAAGCGATGTTGGGGACATAATCGCAAATGGAAGTGATGATGTTCGTCATTTCTCCTCGACACCGATGGTCGGTGGAAGGATTTGGATGAAGAAGAGGGCTATGTTTATGATGGCTTCGATCCATTAATGCCGGTACAAGAGGAGGACTATGTTCATGATGGCTCGGTGACACAATGGAGGTACAAGAAGGAGACCGTCTTGATGCTCCGGTCACCGAACCGAGTCCGCCAGTATATATATATATTAGTTAAGCCCGTCTTGACTAGTAAATTGATGCATCCATTGTTTTGGTATATGTACACATATTAATTACTGTCGTCTTTCTTCCTTATAATTTCTAGCCCTCGGTCGAGCACAACTTCGTAAGGAGACGAGGCCGAAGAAAAGTTGAGCTCGGATGAAAAGTTTGAGATCATAGAAATCGCGTGACGGCGAACCAATTGAACCCATCCGGACAATGAAGGCATTTTTCGGTCGGTCACGGGGTTCTTGTTAGGGACAAGATCGATCAGCATCCAAAGAATGGTATAAGCCTACTAAGGATGAAGACCACGAGGTGTCTTATGTCAATGATATGCGTAAAGAAGATCTTTGGGTGAGCTGAAGGCAAATTTCACCCTACCGCCAGAGGAGGATCCGGAGAAGCCGCTTAAAGAGCAATTAATCAAGTCTTGTGCTCTTAAGAAGATGGCAAGCCTAATGAGGAGGTGGATGAAAGAGTTTAACCAGTTTGTCGAGAAAAAAGACACGAATTCATCGGCAAATATGAGAAGATCAAAGATCATCGGCCCGCATTTGTGGCCCACAAGACATCGAACGAGTAAGAAGATGTCGGCGACAAACAAGCAACATCTGCGAAGAAGAAGCTTCACCATCGCACGGGTCGGTGGCTACCTCAAAGCCCGCCTAAGTGGTCCAAGGCTGAGCATGATCTGCTTGAAAAGGATCGAACCAGAGACAATGCGCTGGCGGACCATTGCGGACTTGGTTCTTGGGGCTGGCGGAACCTTGTACCTATATGAGGAAGTGTCGATGGGACGGACGAGCAACTGCAAACACCAGTCAAGAACCTTCGACACTATATCGATGCAGCCAGCGAGGGACGTTCCTTTCAAATAGGGAGAAGGACGAGCTCACAATGGCCCTTGGGAATCCTGAGCACCCTGGACGGACACGAGGCACGCCAGGCTCCATTCCGTGGAAGGTTGGTTTTCCAGACGCAGGGGGTTACAAAACCCACGAGAGGAGGAAGAAACTGGAGCAGGACCAAATGCAGGTGCTGCACGAAAGGGTAATGGGGCTAGAGGAACGAGAAGAGGTACGAGAAGCAGCAGATCGCAACAAACGACCGCCAAAGCTTCCCGGCTACCCCGCCATCTCAGCGGAGAAGCAGCGTGGCTTCCACCGAGCTGCTTCACCGGAGCATGTCTTGTGGCTCCTTCCAGCTATCCGTGGATGGTATCACGAGTCTCAAAATTGCCACATTATGGCGCGATGGATGAATTTGAAGGTCAAGGCGGCTGTTGGCCAAGTTTATCCTAGTGGACCCGACACAACTTATCACCGCCGGCCGATTCGGAAGGATTTGCTAAGGTGATGGTGGATGAAATAATGGAGGATTTGAGGACCTCGTGCTTGAGCACCCTACCGGTGAAGGGGAGACTAGGTTGGGTTACGCTCGAGGACTCCATGCCTATGGCGGAAGGAGCTCATCAACCTTCGAGGCTGGATGCCTCCGCCTCCTCCTCCTCCTCCCGTGAGTCGGGCACTCCGCCTCCTCCACCGCCTCCTCCTCCGTGAGTGACGATCGAGTGGCACGCGTGGCGGCACTCCACCTCCTCCACCGCCTCCTCCTCCGTGAGTGGCGATCGGAACGCAGCGTGGCGGCACTCCGCCTCCTTCTCCGTGGCGTGGCGGCACTCCGCCTCCTCCTTCTCCGCCTCGCCCGGAAAGGCGGAAGAGACCCGCCGCCGCCCGGCTGCTCCGGGCGTCATAGTCCTTCTCCTCCACCTCGTAAGCAAGCACGAAGAAGACAGACGCAGCTGCAGCCGCTCTGCCTGCTCGACGTCTAGCAAGACAAGAAGAGGAGAGAGGCACACAGACACGGTCCACCTCTAAAGCCTCTAGAGAAGTTACCGTACAAGAGGACCAAGGAGGAAAACAATACGATCGTGCAGGCCCACGCGAAGGAGTTCTTTGAAGGGGTGAAAGCAAAGAGACATCCACCTCCGGAGGAGAAGGTAGATCCGGTGAAAGCAAAGTGCACTCGATGCCCCGAGGAAACCACCAAAGTCTCGCCGAGAACCAACTATGAGCGCATTCATTGAGCAGACATATCTCCAAGCCAAGCGGTGGGAACTACTGTCGGTGATAAAAGGTCAAAAGAACAACGAGCAAAGGAAAAAAATTGCCCAGCTCGGCGAACAAGCACAACAATCGTGCCCCCGCTCAATGTGTCTAATCCTCCGGGGCGGTGGCGGTTATGGAAATCTTGTAGATTACCCGCTGACGATGCACTTCCGATTTCATGGAGGTGGGCGTATTCAGATCTGATCTACAGAAGCCTCTCGTCAAAGATGAAAAATCTCGACAAGAATGATGCGAAGATTCCATAGTTGGTACATGAAAACCCGCAGAGAGTCCGAGGGGACGAACAGTTTGTATCCGAACATTAAAGAGGAGCACGACCTCGTTTCAAATGATCTGTTGTGTGTTCCATTTGAGGAGTTCTTGAGTTCTTCAATCAAAAGGCCCTCGATAAATTAATGGTCTTTTGCTACTGCTGTAAGTACTATTTCGTCATTAAGTCTCTATATATAGCTCGGCTCTTTCATTGCATGTATTTATAATTAATTATCCTCAATATATTATGCAGATTGAAGATCGTCGAGTGCAAAAAACAAGAAAGTTATGATATTGGGTTCATTAACACAAATATCATAGATGTATTTCTGGTTGAAAAGAACGTCAAGAGGCCGAGGACAACTTGCTACAATCGTTGATCAAAAATCAAAACAAAGATACCATACTCTTTCCTTACAACGGCCCATGAGTGTTCTTGTCGTGTGCATATTCGGTTTCCCTTATTACTCGGCGAGGTTATAGTAATGTAAATGATGAGTTATGCATGCGCGCAGTATCACTATATTCTTACGAGATTAAAGCGTGGACTAGTAACCGTCTTAGACTCGAGACGGAAAGATCCCAAAGCACCTATGCGGACATGACTGAAATGCTCGACAAGTAAGTTCAATCGATCATTACCGCACCATATCGGCAACTTTTGTTCATTTCCGATATCTCAAGTAATAATAATTATTTTCTTTGTCTTGCAGGGTTTGGAAGCAGTTCACCGCACAAGCTCCGGATTGCCGAAGGAGCTGCGATATATATACCGAAAGTAAGTACTCTTGGCTAGCTAGTTGCGCGCATCTCCGTTGATTCTATAGCTATACTTTCATCAATGCCATTTATAATGCTTCATTATCAGTTTGATTGACCTCTATTTCTCGTAAAGTGCTTGTGGCGGGAGGAAGGAATGATTTACGTGGATACTACGTGTGCGAGTTCATCCACAACGCGACTTTGAAAAACAAGCGGGGCTACTCTAGAAGACAATATGAAGTGCGTAAGCAATAAATTCACAATTTCATTTTATTACACCATCATTTCTGTTGAGTTTCATTCATATATATGTATTAATTAACCCCTTCTTCAAATTAGACGTGGCAGATGCGGGATGAACTCCTAGAACCAGATCGCATGAAAGCAATTCAAGAGGAATTGGCGGGATTCTTTCTTGAACACGTCATCAGTAAAGCCGGAGAATACCATGTGAAAGTTGATTTAAAATGCTAGGGGTTTGTAATTAAGAGATCTTATACATATTGTACATGTATGTAGCCAGTAAAAAACTTGTTGTTCAACCAATCTCTCGGAGAAGGAGAGGTCGATCGATCACTTCTCTCGGTATGCATGACGAACTTCTGTACTGAATGGTTCTCTTGATCACTTATGTATATATACTACGTAGCGTCGACCAAGCACGGACATAAGAGAGGACACTTCTCTCTATTAATTAGCTAGCTAACACAATATACGAAACACCTAAATTAACCCCCAAACCCCCCAACCCCCCAACCCCCCTCCTTTCAAAAAAAAACCCCAGCCACTGGAATGCAGACGCGTGGATGCCTTTTGGTCCCGGTTGGAGCCACCAACCGGGACCAAAGGCCCCCTGACTGGGCTCGGCGCACAGGGCCACGTGGAGGCACATTGGTCCCGGTTCGTGTTTGAACCGGGACTAATGGGTGGAGGTATTAGTAACGACCCATTAGTCCCGGTTCATGAACCGGGACTAAAGGCCCTTACGAACCGGGTCTAATGGGTGGTTTTCTACTAGTGCTAGTGGACTAGTGCGCCCCCCTAGGGCCCAAGGCGCCTAGGGTTGAAAACCCTAGGAGGTGGGGGCGCCTCCCACCAACTTGGGGAGCAAGCTCCCCCCTTGGCCGCCGCCCCCTCCCCCTTAGATGACATCTAAGGGGGTCGGCCCCCTCTCCCCTTCCCCTTATAAATAGTGGGGGGCAGGGCTGCCATACCCTTCCCCTGGTGCAGCCCTTCCCCTCTCCAATTCTATCTCCTCCTCCGTAGTGCTTGGCGAAGCCCTGCCGGAGAACTGCAAGCTCCTCCACCACGCCGTCGTGCTGCCGGAGCTCTCCCTCAACTTCTCCTCTCCCCTTGCTAGATCAAGAAGGAGGAGACGTCCCCGGGCTGTATATGTGTTGAACACGGAGGCGCCGTCTGTTCGGCATTAGATTGGATCTTCCGCGATTTGAATCGCCGCAAGTACGACTGCCTCATCCATGTTCTAGTGACGCTTCCGCTTAGCGATCTTCAAAGGTATGAAGATGCTTGTCCTCTCCCTCTCTTGTTGCTAGAATCTCCATAGATTGATCTTGGTGATGCATAGAAAATTTTGAATTATTGCTACGTTCCCCAACAAGAAGTGAGTGGGAGGAAAGTAGAACTTGATGAGGTAAACCTTCTCTCAATTTGGAAAGTAGCTCATCCGAGAAAACCGTTCCCGTGATGCCTACACCAACTAGAGAGGAAGCTAATGATAATGATCATGAAACTTCAAATCAAGTTGCTACAGAACCTCGTAGGTCAACCAGAGCATGATCCGCACCAGAGTGGTACGGTAATCCGGTTATCGAAGTCATGTTACTTGATCATGACGAACCTACAAACTATGAAGAAGCTATGATGAGCCTAGATTCTGATAAATGGCTTGAGGCCATGAAATCTGAGATAGGATCCATGTATGAGAACAAAGTGTGGACTTTGGTGGATTTGCCCGATGATCAGCGACCCATAGAGAATAAATGGATCTTCAAGAAGAGGACTGACACTGATGGTAATGCTACAGTCTATAAAGCTCGACTTGTCGCAAATGGTTTTTGACAAGTTCAAGGAGTTGACTACGATGAGACTTTCTCACCTGTAGCGATGCTTAAGTCTGTCTGAATCATGTTAGCAATTGACGCATTTTATGATTATGAAATCTGGCAAATGGATGTCAAAACTGCATTCCTTAAGTGGATTTCTTAAAGAAGAGTTGTATATGTTGCAACCAGAAGGTTTTGTCGATCCTAAAGGTGCTAACAAAATGTGCAAGCTCCAGTGATCTATTTATGGATTGGTGCAAGAATCTCGGCGTTGGAATATATGCTTTGATGAGGTGATCAAAGCATATGGTTTTATATAGACTTTTGAAGAAGCCTGTATTTACAAGAAAGTGAGTGGGAGCTCTATAGCATTTCTAATATTATATTTGGATGACATATTGTTGATCAGAAATGATGTATAATTTCTGGATAGCACAAAAGGATACTTGAATAAAAGTTTTTCAATGAAAGACCTCGGTGAAGCTGCTTATATATTGGGCATCAAGATCTATAGAGATAGATCAAGACGCTTGATAGGACTTTCAAAAGTACATACCTTGACAAGATTTTGAAGTAGTTTAAAATGGAACAGTCAAAGAGGGAGTTCTTGCCTGTGTTGCAAGGTGTAAAGTTGGGTAAGACTCAAAACCCGACCACAACAGAAAAATAGGAAGAGAATGAAAGCCATTCCCTATGCCTCAGCCATATGTTCTATAAAGTATGTTATGCTGTGTACCAGACCTACTGTGTACTTTATCATGAGTTTGGCAAGGGGGTACGATAGTGATCCAAGAGTGGATCACTGGACAGCGGTCAAAGTTATCCTTAGTTACCTAAGAGGACTAAGGAAATATTTCTCAGTTATGGAGGTGATAAAGAGTTCGTCATAAAGCGTTACATCGATGCAAGATTTTACACCGATCCGGATGACTATCAGTCTCAATCTGGATACATATTGAAAGTGGGAGCAGTTAGCTAAAGTAGCTCCATGAAGAGCATTGTAGACATAGAAATTTGCAAAATACACACGACTCTGAATATGGCAGACCCGTTGACTAAACTTATCTCACAAGCAAAACATGATCACACCTTAGTACTCTTTGGGTGTTAATCACATAGCGATGTGAACTAGATTATTGACTCTAGTAAACCCTTTGGTTGTTTGTCACATGGTGATGTGAACTATGGGTGTTAATCACATACAGATGTGAACTATTGGTGTTAAATCACATGGCGATGTGACTAGATTATTGACTCTAGTAAACCCTTTGGTTGTTGGTCACATAGCGATGTGAACTATGGGTGTTAATCACATACAGATGTGAACTATTGGTGTTAAATCACATGGCAGATGGGAACTAGATTATTGACTCTAGTGCAAGTGGAAGACTGAAGGAAATATGCCCTAGAGGCAATAATAAAGTTGTTATTTTATATTTCCTTATATCAAGATAAATGTTTATTATTCATGTTAGAATTGTATTAACCGGAAACTTGATACATGTGTGGATACATAGACAAAACACCATGTCCCTAGTATGCCTCTACTAGACTAGCTCGTTGATCAAAGATGGTTAAGTTTCCTAGCCATGGACATGTGTTGTCATTTGATGAATGGGATCACATCATTAGGAGAATTATGTGAAGGACAAGACCCATCCGTTAGCTTAGCATAATGATCGTTCAGTTTTATTGCTACTGTTTTCTTCATGTCAAATACATATTTCTCCGGCTATGAGATTATGCAACTCCCGGACACCGGTGGAATGCCTTATGTGCTATCAAACGTCACAACGTAACTGGGTGATTATAAAGATGCTCTACAGGTATCTCCGAAGGTGTTTGTTGGTTTGGCATAGATCGAGATTAGGATTTGTCACTCCGAGTATCGAAGAGATATCTCTGGGCACTCTCGGTAATGCACATCATATGAAGCCTTGCAAGCAATGTGACTAATGAGTTAGTTGCGGGATGATGCATTACGGAACGAGTAAAGAGACTTGCCGGTAATGAGATTGAACTAGGTATGAAGATACCGACGATCGAATCTCGGACAAGTAACATACCAATGACAAAGGGAATAACGTATGTTGACATTGCGGTTCGACCGATAATGATCTTCATAGAATATGTAGGAACCAATATGAGCATCCAGGTTCCGCTATTGGTTATTGATCGGAGAGGTGTCTCGGTCATGTCTACATAGTTCTCGAACCCGTAGGGTCAGCACGCTTAACATTCGATGACGATATGTATTATATGAGTTATGTGTTTTGGTGACCGAAGGTTGTTAGGAGTCCCGGATGAGATCACGGACATGACGAGGAGTCTCAAAATGGTCGAGAGGTAAATATTGATATATTGGAAGGTAGTATTCGGACACCGGAAGGGTTCCGGAGTGTATCGGGTACATACCGGAGTACCGAAGGGTTACGGGACCCTCGGGAAAGATATGAGCCATATGGGCCCTGGAGGGAGGCTAACCAGCCCATAAGGGGCTGGCGCGCCCCCCCACAAGGGAGGAGGCCAAATTGGACTAGGGAAGGGGGCGGCACCCCCCCTTTCCTTCTCCTACTCCCTCTCCTTCCCCCTTTCCCCCTCCGATAAAAGGAAGGGGGGGCGATTCCAACTAGGAGTCCAAGTGGGACTCCTCCCACTTGGGGCGCGCCTAGGGTCAGCCTCCTCTCCCTCCCTCCTTTATATACGGGGGGGGGCGGGGGATCAACACACACCAATTGCTCCAAGCCGTATGCGGCTCCCCCCTCCAAAGTTTACGCCTCCGGTCATATTCTCGCGGTGCTTAGGCGAAGCCCTGCGTGGATCACATCACCATCACCATCACCACGCCGTCGTGCTGATGGAACTCATCTACTCCTTCGACCCTCTGCTAGATCAAGAGCTCGAGGGACGTCATCGCGCTGAACGTGTGTAGAACTCGAAGGTGCCGTACATTCGGTACTCGATCGGTCGGAATGAGAAGACGTTCGACTACATCAACCACATTGCGCAAATGCTTCCGCTTTCGGTCTACGAGTGTACGTGGACACACTCTCCCCCTCTCGTTGCTATGCATCTCCTAGATAGATCTTGCATGAGCGTAGGAATTTTTTTGAAATTGCATGCTACGTTACCCAACAGCTGGATCCTTGTGATCCTAGCATCTTTTGGCTCAAAATCTCCATCAACGTGGACGTAGGATAGCACCAACTATCCCAACCATGAGAAACATCCTCCTTTCTCGAGTGTTTGCATTTTCTTAACCCTACCTCCTACTTACTTGCAAGTTGTTATTTTTCTACTTTTCAATACTCTTGGGTACTTGCATGCTAGTTGCTTTGGTTGTCGAGTCCTTCTTGTCTTTTTCTAAAAATTGTCAACCCTAAAACTGGAATCAGCTATGCGAGAATTCCATTAGTTTTTCTTTTCTATTTCCTTATGTTAGGCGAGAGGCTAATATGTCCGCTCATCTTTGTGCCCCACAAGCAAGTGAAGTACGTAGGAGATGCCTTTGGATCAATTATAATGCAGATTTTCTCCGCGATTATATTACCCGTGAATGTTTTAACCATCAAGTAACCAATAAAGCACCAAGTTAAAGAAAAAGCTTTAACTTTCCTATCTCTAAGCGTGATTGCTCGTAAACTGATTACTATTCATAAAAGATATACTAAGGCTGATTTTACAAAAAAAAAACTAGGTTTCTATAATCTCATGGCTAATTATCGGTACGGCTATCCACTAAACAAAGTTCTTCTTTCATCGGACTGTTTTTCTGCCTGTCTTCTCCTGTGATTGCTCTCTCGGTAGAGCGTCGTGCTGATAACGTGTAAGAATGCAAACGATTGATTGAACGCATACAAAACTTTCATTGATTCGAGAATCATATATTTATACAAGAATTCGGGGCGCGTCGAATAGGCGCCTGTATTGACAGATTCGTCCGTACGACACTTGGACACTAATAACCGACTAATGACAATCCTAATGACGTTTTGCTAATGACCCATATTGCAGTCCATGTTGCAGTCCATGTTGCAATCACTAGATTCCCCACACGTGAATGAAATTCTGTTGCTGTTCACTCATTCAATCTCTTTCACTTTTACAGAATTCACAAGTCTCGGTACAGTTTCAGAGGATAGCAGTTGAACGCCCCGCCGCTTCCCCCGCTACCAAAAATAACCCTAGCATGGCCGTGCCCCCGTTGCCCAAAACGCAGTGAGCTCCAAGCCCAACCGAAGCAGCCCCACGGGAGGACGGCACACGAGGCTCGCCCCACGCCCGTACCGGCGGGCCGACCGGCGCGGTCAGAAATGGGTGGACGCGTCGCGTCGAGCGGGATAGTGAGATAGCCGGAGAGCTCGCTCGTGGCCGCGCTGCAGATAGGACACGGAGGCGTGGAGGCTCGGAGATTGGGTGAGATGGGGATTGGCTCCCGGGTGACGAGATGAGGGGGCGGCCTCTGGCCATTGGTTCTGGTTCCCCCGCCGGGATGCCGCCAAATCCCCTGAGCCCCGTCGCTCTCGCCCCGTGCCCAACGCGCTCGCCCGCCCGCCCGCGCGTACACTGCACTGCGCTGCAGCTGGGGACGCTCTGCGCCATTGGTTTCGTACCGTCCAGACCTTCTCTACTGACTGATAATCAAGGACACGGAGTTTACTGGCACTTCAGTTATTCGAGCTCCGGAAACCTCTGTCAGTACGGTTCAAGTAACGCCCGGATGAATCCATGATGAATTAATTATTGTCCTCTCTCGCCGTGTATTTAGCCTAGTATTTCCTCTGTAAACTAATATAAAAATGTTTAGATACGCTATTATATTAGTTTACGGGGGAGTACAATCTTTGACATCACTAGTTCTTTTAATCAAAAGAAGGAGCAGAAGAAGACATCACTAGTAGTTCTTGGAGGCAACATTTTCGTGGCGTACGTTATTCGTGCACGGATGGCGGTAAAAGAACTCTCACCCGCGTTCCAGAGCCTGTCCAGGCGCCATGAATGGAAAACCTGCAAGTGGATAATTATGCGCCATGAGTTTTTTCAGAAGAACCAGAGATAGTAGAATTAACACCATTCCCTTTGTCCCTTTTTTCCAACAAAAGACAAGACCGATTTCTTCCTACTGCTCGTTGCTAATGCCAGTAACCGCTTGCACGGACGCATAACCCTGCACTTGCACACGCATAAAAACTTCACCGTTTGGCCGACAGAAGACTCGTGCCCAGCCTCCCTTGCTAGCTCTCTGTAACCACAACATTTTTGCATCCACTATTCCAAGTAATACCACAACATTCTATCCACTATTCATATTCACTCGCTCGCTCCCTTTGCTGTGCTCTTGTCCTCTTCCCACTCCGCCTGCGCCTTCATCTTCAGGTTCACAGAGCCAGTGGAAGCTGTTCAGCTCAGCTCAGCTCAGCTAGCTAGCTCGTAGCAGCATCTAGGCACGGCTATATATCACCTTATCCTCTCTCTAGCCCACCTCTCTCGCTCGCTCGCTCCCTCGCCCGCTCGCTATCTGCTCTCCTCTTCGCCATCCAGCAACAGCTAGCAGCTCCGCAATGCCCAGAGCACGGTAGCCCCAGCCGCGCCTTCAGATTCTCATTCCGTTGCGAATTCGGGATAGAATTCGCCGGCGAGCGAGCGAGGTTTGTGGAAGCAGCAGCAGCAAGCTAGCGTTGCGAGGGCCGGGGCGGGCGGCATGGCGCCCAAGGCGGGGAAGGCCAAGCCCAAGGCCAAGGGCGACAAGAAGAAGAAGGAAGAGAAAGGTACCACCTGCAAAACCATTTCTCCTGCTTCCGACGATTGCCATGTTCAGGAACCTTAGCTGAACGAATTCCAAGTTCAGAAGATGATGAAATTTTGCCGAATTCCAAACTGTTCCGAAATGGAAGTAGCAAATTGTTTGTTTCTTGGCCTTTGGTTACGACTTACGAGTTGCCAATTGCTTTTGTTATGTGACTGAATGAACTAACCAGATGTACGTATAAACTGATGCAGTTCTGCCGACGGTGCTGGACGTGACCGTGGAGGCGCCGGACTACACCCACCTCACGCTCAAGGTGAGAAGACCGACCGCCCGCCCCGCCTGGCTAAGCTTATCTCCTTTCCTCCACGAGGTTTTACGTGGGGAGAGCTCCATCAGTTACGGCCCACGCGATACATACACCTTTGGCATTTTCTTATCTTCCTTTTGCGCCTGCGGCCGTGCATTCCTGCCGTTTGTCCTTCTTCCGCTATGCACAACAAGCTCACGTGCTTAGAATTCACGCCCATATTTACACGTCCACACAATAAAAACCACGGAGAGATTTAAATTCGTGGCACAAACTCTGCCAAATTCTCTGTAAAAAGGGACTCCCAAATTTCAAAACAAAGTGGTCCACAAAACAACATCCGTGTCATATGCTAGATGGAACACTGTACAACTGGAGCAAGATTGACTACCTAAATATTTTGCTTAGTTTTGACCCAGTTTATTAAAATTAACCGAACAACTATCTTCTGCTTAATCGGTATACAAGATAAACTTTTGCCTCAGTTCTTAAAAAAATGACCATCAGTGTAATAAGCTACTCCCTTCGTCCCATAATATAAGAGCTAGTGTCACAAACGCTCTTATACTATAGGACGGAGGGAGTAAGAGAACTGAGTACTGGGACAGCAACTGATGAGCAACCAATGCATATGGCCTTCTTCAACTTTCAGGGCATATCGACGGACAGGATCCTCGACGTGCGGAAGCTCCTGGCCGTCCACGTGGACACCTGCCACATCACCAGCTTCTCCCTCTCCCACGAGGTACACTTCACAGACCCTAGCGGCCGAAAACGGCTTCACAATTCGAGCCAGCTGACATGCTGTACTTGTTACGTGGGCACAAATGCAGGTCCGCGGGGCCCAGCTTAAGGACACGGTGGAAATCGCCTCCCTCAAGCCCTGCCACCTCAGCATCGTCGAAGGTAAGGACGAACCCGCGAATAGGGCGTAAGTCGAGGGCCAAATCGCAAAAACGCGCGCTGACACGCTCCGTCTCTCGCAATGGCGCCGCAGAGGAGTACACGGAGGAGCTCGCCGTCGCGCACGTCCGCCGGCTGCTCGACGTCGTCGCCTGCACCACCGCGTTCGGGGTCAAGAAGCCCGAGCAGAAGCCCGCGCCCACCACCGATGCGGCCGCCGAGGCCGCCAAGCCAGGCTCGCCCGGCGCCGTGGTCGCCGGTGGCGGCGGCGGCGAGGAGCCCATGTACCCGCCGCCGAAGCTGGGGGAGTTCTACGACTTCTTCTCCTTCTCTCACCTCTCGCCGCCGATCCAGTGTAAGCGCCAGTGCTAGTCATTTTTTTTCTTCTTCTCTCTGTATTTTTCTAGCACATTTGGTACAGGAATGAGTAGTAGGTTCGAGTTGTATTTCGAGAACAAAATTCTGTTAGGGTTTTCCATTGATGTGATTGTGATCCATTGCAGACATCAGAAGGTCGACGCGCCCGTTCGTCGATGACAAGAGAGAGGAGGACTTCTTCCAGATCGATGTGAGGTTCCTACTGAATATTGTTACTGATTCGACAATAATATAGAACAGTGACAACTAATAGTAGCTACTGTCTACTCTTATGTCAATTGTATTGAATGTATGTCAATTATGTTGAATGTACCAGTAGATTTAGCTCGTCATATGAAAATTGTAGCCATGAGTAATTCAGTGTTGTCAGTATCACTAATGGTGCCAAGGTGGTCAGTGTAGCTGTATAGTATCAGTTGCAGTTATAGTTCGCTACCTTGTATGTTCTTGAAAAAAAACCGTTCGCTGACTTCGCTCGAGTTTGGGTGCCGGTACTCAGGTGAGGGTTTGTAACGGGAAGCCAGTGACGATCGTGGCATCCCGAGCTGGATTCTATCCGTCAGGGAAGCGAGCACTCATTAACCACTCCCTTGTTGGGTTGTTGCAGCAGACGAACCGTGGATTTGAGGCAGTAAGTAAAATATTGAGCTTGTTTTTTTTATTTCTTATCAACGGTTGATCATTAATATGGAAAATGTGTTCCAAATTTGCAGGCCTACAAGGCTCTTATGAAGGCTTTTGTTGAGCACAACAAGGTGAGATTCGCTAATGCTTGGTTTCTAACCAAAAACAAAATGTAATCAGATGTGCTTCAACATGTTACACTTTCAGAATCTGAACCAATATTTTTGGGCAAGTGGGGGCGTATGCTAGTTTGCATCTAAAATAAAATTCACAACTGCAATTTGGAAGTTTGCTCTTTAATTCTCATTTCTTTCCAGTTTGGAAATCTTCCTTACGGATTCCGGTCAAACACTTGGGTCGTTCCCCCGGTTGTTGCGGATTCGCCATCAGTGTTCCCACCCCTTCCAACAGAAGATGAAACTTGGGGTGGCAATGGGGGTGGCCTGGGAAGAGATGGGAAACATGACCATAGACCGTGGGTGAAAGAGTTTGCCATCCTTGCTGCAATGCCTTGTAAAACAGCTGAGGAGAGGCAAGTCCGAGACAGGAAGGCATTCCTACTCCATAGCTTGTTTGTAGATGTTGGTGTCCTTAAAGCTATTGCAGCTATCCAGAATTTGATCCCTGATGACAAGAGTTCACATGAAAAAGCAAATGGTACAGCAAGTTCAGTTCCGCACACACAACAAATTGGGGATATGAAAATAACGGTAACAAAAGACAAAGCAGATGCAAGTTCTAAGTCAGATGTTAAGTTAGATGGAAGTCAGGCTCCAGGAGTATCTTTTGATGAGCTTGCTAAGAGGAACCTGCTGAAGGGAATCACTGCTGATGAGAGTGCAACAGTACATGTAAGATCTTTTCTTCGATACAGACGATTACAAGATGCTTATATTTATTTTTTCTGTTAACTAAAGAAGTATTTCAACTGGTTTACAGGATACTGCTACTCTTGGTGTGGTTGTTGTGAAGCATTGTGGGTATACAGCTGTTGTCCAAGTTCCATTGGATGCTCAACTGACAACCGTTGTTCCAGCGCAGCAGGACATTCACATTGAAGACCAGCCGGAGGGAGGTAGCAATGCTCTCAACGTGAACAGGTTAGTACTGGGAACATTTACATGATGTACGGTTATTTTCTTGTGTTTATTTAACAACATGAGTTCACCCAAAACCAATTCCAAGTCATTTACTTCAGCTCCGGTGCACTTGGTCCTTTTAAATTTTATTTTTCTGCCACTGTATTGGTTAGATAAAACCAGCAATGACCACTTTTCCCTTTGTCAGCTTAAGGATGCTGCTTCAGAAGTCATGTGTCCAGTCACCTGGAGCAGTTCAGCGGTTGCAGAGTTCTGATCCTGAAGAGAACGAGGCTACCACAAATTTTGTCCGGAAAATAATTACAGATAGCATGCAGAATCTTGAAGGTGAGGCTCCAAGAGAGACAAGACCAATCAGATGGGAGCTTGGTGCTTGCTGGGTACAGCATCTACAGAATCAAACTTCTGAGAAGGCCGATGGTAAGAAAAGCGACGAGACTAAGGACGTTCCTACAGTAAAAGGCCTGGGAAAACAATTTGGTCAGCTTAAGGAGATCAAGAAGAAGTCAGATGACAAAAGTGGAAAGAGTGCATCCACAAAAGATAGTACTTCGCCAAATACAAACGATGCACATTCAGACAACACTGCCAGCACAAAGGAGGATAAAGAGGCTATTCTGCAGAAAGCGCTAACAGAAGCTGCTTTCCAAAGACTAAAAGAATCTGAGACTGGACTTCATGCTAAGGTTTTTCCCTCATCATGTTGGCATTGGAGTTTTCTTAAATGTTTTCAGGCGAAATGAACTAATTTTGTACTAGATCCCACTTCTCCAAACAACAGCACACCAAGTAGATGTCCAAACGAAAATTTACATTAGTCCACGGGTGGCCTTGCTGTGACTCAACTATCATTGTAGTTAGTTTGTTCATAGATTATGTTTCTATAAGGACTCCTAGCCCCTCATCAGTTAGTGAGGAATTTGCTCATTTGTTGATTGTTGTGTTGCTACAGGAAACAGACTGATATGGTACTCTATGTCGGTGGCGTTTATGTCTCTCAACATGCTCTTCCCATTCTTTAACGTTACAGTATGCTTTACAATCAGATGTTTTTTCTGTGCAGTCCCCCGATGAATTGATTGAGATGGCATACAAATATTATGATGATACTGCCCTGCCAAAATTGGTAATATACTGTACTCATGTAGCAGCTACAATAACGTCTTCCGGGTGGCACATTATTTTGACTGTCATCCTTATCCTGTTATCAGGTAGCAGACTTTGGCTCACTTGAGCTTTCCCCTGTTGATGGAAGGACATTGACAGATTTCATGCACACCAGAGGCCTCCAGATGCGCTCACTAGGACAAGTGGTACACACTATTTAGTTCGGTCAAGTTCAAGAATATATCTTCATTTATCTGAATAAATAAAAGAACATAAAACATCTGATAAAAACACAACTGAAGCACTCTTTTATTTTGCTGTGTTTCAGGTTGAGCTTTCTGATAAGCTCCCGCATATACAGTCACTGTGTATACACGAGATGGTAGTTCGAGCATTTAAGCACATAGTTCGTGCGGTTATTGCAGCTGTCGATGATATAAATGACATGGCTCAATCAGTTGCATCGTGTTTAAATATATTGCTGGGACCATTTCCAGAAGAAAATAACGATGGCAAGTGCGGAGAGGATCATAATCTCAGGCAGAAGTGGTTGGAGGTCTTTTTGATGAAGAGATTTGGCTTGGCATGGAAAGACGAATATAGCCTTGATCTAAGAAAGTATGCCATTCTTCGTGGCCTCTGCCATAAGGTAATAGTTTAGATATCACACAACTTGCTATTTTTAGGTTCAACAATTCTGATTATTCTTGTTCACTCCTGGAACCATGATTCGAATAGGTAGGACTTGAGCTAGTTACCAAAGACTACGACATGGATACACCACATGCATTCAGAAAGTCTGATATCATCAGTATTGTTCCCATCTACAAGGTAAATTTTAAACTTATGAAAACTGCAAATACCTGAGAAATGCATAAATAATTAATGGTTATTACCCATGATCTATTATCTGCAGCATGTTGCATGCTCATCAGCAGATGGTCGCACCCTGTTGGAGTCATCCAAGACTTTCCTGGACAAAGGGAAACTTGAGGATGCTGTTAACTATGGCACAAAGGTATCCTGATCATACTATTACATCCATATGTTATGATTTCTTAAACGCTACTCTAACTACATACAATCTGGACATGACTTTATATGATGGTGCAGGCTCTTGCAAAACTGGTTGCTGTTTGTGGTCCGTATCATAGAATGACCGCAGGAGCATACAGCCTCTTGGCAGTAGTGCTTTATCATACTGGGGACTTCAACCAGGTACCAAAATTTTGGGACCTTGCTGCTAGTTCTCTTTCACAGTATTCAGCAACACTGCCTAGTCTAATGTACATGAGCATTAGCTTATGTACAAACATTGTTAGTTCAAGGAATTACACTAGGATTCTAATTTTTTTTTTGGGTATTACAATTGGAACAAATGCAGAATCATTTTGGCAACACTGAAATGTGATGATCATGTGGAATCTGTAGATCATAAGCTGCTTTAGTGTAACAAATGCAATAATATTGCTCATCTGAGTGACCTGGAGCTGTCATGCACTTGTCACATGTTTAGCTTTTAATGCATATAACTATCTGTTAGTATCCCCTGTTGCGCTGTGTTGTGGAGCTGGCTTTATAAATCTTGTTGCTCTTTGGACCAGGCAACTATCTATCAACAGAAGGCTTTAGATATTAACGAGAGGGAACTTGGACTTGATCACCCAGATACTATGAAAAGCTATGGAGATCTTGCTGTTTTCTACTATCGCCTGCAACATACAGAATTGGCACTAAAGTAAGTGCACACTGTAATTTATTGAAATTGCATGCTTAGTAGTTTGTTTTTGTCTCAGTTACCTGTAATTTGTGTATTCTTCTTCCTGTGTTAACTACCTTATGTTCTGATTTGTATATTTCAGGTATGTGAATCGTGCCCTATATCTTTTGCACCTGACATGTGGCCCGTCTCACCCTAATACTGCTGCAACTTACATCAATGTTGCTATGATGGAAGAAGGGTTGGGTAACGTCCATGTAGCACTCCGTTACCTGCATGAGGCACTAAAATGTAACCAACGGCTGCTTGGTGTTGACCACATACAGGTATGCAACTCAACCTCCCCTTGTGTTTCAGTGTGACTGTATGTTGCGCTCTGGCACATACACTAGTGCCCACTTACAAGGCATACTGAAAGCTCATCTTTATTGACAGACGGCTGCTAGTTATCATGCTATTGCTATTGCTTTGTCTTTAATGGAAGCATACTCGTTGAGTGTCCAACATGAAAAAACCACTCTACGAATACTTCAATCAAAGCTCGGATCAGAAGATCTTCGGACACAGGTAATCAGAAATAAAAATGCTTCTGATGGTGAATTCTTCCACTTAGTCTTCAGTTTTTGTTTCCCAATGATCTGCCTTTCTCATAGCAACAAGGAAATCTGATGACCCATATTTTCCACAGGATGCTGCTGCCTGGCTGGAATACTTCGAGTCCAAGGCACTAGAGCAGCAGGAAGCAGCACGCAATGGTACTCCAAAGCCTGATGCTTCAATAGCAAGCAGAGGCCATCTGAGGTAGACGACATAATAGCTTGTGATAGCTAAATATTTTCATTGAAGAGATGGGAAAGATTTTTTTTTTTGGAGTCGGTTTGCTAGTGAACATCAATATTGTGAGTGTGAACATGGATTCTCAATAAAGTTTAATAGAAGTGATGACCTGTCCAAAATGGAAACTTTTACCTTTATAGCTGTTCGGTTGGAGACAGTGCAAAAGGAAGAGAGTCTACTGAAAAATCTAAATGCGTGGCTGTATTTACTGAATAATCAATTTTGAATACTGTCTGCTTCTTCAGTATGGATCTTATATTGTCCTTTTGTCAGTGTATCAGATCTTCTAGATTACATCAATCCAGATGATGAGCTCAAGGCTAAGGAAATGCAAAAGAAACAAGCCCGTGCTAAGGTAAGTTCATCATCAGGACTTTCTATATGTTGTCTTATCTCTCTAGTGGTCATCCTCATGCATTTACATTATGTATCGTAGATAAAAGGTCGTACCGGGCAAAACCCATCTGAATTAGCCGATGATGAAGATCAAAGGAGCCCTCCACCTAACAGTGATCGTTCCTCAACCGAGAAGGAAAACTCTGATGTCAAAGAGAAATTAACTGAGAAGAAAAACTCTCAAGCCAAAGAGAATGGAACCGTTGTTGAGCATGTGAAAGTGAAACTGGAAGAGGCAAAACCAAGTAACACTGTGGTCCACATGCCTCAAGATGATTATACTGAAGAGAACATATCTGAGGAGGGGTGGCAAGAGGCTGTTCCAAAGGGACGTACCACGGGGAATCGCAAAACTGGTGCAAGTGTGAGGAGGCCAAACCTGTCAAAGATCAGTACAAATGCCATCAATAATAGTGAGAATGGAAGATACAAAGGCAGAGTTCCATCCAACTCCTCCCCTCGAGTTTCACCTAATGAGACTGCAGCTTCTGTTGCTTCCAGCCCTCTTGCAAAGAAGTTGGCGAAGAGTTCGAGCTTCAATTCCAAAGCAGGTAATCCTGCTATCTCATCAAACAGTGGGGAGAATTCACCCAAACCTAAATCCATGGCAGCAAGCTTAGCCACCACCCCTGCAGCTGCCAAGGTGATGCCATCTGCAGCACCAATTGTCAGTCAAACAGTAAGGAAGTCACTGTCATACAAGGAAGTGGCAATAGCTGCACCAGGAACTCTTGCCAAAGCGTTGAATGATGTGCATACAGAGCAAAAGGATGCAACTGATCCAGCTGTAAATCTTGAAAGTGCCAAGGCTCCCAAAGAAAGCAATGTTCGCCCTTCTGAAGAGAAAAATGGGGCAATACAAGTGTCACCAAAGGATAATAATTTGCAAGTATCAAAAGCAACAGATGAGCACAAATCTCCCAGTCCTGATACTGAACAAGCCAATGGTTCGGAAGGATCAAATCAAGCTGAGAAGACCTCAGATTCAGGAGAGACATCTACAGAGAAGAACCAATCACCAGCAGCAGTAGCGGACGTCCCAAATGAAGAAGCAGCAACTTTGACTGAGGCAAATGATTCTTCCTCCAATGATGATGAAAGAGGTCCAGGAGAGGATAATCAAGAACAACTGTCTAGTGGGGCCGAAAATGAGAAATCTTCACCATCTGGAAGTGAAAAGAATGATTCACCAGTAGAAGGTGCGAAAGAGACAGCCAGTAAACTTAATGCTGCCGCTGCTCCATTCAGTCCAGCCACCGTGCCAGCTTTTGGTTCAATGGCCGTACCAGGTTTCAGAGAACACGGAGGACTATTGCCGTCGCCAGCCAATGTGCCCCCAATGCTGGCCATCCCTCTCCGTAAGCACCCTCACCAGTCTGCAACCGCAAGGGTCCCTTATGGTCCACGTCTAGCCGGAGGGTTCAACAGATCAGGGCACCGGGTGCCACGTAACAAGCCTGTGTTGCCGAGTGGTGAAGTTCTTCCAGAGGCAGCCACATCCCCTAAAGTGATGAATCCTCATGCAGCGGAGTTTGTGCCGGGTCAATCTCGGAGTCCTGATGGCCATCCATCATCTCCTAATGAACCTCTGGCATCGCCAGCTGGTATTCAAGCATCACAGGATGGGCTTCCATCATCTCCAGATAGTACTGTCGAGTCACCCAAGACTGCTTCCCCACAAGTGTCTGAAACTAGTGAGACTAGTCCTGAAGGAAATGATACATCTAGTGGAATTGATGTTGAAGCTGAGACTGAGAGCAAGAACACGGGGGAGAAGAACAACCATGTGGAATGTGAGGACAGTGAAGTGAAGCCTGATGAAAATATAGTTTCTGGAGGTGCTGAAGTTGATGCAACGGCCCCGATAGATGCTCAAGATGATGCTTCAGCCCCAAAAGATGCTCCAGATGATTCAAGCGTGACTGAAAAGCCGAAGTCCTGGGCTGATTACAGTGATGGAGAAGTCGAGGCCGTTCAGGTTGCGAGCTGAGAAAAGGTGGTCTTCTCAGCCTCTCAGGTAGTTACAGGAAGTTTTATTCATACACAGATGAGCCCTCCTTACGGGCACTAAAAGCATGCTAATGCAAACTGACGCGCTGCTGTTTTTGCTGAAAGGAGGAGATGCTGGTTTTCTCGTTAGAGAATTAGTTGCTTTCTGATCTATTTCATGGTTTCTAGTACCTATTTGTTTCTGCCGCCCTGCACGGCTGCACCGGTGCCATGGTATTGCAAGGGTTCGCATCGCCATGGAACTTCAAAGGTCTTCCGAATGTCCCAACTGTCATCATGGTGACCTTGTTTCAGCTTGCTTTGTCATTGCAAAGGAGCTTGGGAAGATCAGAGAGGTGGTAAACACGCCATCGTTCCCCACATTTTGCTCGGCGTTTTTATTTCCTTTGTCGATGAACTGGACACACTGCCGACTTGACATCTTTGTATGTAGTTATATCTTTTGAATTTTGATAAATTAGACTGTTGTAAAGAAAATTGATACTTCCCTGAGCAGGAAGTTTGTATCAAGTGTCCCTGTAATCAGGTTGTTGCTTTTTGGACAATTTTGCTTGTGCAAGAATCCATGAGACGCCGATCCATTTTGTGATTATTACTCGATTTGATCGATTCGAAGAATAAACATGCCAATGACACTCTGCTTCAGCAACTAAGGGAAAAGGATAGCAGCATTGTGTCAATGAAATAGGCCGATGCATCTTTTGTACAAAAACTGAGAGAAAATGATGTCATCATTGAGTCTATCAAGAAGACCAATGGGTCTCTGCTGCAGTGACTTGCTGGGAAAGATAGTGCCATTGGGTCTATCAAAAATATCAATGGTGAGAAGAATAATACCATTTAAAAAACTCACAGCAAAGGGTGGGATAATTCACTAAATATTGAATCTTCAATGACAATGAAGCTTTAGCATATACTGTACTAGTTGATGAGGGCATGTCCCCTTGATCAACAAAGGCCGATACTGAGCGGAACATGACTCTTCTTAATGCGCAGAACATTTTGCGAGTATCTTGACCAGAACACAGTTCTTGCTATCTGCAGTATGGTGTGTACTGATACTCTACCACTAGCAGGCGGAGGCGCGGCGTGCAGCCGCGCACGCCCGTACGCGTGGCTGCGTTGTTGTTCTTATAAAAAAAAGCTGCGTTGTCGTTCTTTTATATAAAAAAAAAGACAGTGGGTAGGCGAGCTCGCAGTTGGTGATGTATAAGCCAATTTAACTCAGGTAAAAACCGAAAGATACACACGGTTACAAACACTTAGCTACTCCGGAGGCTGCAGTCGCTCCTAGCCTTCGCCTCCGCTGCTCCATCCCTCGCCGTCGTCGTCGGATGCCATCTGGCTAAGCCCGCGGTGAAGACATGTGTTGCCTCACCTTGGTGCCCCCAACTCGTTCCTCAGATCCAAGGTCCCGGAGTCGCCATCTCCTTTTTGGTCGGCGAGTGCTGACCCTTCGACGGCTTCTCGCACTCGTCGCCGCCATGGGGAGGCCCCAGATGGGTCTGACGTGGATGTTGCGGCTAGGTGGACTGTGGCGCCACGAATTGATCTACCTTGCTCAAGATTTGGTTATGTCGGCTCCTACGCCACGAATTGATCTACCTTGCTCAAGATTTGGTTATGTCGGCTCCTTGGAAGACGGGTCTAGGCAAGGTTATCTCCTGTGAGATGGCATCGGTGGTGATGTGCTTCGTCTTGATGTTGGACGGTGTGGTGACCACTCCGGCCTGCAGTGGCAGCCTCGCCGCCGATTGTGGGGCCACAAAAAAGGTCCTTGTGAGGGTTTCTCTTTCCAGATCCAGTGGTTGCCTTGGCAGTGAAATGCATTCCATGGACGACGGCTTGATGCATAGGATATGATTGTGCAGCAGCGGCGATCAGTGTTCTAGCCCAACGCATGTAGCTGTTAGGCGGAAAAGTGGTGGCAACAACACATGATTGAATTCGATGGTGGTGTACCTGGTCTCGAGCTCAGTGGTGAAAATCTAGGCTTGGCCCAAGTTGGTTATACCTGCCAATGGTGATGTTTTTGCATCGTTACCTTGTTGAAGGCATTACCCGGATATGCTCATACCAGTTTTTCAGGGTGAAAATTAGATTCTGGCCTTTGGTGGTTGGATTCGGTGACGGCAACGCTCGAGCGACTCTCTTTTCCTGAAGGAGTTGCTGTTGAAGAATCTCACTGACCTTTTGGTGTTATGAGATGATTGGTATGGATATAGTCATTGTTGTAGTTTACCGATTATGGAGTTGATCACTTCGTTTTTCCTCTTGCCTAGACATAGCTTTGGTGTTATATTACTTTGTTATTTGCGGCATTTTCTCTCTGTGTGTGTGTGGGGGTGTGTGTGTGCATCCTACCTACACAGAGGCCAGATGTGTGCTCATTGTATTTGTATCCACTTGATGCCTCCTTTTGAGTAAATAAAACCCACCCTTTGTTGATAGGAAAGCCCAATATTTTTAGAATTTTGCGGATGCACGAAAGGAAGAAAAACAGAATAAATTGTCTTAAAGATGACCAAGGGAATTGGCGTGAAGGCACGGCCTATCTGAATCCTTTGATCAATGATTATTTTGCGCGTTTGTTTGCTACTGAAATTGAAGAGACGGACCCAGATTTAATTGATAAGGTTGTACCTCGAGTTACAAGGGAGATGAATGATGCACTAGGTAAGCCATTTTCAGTTGAAGATTTTAAAAAGGCCTTATTTTCCATCGGGGATACAAAAGCTCCAGGTACGGATGGCTTACATGCAATTTTCTTTAAAAGATGTCAGCATTTAATTGGTGATGTTTTGACAAGCGAAGTACTTGATGTCATCACAACTGAAAGAATATCCCTGATGGATGAAATGATACCGTCATAGTGCTTATTCCCAAGGTGGTCAGTCTAAAGAAAATTTCACAGTATCGACCTATCAACTTATGCAATGTTCTGTACAAGGTTATCTAAAAAAATGACCGCATTTCGTCTGAAAGGTATACTCAATCAAATAAGATCACCTGTAATGGTGAGACAGAGGTTCTGACCCCATATGCAGTAGTCATGGCTGAATGTTTTGTGATCGCTCAGAGAATAGGTAATATCACTTTCCAACATTGTCCAAGGGATGCAAATAATGTGGCCCATAGTCTAGCTAGGCATGCTTATGATTCAACTTCTACTGTTTTCTGGGATGGTGATCCACCCATGTTTATTATGCCCCTTGTAATTAACGATGTAACCATCAACTTATTGCAATAAACAGCCACGAGGCATTCCTTTCAAAAAAAAGCTTGAACAACCCAACCCACAGGCATGGAATCAGGCACTTAGTTGGTCATATGCAGACGTGGGGTGGGATGAGCTTTTCTGGATTCATGATGTTGTTGGGATCCAGCATGGCCTTTATCCTTTTCATCGTCCTCAGTGACTCCATCCCCAACTCCTTCTCTAGGTACTGCCAATGCACGCACCAAAGCACTTTTCACTTGCCACTCATGGGTGGTGACTTCATTTTCCCCGTGCCAACACCATGCTCTCCTGTGCATGTACCTTCCATGGACAGAGCAGTATGAACCATGAGATGGTTTAGTCTCTCTGCTTCCCTTCGCTCTTCCTCCTGGCTTGGATCAAATAGGATAAATGTGTGGAAATTTCCGTCACCGGCATGGGCGATAACCAAACTGAAAACATATACAAGTCAGAGAGAAGGTCCTGGATAATTAAAAGGATAGCATACTGCTGGAGCTGCGATAAGAATTGCATGCTACTTCATCAAGAGTTCGAATTTTCAAACTGCCCTGCTCTCCTATAAATATAAATCTAATGCAAAAGAGATGTCCATGGCTTTCCTAGCTACAGCAGAAAAACCTAGGTACTGCGTAAGGGAGAATATGTACCAAGTCAATGGTGACGCATCAAGTAGTTGCTTAGATACAGATATGCATTCTGCAAGTCTAGACAATGGAACACAAACATCCTGCATGAACAACAATTGGGGCACTATTAGAATTTACAAGACTTGATGCAGCTCATCCACTAGAAAGCGACAGATAATAAGGCTACAATGATCATAAATGACCATTAGCCGATCTATGTGAGCATATGAGATAAAATTATGAAGCTGACAAGATCTACATTTATCACTAAGGGACAAAAAAGGCATGTGTTGATTCAAACAAAGAAAAGAGAGCTGCGCCAGTTACCCTTACTTAACTGAGAAGATATTTCGTTGCTATTTGCTAAGTACCATATACTTGAATGTGAACTAAAACTGGATCATATTTTAGCCCATATTTTGCCAAATGATAATTAGGGCATGTTGACAAATGCCAAGATTCACAAGTAAGGAGGCAAACATAATGGTATATGATGCATTCCACTAGAGACTATCTCTAACCGATCATACTGAGCAAGCAATCAAACCGTTATCATAGCTTGACGATCAGGTTCCATGGCAAAACCAGCCCAAAGTGCCTCCTTCCTGATCTGCCCATAGAGGAAAATGCCATTAAAATATGCTCCAAAACCAAATGTCCTATATACCGCAGTACTACTATTGTCCAGAAACCAGGGAACATAATGTCATACTGTATGACACTGGTATCGCATGGCATGTGCACAATCATGCAGCAGAAAGGACCATCTGTAGATTAGCTCTACAAGTTCAGATGACTGACCTTCCACAGTTCCTCTTTAGCATTTGGCTCTTCCACAAAAACAAAATCAGAACCATGGTGCTCTGCAGCAATCTTTTGAACAACAGCAGACCTGCAAGAAAATGTGGTCAAATTATGGGTATAGAAGATACAAGTGTAAATAATCTAACATAAATAATTATTCAAGAAAGATAGGGGACAATTGTCATGCCCAATATGCGACCCTATCCAAAAAGAACTCGAAGGTCCCACCAAGGATAGAAGCGCATATTGGAGACGCTTTTGCAAGGTGGATATCATTACATTGTACCATTACATAATAGTTGGGGATACATACAAAAGGCATACAATGCCACACGAATACAACATCATCATACATAAGAGCACCATCCGACTACGGATGAAACCACTGTTCAAGAAATCTTCCGATTCACCGATTAATCTTCTGATTTATCGCTAATCGGGGGGTGACCGATCAGATTATGCCTTATCTTTGCCATTTATCTTTTGGACCGATTTATCAGTCTGACAAGCGATTTATCAGGGATCTACCGATAAATTAGACCTATTCATAGCATGATGTTTGCAAAAACTATGTTTATTTATGTTTTGTGGACCTTGTTACGAAATATGTACTATTTTCCTATTTTGTTTTCCATTATACGAGGATTCAAAGGCTAGAAATCAAGGTAACACTTCTGTTAAATATTGTTTTGGTGTTGAAATATAGCGTATTTTAGTGTTGGGAACCTGATATTTGCAAAAAAACATCCAATTAATAGTCGACCGATAAAATTGATTAATCGGACGATTTTCGATTAATCTCTAATCCCTAGCTGACTGAAACAAAAACGATAAGCGATATCCTCAACATTGGATGAAACACAAACAAAAACTCAAACGACATCCACCCTGCTAGCCCAGGCTACCGACCTGGAACCTATCCCCTGATCGAAGAAGAAGCAGGAGAAGAAACTCCAAAACAAGTAACATCGCTCTCGCGTCATGATCATCGCATAACCTGTACTTGCAACTGTTGTTGTAGTAATCTGTGAGCCACGAGGACTTAGCAATCCATTACCATGGGTATCAAGACTAGCAAAGCTTAATGGGAAAGGAAGGGGTAAAGTGGTGAGGTTGCAGCAGCGACTAAGCATGATATGGTGGCTAACATACGCAAATAAGAGCGAGAAGAGAAGCAACAGAACGGTCGTGAAGCTAGCAATGATCAAGAAGTGATCCTGAACTCCTACTCATGTCAAACATAACCCAAAACCGTGTTCACTTCTCGGACTCCGCCGAAAAGAGACCATCACGGCTACACACGCGGTTGATGCATTTTAATTCGAATCTGGTGTCAAGTTCTCTACAACCGGACGTTAACAAATTCACATCTGCCACATAACCGCGAGCACGGCTCTCGAAAGTTTATAACCCTGCAGGGGTGTCCCTACTTAGCCCATCACAAGCTCTCACGGTCAACGAAGGATATTCCTTCTCCCAGGAAGACCCGATCAGTCTTGGAATCCCAGTTTACAAGACATTTCAACAATCATAAAATAAGACCAGCAAAGCCGCCTGATGTGCCGACAAATCCCGATAGGAGATGCACATATCTCGTTCTCAGGGCACACCGGATGAGCCAGACATCGGGTTGGCATAGACCCTGGTTGCCCAGGGGGCGCCGGACATCGCTCGGTTCGGACCAACACTTAGAGAAGCACTGGCCCGGGGGGCTAAAATAAAGATGACCCTCGGGTTGGCCGACCCAAGGGAAAGGTATAGGTGGTGGTGAAGCAAATGGTAAAACCAAGGTTGGGCCTTGCTGGAGGAGTTTTATTCAAAGCGAACTATCAAGGGGGTCCCATAAATCACCCAACCGCGTAAGGAACGCAAAATCAAGGAACATAACACTGGTATGACGGAAACTAGGAAGGCAAGAGTGGAACAAAACACCAGGCATAAGGCCGAGTCTTCCACCCTTTACCAAGTATATAGATGCACTAATTAAATAAGAGATATTGTGATATCCCAACATAATCCTGTCCACCATGGAGCAATCTTCAACTTCACCTGCAACTAACAACGCTATAAGAGGGGCTGAGCAAAAGGGGTAACATAGCCAAGCAACGGTTTGCTAGGAAGGGTGAAAAAGGTTAGATGCTGACATGGCAATCTAGGAGGCTTGATAGACAAGAGATAGGTAGCGCTGCAAAGCGATAGAACGAAGCAACTAGCATAACAATGATAGTAATGAGATCCAAGGTGACGGTCATCTTGCCTGAAATCCCGCTAGGAAGAAGAACGAGTCCATGAAGAAGACCAAGCCACGAAGACGAACCAAGCGTAGACGAACGAATCCTCACGATCGCAACGAAACGGGAACTATCGAGAAGAAGCACACAACATGGTAAACACACCACACATATACATGACATGATGCTCAACCAAGTATGATGCATGACAAGGCTACATGAAGCTACTCATGGCAAGAGATGATGCATACAAGAGCAACACATCAAAGCAAGTTTAAATGAGGCCTAAAATAACATATAACAAATCCGGTAGGTCCTCGTATGCAAGTTTAGAAGTTGGTCCAGATCTGAATAAACATTAAGTTGAAGTTGTTAAACAGCAAGTTAAAGAGCACCAAGAGGATCTATATGAAAATCTAGTCAAGTTACATATAAATTTCATTTAATTCGGAGCTACGGCCTAGAAGATATGAGCAAAACAAGTTAAACATGGCATTGATGCAAAATGCATATAAACATCAAACAAACACTCTCAAAACATGGATGCAACAAGGTAATATGAGACTTGATGCAAAATCAAGCAAGTTTCGTATAGAGCATACTCAAAACGGAGCAACGGTTCAACACGTACACTCTATACAAGTTTAAAGGACAAGCTGTCCAAACAGCAACTAGGCATTTAGCAAGCACCAAAACAATATGCTATAGCATCTCAACGTGAAAACAAAGGCATGGGCATGAAGTACAGGTAAAGCATAACAAAGCATGAACACTGAGCTATCTCCAGAAAACACTATAACATGCTCAAATGGACATGGCAAGATTGCAAATAATAACAGTTTACATACTGGGCAGAAATAACATCAGGTTACAATGTTTAGAGATATCAAACAACATGCTACAGGAACTTAACATGGCAAAAAAAAGGTATGGCATGCTAATACTAAAGACAAAGAACAAAACTCCCTTACTGAACTAATTCCAAAGATCAACCGAAAAGATGGTAGCATCCATGCAAACATGGAAATGATATGATAGATTCAGACATGGCAGGAACAACGATAAGTAGGCATGTTGGTGAGATTGTAAAACTCACCACAGAGCAATACATGGCATGACAAGGTAACCAACAGTAAGAAGACATGTTTGTGAAGCTAAGAATGGCAAGAGCAAGTTCATAGGGTGCATGGATCACTAGCAAAGCACATGGCAAAACTGAACTTAATGTTAACAGGCTGACAGCAACATTATTTAGCAACTTTCGAGCATGATATGAACAATCTACAGCAAGCTATAAATGCAACCAGGGGCATGGATGGATAGATAATGACATGTATAATAAAAGATCGTTAGTGAACATCTCCAGATTATGCATATAATGACTTGTAGCAGCAGGTTTACATAGCATCATGACATAGCAGATTCAGCCTAGCAAAACAGCAACAGCAAGTACCCTAGTTAACAAGCTTGATGAACTCACTACAAGTCTCACAAAAATAGATGGATTGCACCTCTGTAAAGATGGCATGATGTAGCTCAAAACTCATGTAGACATCAAGCTCATAGGAGGCACACCCAAAATGCAATGAAAAAGACAAAACAACAAGTTCTGTTAACAGACAGCAATTAACATCATATAGCACACTTGCAACAATGATAAGGGCATCACGATGGACTCAAACAATCATGGCACAATGGAATGAAATGTACAGCATCTCACAATGAACATTTTGATATATCATGCACATGAAACGGAGCCGTATGCAAGGAGATACGATGCGATGAACAGGGTAACAAAATGTGATAAACTCGAGACTTAGAGAAAAACGGAGGGGGGGAGTCAACCTTTGGATCTAGATCTGGGGCTTGCGCGCGGTTAACGAGGTTCACCGGAGACGGGGCAGTGCGGCGACCGGAGTTTGACGGGGGAGGACGGCGGAGAGGGGTCGGGGCCGGCCGGGGCGCGGTCGCGGGCGAGGTCCGCAAGGAGGAGGGCATGGCGGAGGCGACGGAAGGCAATGGTGGGTATGTGGCCAGGCCTGACGAGACGGCGAAGCGGAGACCGACGGATGGCGAGCGGAGCTGGACGGACGGGCGGCGGGGCGGCGAGCCGAGGCGGTGGGGAGGCGCGGCAGATCGGGCGGAGGCGGCGGACGAACCGGGACGGGAGGGCCTCCCACGGGCCCTGCGGGCTGCGGCGGCGGGCGGCCAGCAGAGGCCACGTGGCAGCTTCTGATTGTGCGCGGGGCGGTTGGACATGTCCGGCGAGGGAGCGGACATGTCCGGCGGCGGAGGGAGGAGTTGCTAGGGTTCCATCTGCGCGAGATTTCGGGGAGGGGCACATATTTATAGGTAGAGGGAGCTAGGAGAGTCCAAATGGGGAGCGGTTTTCGCCCACACAATTGTATCGAACGACCGAGAGCATGGAGGGGGTTTGGATGGGTTATTGGGCCACTTTGGAGGGGTGTTGGGCTGCACACAAAAGAGGCCTTTACGGTTCCCCGATTAACCTTTGGAGTAACAAACGGACTACAAATGGCACGAAACTTGACAGGCGGTCTACCGGTGGTGTACTTAGGCAGCTTGGCAAACCTCGGTCCATTCCGAGAATGTTTAATACCCGCTCACAACAAGAGACAAAAGAAGAACGCCGGAGGACATAGGAGTGTCGGATTGCAAAACGGACAACGGGGGAAATGCTCGGATGCATGAGACGAACACGTATGCAATGCAATGCACATGATGACATGAAAAAATGCAACACGCAAGCAAACGACATGGCAACGACGGCGAATAACTGGCAGACACCTGGCGCATCAAATCCAGGGCGTTACAACAATTTCCCTCCCCCTCTACGACGTATTAGGGATTCCTCACAAATTGTTAATGCAAAATTGGGTGTGTATGCTCATAAAACCATCACATTCGTGGTACTAAAAAGGGGGGAAAGCAAAGGGATGGTGAGTATGGCGTCTTGGTAAAAGACTACAACGGCATCGTACCCTAATCGGATGATGTGGATGATTATCTGTATCGGGAGGATCATCTTGTCCATCCCGGCCATAATCCCCCACCCTTCCAGGTCCCAGTCATGCACTCTCTCTACATCTCTCTCTCTCTCTCTCTCTCTCTCTCTCTCTCTCTCTCTCTCTCTCTCTCGCCACTCTGATCCTTGGTGGATCAATTCGCGCTAAACTACGGGCATCATCAGTCCATCCTTGGCGTGTGCAACTCAGATCCAGTGCGCTGGGGGTTCGCCCTCGCCCACTGTACCATCCCATGGGGAGAGCTGGGATCATTGGCTTAGGCATTGAGCATTGTTGGAATTTGGATCACGTGTTGCACACACCATTCAACTTCACAAATTTGGAAAACAGGTAACGTACAGTCAATCATGTAGTAGAGGCAGCCTTTTATTGACCCATGCCTTTAGATCCAACAAAAATAAATAATACCTCATAATCTGAATTTCTGACCACAAAGTGTTTGTGTTTATGTGCACAAGGCTTTCATTTTCTATTTTGATGATCTGTACTTTCCAATCAAGAAGAAATTTGTTAATGCTCTGCAATCCTAAACCCGGACCACCAAGTATTTGTGTTTATGCCTACCAAGCTCTTAAAAAACTGCAAACATATATGCTGCTATGTAATTTTGTACAGATTTGTTATACGATATACTCTATGATGTAGCAACTCACTTTAGTTTGTGCACGATTGGTCATCTATAAGGGAATCATCTATGAACACTAGTAGAAAAGGGGGCAAAGGTCCAGGCCGGGTCAGCCCATTAGTCCCGGTTCAGTCCAGAACCGGGACCCATGGGGACATTGGACCCGGTTTGTGAGCCCCGGGGAACGGCCGGGCCACATGGGCCATTGGTCCCGATTCGTCTGGACCTTTTGGTCCTGGTTGGTGGGACGAACCGGGACCAATGGGCCTCGCTACTGTCCCACCACCATTGGTCCCGGTTGGTGGCTTGAACCGGGACCAAAGGCTGCCCTTTAGTCCCGGATCATGCCACCAACCGAGACCAATGAGGTGCCTATATATACCCCCTCGCGTAAGAGCAGAGCACACTGCTCTGTTTTTTCTGGCCGCCGAGGGGGAAAGGGCTTGGTGGTGCTCTAGCTCACCTCCTATGCACACAAGGTGTTCGATGGAATGCCCGAGCTACAGTACTTAAGCTTTCTCCTCTCCAAGCTCGACCTCCAAGCTCCATTTTCCTCAATATTTGTCTAGGTTTAGCGGTCCGTCACGCCTCGTCCCCGTCTTCACCGCTGTCGGTCACTCGCGCCGATCTCATCGTCGGCACCACCGTGGTGAGCCTCTTGTTCTTATCTTCTTTCTGAACGGAAAAATATTCTTACTTGTATGTTTAGATAGATACTTGTATTATTTTCTAACTTTTATTATTGCATCTTATATAGTGCGATGGTTTTGGTATCCGCCCCCGTCGACCCTCGTCCTGTCTATGATTCAGATGTGGTATATATTATCTTTTCATAACTATTGGTTCATTTATTGTTTATGACAATTATGCCAACCAACGTGACATAGATTTTATTTATCTAGGAGGTTGTTGAACCGGAAATTCCAACCGACCCTATTGTCGAGAGGTTAGATTTAGTTGAAGAAGAAAACAATTTCTTGAAGGAAAAAATAAGAAAAATTAAGGAGGAGAAGATGATATTGGAGTTGCATGTTGCGGATGTCGTCAATGATCACAAGATCAAGATGGATGCAATGCGCTTGAAGATTAGAAAGATTAGAAAATATGCCATTCATACCGAGGCTTGGTATCATTATGCCGTTGGATCAGTTGTTACCTTGGTTGCGATTATGATCGCATTTGTTTTCGCATTGAAATGTTTTACATAGTTTCAGTGTATGGTTTAATTAATTTAGATGCTCTGCAGAGCTTTATGTTGTTAGATGAGAACTATGTATGTACTTTGGTTTTAATGTGATGATGAACTTCTATTAATTTGGTCACTTAATTATCTATTTATGATGTTCTGTAATGGTTTTTGACACACTTAATTATATATAATGCACGCAGATGAACCGGCAATGGATGTACGGTGACAGACACACCTCCGAGTCCAGGATTCAGGCCCGCAGGAGGCCCAGTAGGCCCACAGGCAGATAAGTGACTTTAAGCATGTAAGCCTGCATTTGAGAGGAGCTCGAAGTGGTCAGCGCAGCAGCGCTTATGAACCACTGTCGAGCCCTCTCGGCTAGCGAGGTGGGACTAAACATCCCACCGCACCGCGCCAGTTCCAGTACAAGGCCTATGGTCCCGGTTGGTGCCACCAACCGGGACTAAAGGGGTGCATTGATACCGGTTCGTGGCACAAACCGGGACCAATGCCCCCCTTTAGTCCCGGTTGGTGCCACCAACCGGGACCAAAGGCCGCCGCTAGAACCAACCGGAACTAAAGGGTGCATTAGTCCCGGTTGGTGCCACCAACCGGGACTAAAGGCTTTGCTATATAAGCAGCACTTAGCAGTTTCGACCAAATCCCCCACTTCTCCCCCGACGCCCCCTGCTCCTCCTTGTCGCCGTCGCCGCCCGACGCCCCTGCTCTACCTTGCCGTCGTCGCCGCCATTGATTGTCAGCTGCTTTCGCCTTCCTTGCTGCCTTGCCACCGACGCCGTCAGTCTCTTTCGCTTGCCGCCGCCGCCCCTGTGAGCACTGCCTGCTCCGCGCTCCCTCCGTCCAGCCCTGCTTGCCCTCTGTGCCGCGCCCGCCTGCCATTTGGCACAAGGCCTTGCCCCGCCATATACCGCCTGCATTTTTCATAGCATTTTTTGTATTTTTTGTGTACATGTGTTTGTATGTGTATATATGTGTGTACATGTTCATAGTATTTTTTCCATCAATGTATTTTTTTGTCAATTTATGTATATGTTCATATATATATATATATATATATATATATATATATATATATATATATATATATATATAAAATTAGTTTAGTATTAAAATTAGGAAAATTTCAGATGTGTGATTATATTTATTCATAAAAATATGTTCATATATATATATATATTATTTATATGTGTAGTTAATTTATATGATTAGGAAAATGTAGAGTGAAAACGAAAACAAACATATAAGAAAAAACGAAGGAAAAAATGAAGAAGGTAAAGAAAACCTCCCGGCTCGGCCACCACCGCATTTTCATAAAGTGTTTCCACCGCATTTTATGGATATATGTGCGTATGTCGTGTCGATATAAACTCCCGATAACTTCAACACGTGGGGGAGGGGGGTCGATATACACCCTCTCGATAACTTCAACACGAGGGGGGGTCGATATACCTCCTCGCGATAACTTCAACACGTGGGGGGGGGGTCGATATACCCCCTCCCCGTTACTATTATTTTCCCATGTACGTATGTCGTCGTTGTCGATATAAACCCCTCCTGATAACTTCAACACGTGGGGGGGGTCGATATACCCCCTCCCCGATAATATTATTTTCCCATGTACGTATGTCGTCGTTGTCGATATAAACCCCTTCCGATAACTTCAACATGTTTGTGGGGGTCGATATACCCCTCCCGATAACTTCAACACGGGAGGGGGGGGTCGATATACCCCCTCCCCGATAACATTATTTTCCCGTGTATGTATCTCGTCGTTGTTGATATTACCCCCTTGAAGCGTTGTCGAGGCCACCCCAAACCCTAGAGAAGCAGCGTCGAGGCCACTAATTAATATGATTCCTTACTGTGATTAGCTAGCTAGTTCTACGTTTGCCACTAATATATCCATCTGTCATGTTTGAATAATAATTGCCATGTTGTAAATATTTGTAGAAACTATGGACACCCCCCGAGACGAAGCAACAGAAGCAGTGTTGGGGACATAATCGCACAAGGAAGTGATGTCGTCTTCTCATTTCTGAACGACACCGATGGTCTGGAAGTGTCGTGGAATAGTCACATCAGATGTCCTCGTGAAAGGACTTAGTTGTGGAGCCATCGCAACTAGAAAGCTTGAAGGGGTTAAATCGGGACAAGGGACACGAGAGAGTTTATACTAGTTCGGCCCCTTACGGTGAAGGTAAAGCCTACGTCTAGTTGGGTTGGTATTGATGTTTCGATAACCAGGGAGCGAGACATGCTATGCCCGGTTCTCGATGTGTTGTTTCTTGCCCTCGGCCGCCCGCAGGTCGTCCCCTTATATACACGGGCTGACACCTGCGGCTTACAGAGTCCGGCTCGGTGACCAGTTAAATCTACCTTACATTACAAGTCATGCCATTATGGCGGTTTACTACAATGGGCTTAAGCCGCCCGTGGGCCTTAAGCTCTTTATTGAACCGCCATCTTCATGCTTGGTCTTGGGCTTCCTCCGATGAAGACTCTTTTGCGTAACCCGGCCCCTCCTGGGCGGCTTACACAAATAGTCATATCCCCAATATTAGGCCCCAGATTGATTTGAACCTGTTCATGTTAATCTTAAAATACCTTAACATATATTTAATCTTCTGTCTGCGCAAAGGTTTTTTTAACCTGCCATGACATCATCTCTTGGATCCGGGTTAAGCTGCTGTGACGTCACCATATCCTTCAACAGATCTCTGCCTTTATTGACTGTTCCGAAAATCGAGGCGTCGGGGCCGCTGGATAATAATTCTTATCTCCTCGTTTCCCACGTCGTCTCAGTTATTCTTTCCTTATAAATAGGCGCGACCTAGGTCTCCCATTCTCCTCCTTCCAGTCGTCTTCCTCCTCTTGCCTCCTCTCTGCTACTCGAGCTCCGCCGCCGCCGCCGCAGATCTTCCTGTCTTCACCAACTCAGGCCGCTGCATCAACCTGGTTGGACCAGAAAGAACGCGACATCCTTCCGCAGCAACTTTGCATCGGTGAGCCTCCCCTTTCCTGCTCCTTAGATCTACATCAAGGCCTTCGAGTTCTACGAGTTCCTCGAGTTCTTCGCTGTTCAGTAGCTTTCTCCCCTAGATTTCTTTATCCTCGCCCTTCTTGATCTTTAAGATGATAAAAACTGATGCGGTAGATGTTTTACACCTTCTTTGAAATGCAAATAAACCCCTTTCTGTCACATACAGGCCCCATTCAAGCCCTTGAACTTTATCCGCTCCATTCTTAGGTCTAGAAAAATTTCTTTTCAGAACAGTTGTTTGATCCAAGATAACAATGGTAGATGATAAAACCTGTTTGTATCACCCGGAAAATTACTTCTGTTAAATACCCATAAACACGACTATCCATGTAGCCGGTTTAAATAAGTAATACTGAACCAAAAAACCTTGCTTTCTTCTCATGACCTTAAGAATTTTGAACTGCTCTTGATACTTGTAGCGGCTTAAATATTGTTGCACTGTCACCCTTATATCATTAGGCCCCTTGCTTAAGCCGCTACCTTAAATAATCTTGAATATTTCTCTCGGGTTAAATTTGAGCCGGAACTTTTACTTTGTCGTAGGCCATTGTCATTATGGCTCCTAAGGCGGCCAAGCCCCCTGTGACTTGCAACTGGGTTCCATCCACAGTCACTAAAAGCAAACTTGCCGAGTTTGTAGCGTCTGGCCATCTGCCAAAGAAGGAGGTCATGTCCTATCATGCCCCTCACCCGTCTGAAGAGATACCTCAACCCAAAGACGGAGAGGTAGTAGTTTTCACAGACCACATGAACCGGGGATTTGCCCCTCCCGGCTCAAAATTCTTGAGGGAAGTTCTAAATTTCTTTGACCTGAGGCCTCAAGACATTGGACCCAATTTCGTGTCCAATCTGTGCAATTTCCAAGTCTTCTGCGTGGTTTACTTAGGAGAGGAACCAAGTCTGCTACTGTTCAGGGAGCTTTTTTACTTAAACCGGCAGAATGAGCGCACCAGCGGACCTAGTCTTGAACTTGGCGGCATCTCAATCCAGCGGCGGAGAGACTGCCTTTTTCCTTACGCTGAGCTGCCGAGTCATCCCAAAGACTGGAACCAGACGTGGTTCTACTGCCAAGACACCTCTCCGGCTAACGAGAAGCCTCTGCCCGGCTTTCGCGCCCTGCGCCTGGAATCCAAACACCCTCTACCTGACAAGTTAATTGCTATTGAGCGCCTGCCTCTTAACCCCACTATCAAAAAGATCAAGGCCCTCTTGGGCAACGGGTTAACTAGCATTGATTTGGTCCGGGTCTGGGTCACCTGGCGGATGTTACCATTAAGCCGTCGTTCCGGCTTAATGTGTACTTACACAGGCAAAAAGGACGACTCAATGCGTCATAATCCTGAGGACTTACCAGACGATGTGGTAGATGCTACAGTCCAATCACTATTGAAGGAAGGCACTGTAACTAGTAACACTTTCAGTTTGCTTCCCTTCTGCAAGAATAATCCGGCTCCTGCAGTAAGTTACTAATCTTCATAATTACTCTTTAATATGTTACCTTCTGGTACTTATGATTCCTTGTCTTTTTCCATAGGCTTATGACAACTTCTGGAAGGTCAAGTATGACCATGAGGCTGCAAAACTGGCCCGGGCGACCAAGAAGACCGAAAGGAAAGCCGCCAGGACGGGTACCTCTAAAAAGAAGAACCCCAGCGCCTCTGACATGGTGAGATTGGACGACTCTTCTTTTGATGAGGAAGAGGTAATCTTTTTAATTTTCTTCAATTCCTTCACCGTTATCTTACTGACATTTAGATCCTTTCAGGAGGATACTGGGAACAGCCAAGCAGCTGGCGAAGAGGTAACTATAACTTCCTCCGACTCAGAGCCTTTGCCAACACAAAGAATCCGAAGGGTGACCCGGAAAGTAAGGTTTTCACACCCTCTCGCTTACCAAGATCCTCAATTTCTTTTGAAGCAACAGCAGCTTGAGAACCGGAGGCAGACTCGGGCCAACCAGGACGCAGAGCTTTCCTCCGGCTTACCCGATGTAACCAGGAGGCGACGGACCGAGGTTATCTCTGACTTATGTTTTGTTTTACCCTTGATGGGTTTGATTCGCCAACCTCTCAATTCATCTGACTCCAACTATCAGGATACCTCCCCTTCTTCTGATGACTCGATGCAATCGAACATGCTGGCTTTCAAAACGGCTCCCGGGTAATATAACCTTTCTTACTTTGAGTTTATCCATACTTATGCTTTGATACTTACCCTTCCACTTTGATTGACAGCGGGCAAGTAAAGCCTAGCAAGAAGCCAAAGAAAAATAAGCTGTCTCAAGACCTGGTGGTTACTGAACTGGTGCTTGACTCGTCCGTTCCAGACAGCTCCGCTCCTCAGCCACCACCTGAGCCGGCCTCTGACGTTCCGGAGCCAACTTCCGACCCGCCTGCAGAAGACGGGATTCACAACTCGGATGACCCGGAAACTCCCAGCCCGGCCAAGACGGTTGACCCGGAGGTTGAAATTGTGAAAAGCCAATACGTTGAACCGGGCCGGCCTACTGCCCTTGCACAATGTACCGCCAAAGAGGAATTTGCCCAGCGCCAGAAGTCCAAACAAGACATCACCGATTACTCTCACTTAAGTATTGGTGATATAGTCTCGGGCTATCTGAACCAAGTTCACAGTAGTCGTGACCTGGAGATTGACATGGTGAAGCAAATACAGCATAAATCTGAGGTAAAATTTAAACTTTCCCTCTGAATCTTACTTACTGTACCAGCCCCCAAGTCTATTGTTTATGAATGAATATGCTGTAGACTTAAAAATCTGTTAGCTATTAGTTTCGTCCGGTTTAAATTGAATATGTTTAACCCGAAGATGACATGAAACGTTAAATTTGGGTCACATTAGCCCCCAAGTGTCAAGTATCTTTACTTGTAAAGTGCTTGAGACTTAATATGTGTAACTTGGTAAAACAGACTTAAAAATTCCTTAAACATACATTAGCCCCAAGTGCCAAGTATCTTTACTTGTAAAGTGCTTGGGACTTAAATGTTATCTTACCAAGATTCTTACCATAACCTGATGTCAATGCAGGCCACCGCAAGTCAATTTGAGGCGGAGATTGCTGACTTGAAGAGCCAGTTGAAAACCCAAGAGCTCGAAGCTTAGAAAGCCAATTCCAAGTTTGAATTCAGTATCTCTGAACAAGAGAAGCTGAAGAAGAATTTTGAATCGGAAAAGAAGGCTTGGGCTGATGAGAGGGCTTCATTGGTGACCCGGGCTGAAACAGCGGAGGCATCTCTTGCCGAGGCAACAAATGAGCTATCCGACTTAAAGCGGCACATATCCCAAATGGTGTCATCTATCTTTGGTAAGCCGCTTATAAACATCATAATCCTTCAAGAGTTATTGTAATAATTGCCTCCGGCTTACTGTTATACCTGTGCATATGCAGGCCGCAGGAGTACCAATTTGAAGGAAAACATGCTTGTCAAGCTTAAGGCAGTGTACACTTTGATAGAACAACTGTACTCCGGGTCACAGCGTGCGTTGACCGCTGTGGCATTATCAAATACCTCTCCCCGGCTCCTTCAAGACGTATTGAGACATCTGTCGGTGCTACCTCAACGTATTCAAGACTTGAGGCGGGCATCTGCAAGAGCCGGAGTATTGGCTGCGCTGAGTCAGGCAAAAGCATGGGTGCCGGAGCTTGACCTTGCTGACCTCTCTCTTGGGTATCCCAGTCTTAAGGAAGACGGCACTGCTTTTGGCGAACAGGACTTCACTGCTTGTGTCAAAGTGGTACACCCTCTGGCGACTCTCATTGGGGAAGATACTGATCTCACCAAGTATTCGCCGGGTTATGATAGCGAGAACTGGAGAATCCCAAATGTCCCTTATGACCAAGTCAGCCTGCTCCCTCCAACGCGTAAGCATACCTTTGCCACTGAAGTGGACCCGGCGAATTTAATAGATGATGAAGCTGAATTTGAAGCTTTGAGCGGCATTGACTGGGCCTCGTCCACCTTCCAGGACACAACAACCGAAGGAGAGGCGGGGAAGGATAACCCGGAGTCATCAAGCCAGCCGGAGGAATGAGCTGCCAGCCGGGTTATAACTTGGCGAAAAACAATGCTTTACTTATTCAGACTCGGGGAGTCTTGTAATAGGATAGAAAAACTCCTTAACGCCTGTCACGCCTTATGGTACTTATTGCTTTTGTCAAGCCGCCAGTGCCAAATTCATCTTGCTTATGTTACTCAAGTGTTTCATTGATCCTTCACCTTGCTCCGTTTTAACCTGCACGTAAAACAGGCAAGGCTTTCCTGGACGGTTCACTGCACCAGCGGGTTATAGAATATTGATAACCCGGACATGATCGAAAATCATATGCATAAGCTGGTTCATGATTAGTTAAAACATAATCATAACAACATACCTGCAACCCTTTTTATAACCTCTCCGGCTCATATAAGTTTTACCTGGCACTTGTTAGAACCTGAAGTAACTAATATAAAGCCGGAAAGATCAAGAACCATCTCCTCAAGAAGGTTTCAATGATAGTGAAAATACTCATAAATGTTCACAGGCTCCTGATTCGAATACGATCAGAGAACCGCTCCAAAGGGGTTAAGCTAAGATTCGGATACGATCATATAGCCCCAGTGGCTTTGGCGATGCCGATCAAGTGGGTATCGACAGCTATGTTCTCTTTGGTTCGAATACGACCTATGTTTGAACAGGAAGCCCCCAAGTGAACATAAGAGTTGTTTAATGACGATGATTCAAATACGATCCACGTCAGACCCAAAGGGGTTAAGCTATGATTCAAATTTGATCAGGAAGCCCCCAAGTGGGTTTGGCAATATGCCCATCAAGTGGGTATCGACAGCTATGTTCTCTTTGGTTCGAATACGACCTATGTTTGAACAGGAAGCCCCCAAGTGACCAAGACTAGATTCCGATATGATCATAAGCCGGACCAAAGGGAAAGCCGGATTCAGATATGATCCGTCCCCAGTTGGCAGTGTCCATCACCTGATAAAGAAAACATGAAACATTCTTTATGGGAAAAAAGGACAGAGGTCCTGCTTTATTGCTTTATATAATATGTACATTATAGAAAGTATCTTAAGGAAGAAACTTAAGTATAATAAGGCCGGATATGAGCTATATTCCACGGCCGGCGGGTCTCCTCCTCCGATTTAAAGGAGTCCTTGCGCTCTCGAATATCGATGAGATAATATGACCCACAGCAGATTCTTGTCGACCACAAAGGGTCCTTCCCAAGGGGATAGCTTGTGCATGTCGATCGATCTGGATGAGCGGAGCACCAAGTCGCCTTCTGAAAGGTTCTGCTCCTAACCCGGCGGCTGTGATAGCGGCGCAGGTCTTGCTGGTAAATTGCCGAGCGGGCTATTGCCAAGTCTCGCTCCTCGTCCAACAAGTCAAGTGCATCTTGGCGAGCCTTTTCGTTATCTGCCTCAACATAAGCTGCCACTCGAGGTGAGTCGTGCCGGATGTCACTTGGCAGGACTGCTTCTGCTCCATAGACCATGAAGAAAGGTGTGTATCCCGTGGATCTGTTAGGCGTAGTGTTGATGCTCCATAACACGAAGGGTAACTCCTCCACCCAACAACCTGGAGTCCGCTGTAAAGGGACCAAGAGCCGGGGCTTGATGCCTTTCAGGATCTCTTGATTAGCTCTCTCGGCTTGACCATTGGATTGAGGATGAGCAACAGCCGAAACATCAAGCCGGATATGTTCTCTTTGACAGAACTCTTCCATGGCACCCTTAGAGAGATTAGTGCAATTATCAGTTATAATGCTATGTGGAAAGCCAAAACGAAAGATCACCTTTTTTAGGAACTGAACCGCTGTGGCTGCATCACACTTACTGACCGGCTCTGCCTCAACCCACTTGGTAAACTTGTCCACTGCCACCAGCAGGTGTGTCTTTTTTGTTGGGGAACATAGTGATTTCAAAAAATTTCCTACGCACACGTAAGATCATGGTGATGAATAGCAACGAGAGGGGAGAGTGTTGTCCATGTACCCTCGTAGACCGAAAGCGGAAGCGTTATGACAACGCGGTTGATGTAGTCGTACGTCTTCACGATCCGACCGATCCAAGTACCGAACGTACGGCACCTCCGAGTTCAGCACACGTTCAGCTCGATGACGTTCCCCGGGCTCCGATCCAGCAAAGCGTCGGGGATGAGTTCCGTCAGCACGACGGCATGATGACGATGATGATGTTCTACCGGTGCAGGGCTTCGCCTAAACTCCGCTACAATATGACCGAGGTGGAATATGGTGGAGGGGGGCACCGCACACGGCTAAGGAACGATCCGTAGATCAACTTGTGTTGTGTCTAGAGGTGCCCCCTGCCCCCGTATATAAAGGAGCAAGGGGGGAGGGGGCGGCCGGCCTAGGAGGGGCGCGCCAAGGGGAGTCCTACTCCCACCGGGAGTAGGACTCCCTCCTTCCTTGTTGGAGTAGGAGAAGGGGGAAAGAGGGGGAGAGGAGGAAGGAAAAGGGGGCCGCACCCCTTGTCCAATTCGGACCAAAGGGGGGCTGCGCGCCTCCTTCCTTTCGGCCTCTCTCCTCTATTCCCGTATGGCCCAATAAGGCCCATATACTCCCCGGCGAATTCCCGTAACTCTCCGGTACTCCGAAAAATACCCGAATCACTCGGAACCTTTCCGAACTCCGAATATAGTCGTCCAATATATCGATCTTTACGTCTCGACCATTTCGAGACTCCTCGTCATGTCCCCGATCTCATCCGGGACTCCAAACTCCTTCGGTACATCAAAACTCATAAACTCATAATATAACTGTCATCGAAACCTTAAGCGTGCGGACCCTACGGGTTCGAGAACAATGTAGACATGACCGAGACACGTCTCCAGTCAATAACCAATAGCGGAACCTGGATGCTCATATTGGCTCCTACATATTCTATGAAGATCTTTATCGGTCAAACCGCATAACAACATACGTTGTTCCCTTTGTCATCGGTATGTCACTTGCCTAAGATTTGATCGTCGGTATCCAATACCTAGTTCAATCTCATTACCGGCAAGTCTCTTTACTCGTTATGTAATGCATCATTCCGTAACTAACTCATTAGCTACATTGCTTGCAAGGCTTATAGTGATGTGCATTACCGAGAGGGCCCAGAGATACCTCTCCGACAATCAGAGTGACAAAACCTAATCTCGAAATACGCGAACCCAACATGTACCTTTGGAGACACCTGTAGTGCTCCTTTATAATCACCCGATTCGTTGTGACGTTTGGTAGCACCAAAGTGTTCCTCCCAAACGGAGTTGCATAATCTCATAGTTACAGGAACATGTATAAGTCATGAAGAAAGCAATAGCAACATACTAAACGATTAAGTGCTAGGCTAACGGAATGGGTCATGTCAATCACATCATTCTCCTAATGATGTGATCCCGTTAATCAAATGACAACTCATTTCTATGGTTAGGAAACTTAACCATCTTTGATTAATGAGCTAGTCAAGTAGAGGCATACTAGTGACACTATGTTTGTCTATGTATTCACACATGTATTATGTTTCCGGTTAATACAATTCTAGCATGAATAATAAACATTTATCATGAAATAAGAAAATAAATAATAACTTTATTATTGCCTCTAGGGCGCATTTCCTTCATTTTTGTCCTTAGACCTTTTGAAAGGTCCAACCATGTCAAGCCCCCAAACTGCAAACGGCCAGGTGATTGGGATCATCCTTAACTCTTGAGCCGGCACATGAGCTCGTCGTGAGAACTTTTGACAACCGTCACATTTACTGACCAGGTCCTCTGCATCAGCAAGAGCCGTCAGCCAATAGAAACCATGACGAAAGGCCTTGGCTACAAGGGATTTTGACTCGGCGTGATGGCCACAATCTCCTTCATGGATCTCACGGAGTATTTCTTGGCATTATGTAGGTGATACGCAGCGTTGAAACGCTCCCGTGACGCTGAGGTGATGTAACTCGCCGTTAACAATTGTCATGGATTTGGAGCGCCTGACGATTTGTCTTGCCAACGTCTCATCCTCCGGCAACTCACCCCGGGTCATATAAGCCAAGTAAGGCACCGTCCAATCCGGTATAACATGAAGAGCCGCCACCAGCTGTGCCTCCGGGTCTGGCACTGCTAGGTCTTCCTTGGTAGGTACCTTGACAGAAGGGTTATGTAACACATCAAGAAAGGTGTTGGGCGGCACCGGCTTATGTTGGGATCCCAACTGGCTTAAAGCATTAGCCGCCTCGTTCTTCCTTTGATCAATGTGCTCCACTTGGTAACCCGTGAAGTGACCAGCCATAGCATCTACTTCACAACGATAAGCCGCCATGAGGGGGTCTTTGGAATCCCACTTGCCCGATACTTGCTGAGCCACCAAATCTGAGTCGCCCAAGCATCGTACCCGGCTTAAGCTCATCTCCTTAGCCACTCGGAGACCATGGAGTAATGCCTCATATTCAGCTGCATTGTTAGTACATGGAAACATAAGCCGGAGTACATAGCGAAATTTGTCACCTCGAGGGGAAGTTAACACCACTCCAGCCCCCGAGCCTTCTAGCTGCCTAGACCCGTCAAAGTGAATAGTCCAGTATGTGTTATCCGGCTTCTCCTCAGGGGCTTGCAACTCTGTCCAATCATTGATGAAGTCCACCAAAGCTTGAGACTTAATAGCTGTCCGGGGCATGTATTTCAAACCATGAGGCCCAAGCTCAATAGCCCACTTGGCGACTCGTCCTGTGGCCTCCCTGTTCTGAATGATGTCTCCCAAAGGGGCAGAAGTTACCATAGTTATAGGATGGCTTTGAAAATACTACTTCAACTTTCGGTTTGCCATGAACACCCCATAAACAAGCTTCTGCCAATGAGGATACCTTTGCTTGGATTCAATGAGCACCTCACTGATGTAGTAAACCGGCCGTTGAACCGGATGCTCCTTACCGGCTTCCTTACGCTCCACCACGATGGCCACGCTGACGGCTCGTGAATTGGCAGCTACATATAATAGCAGAGGCTCTTTGTCAATTGGAGCTGCAAGAACCGGCGGCTCAGACAATTGTCTCTTTAAGTCCTCAAAAGCAGCATCAGCGACCTCACTCCAAACAAAAGTGTCAGTTTTCTTCATCATCTGATACAATGGGAGGGCTTTCTCACGAGCCGACTTATGAACCGACTTAAGGCGGCGACGCGGCCTGCCAGTCCCTGAACATCATTGATGCATGCCGGTTTAGCCAGAGAGGTAATCGCCTTAATCTTCTCTGGGTTAGCTTCGATGCCTCTGTTGGACACCAGAAAACCCAAAAGCTTGCCTGCAAGAACACCAAACACACACTTGGCATGGTTAAGCATCATCTTGTAGACCCGGAGATTATCAAAGGTCTCCTTTAAGTCGGATATCAAGGTTTCCTTTTCTCTGGACTTCACCACAATGTCATCCACATAAGCATGGACATTACGTCCAATTTGGTTGTGCAAACAGTTCTGCACACACCGCTGATAAGTCGCCTGGGCACTCTTGAGCCCAAATGGCATAGATACATAGCAGAAGGCTCCAAACGGAGTGATGAAAGCCGTCTTCTCCTGATCCTTAACTGCCATCTTAATCTGATGATAACCGGAGTAAGCATCCAAAAAGCTCAAACGCTCACAACCCGCCGTAGCATCAATGATTTGATCAATACGGGGGAGAGCAAAAGGGTCAGCCGTACAAGCCTTGTTTAAGTCCGTGTAATCCACACATATTCGTCAGGTGCCATTCTTCTTGAGGACGAGCACCGGGTTAGCCAACCACTCCGGGTGAAAAACTTCAATGATAAACCCGGCTGCTAAGAGCCGGGCGACTTCTTCTCCAATAGCTTTTCGTCGCTCTTCGTTAAAACGGCGAAGAAACTGCCTGACCGGCTTATACTTTGGATCAATATTGAGAGTGTGCTCAGCGAGTTCCCTCGGTACCCCCGGCATGTCAGAAGGTTTCCATGCAAAGATGTCCCGGTTCTCACGGATGAACTCAATGAGCACGCTTTCCTATTTGGGATCCAAGTTGCTGCTGATGCTGAACTGTTTAGAAGTATCACTCGGGGTAAAGTCAACAAGCTTCGTCTCAGCCGCCCACTTAAACTTCAGCGCCGGGTCATGCTCTGTAGTTGGCTTCTTCAGGGATGTCATATCCGCCGGGTCAACATTATCTTGATAAAGTTTGAGCTCCTCTGCTGCACAGGCCGACTCAACATAAGCCGCGTTACCTTCCTCACACTCCAATGCCACCTTACGGCTGCCATGTACAGTGATGGTGCCCTTGTAACCCGGCATCTTGACCTGTAGATAAATGTAACACGGTCGTGCCATAAACTTAGCGTAAGCCGGCCGTCCAAACAGAGCGTGGTATGGGCTCCTGATCTTGACCACTTCAAACATCAACTTCTCAGCTCAGGAATCATGTTCGTCTCCAAAAGCCACCTCCAGCTCAATCCTACCAATTGGGTAAGCCGATTTACCAGGGACAACTCCATGGAAAACAGTGTTGGATGTTCTCAAATGTTTATCAGTTAACCCCATGCGCTGGAAGGTCTCATAGTAAAGGATGTTGATGCTACTACCCCCATCCATGAGCACCTTGGTGAATTTATATCCACCAACCTGAGGCGCCACTACCAAAGCCAACTGACCCGGGTTATCGAACCGCGGAGGATGATCCTCCCTGCTCCATATGATGGGCTGCTCTGACCACCTTAAATAACGAGGGATGGCCGGCTCAACGGAATTCACAGCCCTCTTATGAACCTTCTGGTCACGTTTGCACAAGCTAGTGGTAAATACGTGATACTTTCCACCACTCAACTGCTTCGGATGGCTTTGATAACCCGACTGTTGCTGCTGCTGCCCGCCTTGACCAGACTGCTGCTGACTGTTGCCACCCGGATGCCCCTGAAAACCGGAATTTGAACCGCCGCCCGGGCCATGAAAGCTGCCGGCCCCTGAGCCGCCACCAGATCCTTGACCACCGTCAAAGGTGTTGGAGTTTTTAAATGCCTTCATGATCGCACAATCCTTCCATAGATGTGTGGCCGGCCGCTCCCGGGTGCCGTGTCTCGGGCAGGGCTCATTGAGTAATTGCTCCAGCGACGGGCCTGACCCGCCGGATCGTGGCGGCTTACCTTTATGTCTCGGATTGTTACCTCGTACGTTGGCATTAGCCACAAACTCCGGGTTACCGTCCGCCTTACGCTTATTGCCACCTTGATTCCCTGGGTTATGTTGCTGACCCTTTCCATTGCCGTTCCTTTTTCCCTTCCCTGTCTTCTCATCGTCAGACGCGGGATCCTTGGTACTATCAGAATCGGCGTATTTGACTAAAGCTGCCATCAGCGTACCCATATCCGTGAGGTCACGCTTAAGGCGCCCCAGTTTCATCCTCATCGGCTTAAAACGGCAATTCTTCTCCAGCATAAGAACTACAGACCCGGCGTCCATCTTGTCGGAAGAATGAATTATCTCCTTGACCCGACGTACCCAATGGGTGGTGGACTCACCTTCCTCTTGCTTACAATCCGTTAAGTCCACAATCGACATAGATTGTTTACAGGTGTCCTTGAAGTTCTGGATGAACCGGGCCTTTAACTCGCCCCATGAACCAATGGAATTGGTTGGTAAGCCCTTTAGCCAAGACCGGGCCGTTCCATCCAACATCATGGTGAAATACTTAGCCATTGCTGCGTCATTGACTTCCAGCAACTCCATGGCCATCTCATAACTCTCGATCCACGCCGCGGGCTGTAAATCGGCCGTGTAATTTGGTACCTTTCGAGGTCCCTTGAAGTCCTTGGGCAGGCGTACGTCACGCAGAGCCGGCACTAGGCATGGGACACCGCCGGTCCTAGTGGATACTCCCGCCTCAACCGATGTCATTGGATACTCCGGGTGATCATTGTCCTGACGTACTTGGTCCTGCGCCGGGTTATAGCCCCCGGGCTGGTTACGCCGTTAGGCATTGCTTGACAAAGCTTCCGACTCCATACGCCTGCTGTAACTCGGGCTCCGGTTCTGGCGAGGCGGTGCTACCCAAGGCGGGGGAGTCGAATGGATCATGTCCCGGCTGTAAGAATAATTCTCCTACTGAGCCAGGGCCGTTTGGAGGATCTCTCTGACCCTCCTGGTCTCCACCGCCGTCGGGTCATCTCCTTCCATAGGAAGAGCCGCTAAACGCGCTGAGGCTACGATCAAGTTCTCCATGGGGTTGGAAAAGTGACCCGGTGGAATTGGCATGTAACACGGTGGCGGCATGCTCACGTGAGGCGGCACCATATCCCTAGGTTGAGCCGGTCCTCCTGTTCCTGCTGTCATAAGTTGATCGTCCTCTGGCGGATTACTAGGGCCGGCTCCGGGTGTAGCAAAGAGAACCCGGGGGTCATAATTCGGAGGTAGACGGGACTGTGTTTTCTGATGTCTCCTCCTCATTACCTCATTAGATGCGTTTAAGCTCACCGTGAGCTGGTAAGCTTCTGACTGCAAGCGCTGTGCCCGGGCGTCGAGAACCGCCCGCTCTGCAGCTAGTCTGGTATCCTCAGCTGCCACAGCCTCCTTGGCCTGAGCTATCTCCTCACGCACTTGAGCTACCGCTGCGTCATGCTCATCCTTATCTGCAGGAATAACCGTGGCGGTTAACAAGGCCGTAAGCTTGTCCATGAGATCTATCGGCTTTTGAGCGATGGGCGCGACGGGCCTCTGCCCCGCTGCTCCTCGACCGGACATGATCGCCGCAGCTGCTGTAGAGTTTGAGCCGGGCTGAGTTCCAGCCATGAAGAGTTTGACCCGGACATGACGCACTTTCGGAATACTATTGCCATCGGAACAGCCCCTGAGCGGGCCGTCTTGTACCTGATACAACGAATCTGTTGAGCCGGCGGACGAGCCACTGTCTGAAAGGACGGCCGTCTCACCCCCATCTTCAGATCCAGAAAGTTCTTCTCCATGGATGCAGCCCATGAAGGCACGCCTCCTAACCGGCTGAGTCCGGGTCTTTCTCGCACGCTGAGCCGTCTCGACGAGGTCGGTGCAGTTGTCCGGCTCAGGGCCCGGCTCACCGATCCGGCCGATGAAGACGTGGATTCCGCCGAAGGGGACCCGGTACCCGTACTCAATTGAGCCGGCGTCGGGGCCCCAGCCTTCGTCGTTGATGTAGATCTTGCCGCGACGACTCTTGGTCATCCGGGCCACTACGTACCCCTTGAGCCCTTCGAAGTTGCCCTTCAAGAACTCAAATCCACCATGCGCTGTCCCCACGGTGGGCGCCAACTGTCGTGGAATAGTCACGTTAGATGTCCTCGTGAAAGGACTTAGTTGTGGAGCCATCGCAACTAGGAAGCTTGAAGGGGTTAAATCGGGACAAGGGACACGAGAGAGTTTATACTAGTTCGGTCCCTTACGGTGAAGGTAAATCCTACGTCTAGTTGGGTTAGTATTGATGTTTCGATAACCAGGGAGCGGGACACGCTATGCCCGGTTCTCGATGTGTTGTTTCTTGCCCTCAGCCGCCCACAGGTCGTCCCCTTATATACACGGGCTGACACCTGCGGCTTACAGAGTCCCGGCCGGCTTATAAACATAGTCCGTCTCGGTGACCAGTTAAATCTACCTTACATTACAAGTCATGCCATTATGGCGGTTTACTACAATGGGCTTAAGCCGCCCGTGGGCCTTAAGCTCTTTATTGAACCGCCATCTTCATGCTTGGTCTTGGGCTTCCTCTGATGAAGACTCTTTTGCGTAACCCGGCCCCTCCTGGGCGGCTTACACAGATAGTCATATTCCCAACAAGAAGGACAGGGTGAAGAAGCAGGCTATGATTATGATGGCTCCTTTGACCCAATGCCGGTGCAAGAAGGAGACCGTGAGGACGGCTCCGGTGACCCAATGACGGTGCAAGAAGGAGACCGTGATGACGGCTCCAAATGACCGAACCGAGTCGGCGGTATATATATTAGTTAAGCTGTCTTTGGCTAGCTAATTGATGCATTCATTGTTTTGGTATATGTACACATATTAATTAACTCTCGTCTTTCTTGTTTTTTCTAGCCCTCTGGATCGAGCACAACTTCGGTAAGGAGACGAGGCCCAAAGAAAAAGTTGAGCTCCGATGAAAGGTTTGAGATCACAGCAATCGCGCGCGACGGCGAACCGATTGAACCCATCCGGACAAAGAACGCATTTGCTGCTCAGTGTGGGGTTCTTGTTAGGGACAAGATCTCGATCAGCATCCACCAATGGTATAAGCCTAAGAACGAAGACCCTGAGGTGTCTTATGTCAATGATATGCAGAAGGATGATCTTTGGACTGAGCTGAAGGCAAATTTCACCCTACCACCAGAGGAGGATCTGGAGAAGCCTGTTATAGAGCAATTAATCAAGTCTTTTGCTCTTAAGAAGATGGAAGGCCTATTCAGGAGGTGGAGGAAAGAGCTGAAAAAGTTTGTTGACAAAGAAGAGACACCAGAATTCATCGGCAAATATGAGAAGATCAGAGATCACTGGCCCGCATTTGTGGCCCACAAGACATCGGAAAAGAGTAAGAAGATGTTGGCGACAAACAAGCAAAATGTTGCGAAGAAGAAGTTTCACCATCGCACGGGGTCAGGTGGCTACCTCAAAGCCCGGCCTAAGTGGGCCAAGGCTGAGAATGATCTGCTTGATAAAGGGATCAAACCAGAGACCATGGTCGCCGGACCATTGCGGACTTGGTTCTTGGGTGGCGGAACCTTGGACCTCAGATCGAGGAAGTGCCGTTGGATGGACGAGCAACTGAAAATACCAGTCAAGAGGCTTCGGCACTATATCGATGCAGCACAGCAAGGGACGTTAGTTCCAAACAGGGAGAACGACAAGCTCACAATGGCCCTCGGGAATCCTGAGCACCCTGGACGTACACGAGGCACACCAGGCTCCATTCCGTGGAAGGTTGGTTTTCCGAACGCAGACGGTTACAAATGCCAGGAGAGGAGGAAGAAAGTGCAGCAGACTGAACTGCAGGCGCTGCACGCAAGGGTACAAGGGCTAGAGGAACGAGAAGCAGATCACAGCAAACGAACTGCCGAAGCTTCCCCCGAAGCTACCTTGCCATCTCAGCGGAGAAGCAGCGTGGCTTCCACTGAGCTGTTTCAGCCGGAGCATGTCTTGACGGCTCCTTCTAGCTACCCCGTGGATTTTATCACGGAGTCTCAAAATTGCCACCTTATGACGCAATGGCAGAACTTAAAAGTCAAGGCGGCAGTCGGCCAAGTTGGACCTTCTGAACCCGGCGCAACTTTTCACTGTCGTCCGATTCCATAAGGATTATGCTAGGGTGATAGTGGACGAAATAACGGAGGGATTTGAGGATCTCCAGCTTGACCACCCTACCGGTGAAGGGGAGACTCGGCTGGGTTCTGCTCTGAAGACTCCATGCCTATGGCGGAAGGAGTTCATCAAGCTTCCGAACTGGACGCCTCCTCCTCCTCCTCCGGCGAGTCAGGGCACTCCGCCTCCTCCACCACCTCCTCCTCCGACGAGTGACGATCAGGGCACTCGGCCTCCTTCTCCGGCGTGTGGCGGCACTCCGCCTCCTTCTCCGCCTGCGCCGGCGCGCTTGAGCAGCCAGCAGCCTCCTCCTTCTCCGCCTCGCCAGCAAGGGCGAAAGAGACCCGCCGCCGTGCCGGCTGCTCCGGCGTGTCGTAGTCCTTCTCCTCCACCTCGTAAGCAAGCACAAAAGAAGACAGACGCCGCAGCCGCTCCGTCTGCTCCGGCGTCTAGTAGTACAGCCAGAGGCGGGAGGCAATACAGATACGGTCCTTCTCTCAAGCCTCTGGAGAAGTTACCGTACGAGAGGACCGAGGAGGAAAACGCGAAGATCATGCGGACCGAAGTGGAGGACTTCTTTGAAGGGTTGAAAGCAAAGAGACATCCACCTCCGGAGGAGAAGGATCCGGTGAAAACAAAGCGCACTATCGATGCCCTGAGGAAACCACCAAAGTCTCCACCGAGAACCAACTATGAGCGCATTACTGAACAGGCATATCTCGAAGCGGAGCGGTCGGGAAGTACTGTCAGACATCAAAGGTCAAAAGAACGAGCAGCTGCGAAAAAAATTGCCCAGCTCGGCGAACAAGCAAATCAATCGTGCCCCCCGCTCAATGTGTCTAGCGGCGACATCGTCGCTAATGCTCCGGGGACGGTGCCCGGTTATAGCAATCTTGCAGATTACCTGCTTGACGATGTAAATTTTGATTTCATGGAGGTGGTCGAACACAGATACGAGTACGGGAAGCCTCTCGTCAAAGATGAAAAATCTCTAACAACGATGATGCGAAGATTCCATAATTGGTACATGAAAACCTGCAGAGAGTCTGGGGGGACGAATACTTTCTATATGAGAATTAAAGAGGAGCACGACCTCGTTGGAACTGATCTGTTGCATGTTCCATTTGAGGAGTTCTTCGAGTTCTTCAATCAAAAGGCCCTTGATAAATTAACGGTCTTTTGCTACTGTTTGTAAGTATTATTTCTGTCATTAAGTCTCTATATATAGGTCAGCTCTTTCATTGCATGTATGTATAATTAATTATCCTCACTATATTATGCAGATTGAAGATCGTCGAGTGCAGAAAACAAGAAATGTATGATATTGGGTTCATTAACACAAATATCATAGATGAAATTCAGGTTAAAAAGCACGCCGAAGAGGCCGAGGCCAACTTGCTACAATCGTTGATCAAAAATCAAAACAAAGATACCATACTCTTTCCTTACAACTTCAAGTGAGTGTTACTGTCGTGTGCATATTCGGTTTCCCTTATTACTCGAGTGAGGTTATAGTAATGGAATTGATGAGTTATACATGCGTGCGCAGCTTTCACTATGTTCTTCTGGAGATTAAGCTTGAGCGGGGACTAGTAACCGTCTTAGACTCGAGACGAAAAGATCCCGAAACCTATGCGGATATGACTAAAATGCTCAACAAGTAAGTTCAATCGATCATTATCGCACCATATCGGCAACTTTTTGTACATTTCCTAATATCTCAAGTAATAATAATTATTTTCTTTGTCTTGCAGGGTTTGGAAACAGTTCACCGCAGAAGCTCCGGGACTGCCGAAGGAGCTGCGATATACATACCCGAAAGTAAGTACTACTAGCTAGCTAGTTGCGCGCATCTCCCGTTGATTCTATAGCTATACTTTCATCAATGTCATTTATAATGCTTCATTATCAGTTTGATTGACCTCTATTTATCGTAAAGTGCTTGTGGCAGGAACAAGGGAATAATTACCGTGGATACTACGTGTGCGAGTTCATCTACAACGCGACTTTGAAAAATAAGCGGGGCTACTCTAAAAGACAATATGAAGTGCGTGAGCAATAATATTCACAATTTTATTTTATTACACCATCATTTCTGTTGAGTTTCATTCATATATATGTATTAACCCCCTTCTACAAATTAGACGTGGCAGATGCGAAATGAACTCCTACCACAAGATCGCATGAAAGCAATTCAAGAGGAATTGGCGGGATTCTTTCTTGACCACGTCATCAATAAAGCCAGAGAATACCATGTGGTAGCTGATTTCAATTGCTAGGGGATTGTAAGAGATCTTACATATTGTATATGTATGTAGCCAGTAGCGTCGGATAGATAATACGAAAACTTGTTGTTCGACCAATCTCTCGGAGAAGGAGAGGTCGATCGATCACTTCTCTCGGTGTGCATGACGAACTTCTGTACTTAATGGTTTCCTTCATTTTCTTACTAGCTAGCATGTCAAGGGCCTCTCTATGTATAGTACGTAGCGTCGACCAAGCATGGAGATAAGAGAGGACACTTCTCCCTATTAATTAGCTAGCTAACACAATATATGAAACACCTAAATTAACCCCCCCCCCGAAACACCTAAATTAACCCCCCAAAAAAAAAACCCCAACCACCTCCCCTTTCAAAAAATAACAAAACCACAACCCCCGAAATGTGTGACGTGGATGTTTATTGGTGGGTTGGTGCTACTAATCGGGACCAAAACTCTCTGCGTGGGCTCGGCGCACCCGCCACGTGGAGGCCCTTACGTCCGTTACGGGTGAGCAGGGACTAAACGAACAGGCATTAATAACGACCCTTTAGTCCAGGTCTAGGAACCGGGACAAAAGGCCCTTAGCAACCGGGACTAATGGTGGTTTATCTACTAGCGGAAGAAAGGCAAAGCAAGCTCAATCATTTAGCGGGGTCCATTGATGTACAAGCACATAAACCATTTCAAAATATTACAAATGTGGTTGCTTCTCGAATTGGACGATAAACATGGTATGGACTCCTTACCTAATCAACATACATGAATTTTTTAATATTATATGTGAATTTGAACAGTTATAACTTATTAAATGAGTGTGCACAGGTCGCCTCCAAGTATCCACTTCAGCACAAGACTTTCTCCGATCTGTGGGCCATTCTGTTGCTAGAACTCAACACTCACAATTATTACCATTAGTTTGTGGTCAATGTTGGACTTTGTGAAAGTATATAACAGCGGCACATATGGATGATCAGTTGGTCCAATACGGTATATGCACAGAAACCAGTTTAAGTGCAAAATAAACATGATTACACTGCCAATGTCTTTCCATCCTGTTGTTGTTCCTTTTGTGCTACGAATTTTGTCGACAATTTTCTTGCACCCTAGCGTGGCGCCCTGTGCGCTGCTTTACGCTCGCGGCTTGCATGCTGTAGACGCGAAGGAGGACTCGTGGGTCTTTCTGATCTCACGCCCGGCATCAGGGCCTTAGGGGACGATGCGATCATAGCATCGAGTTCGCCTAGGCCAAGCATCATGAGTGGGCCGTGGCGCCTCGCGAGGACGCGCAGAGCGCGGTGCGGCAGGGCGCCTACAAGGTCACTTCCTGGGACACCTACCCGTTGGGTGGCTGCATCCCCATCATCACCGTGCGCCAGCGCCAGCTCCGCCATGAGCACGGCATCCTCCGCTGCCTCCACGCTAGCTCCGCCACTACCGCCGCTAGCTCAGTTTTCGTCTCCCCAGTCTATACCAGCCCACCACTCACCGCAGATGTTCCTCCAGTCAGTCCCCAGCTCAACCTGATGCCTGAAACCTGAAGTTACTTGTAAGTGTTCAAAAGTTCAGAATGTTCAGAACAGAATTAGACAGATAAGGGAGAGAGGGATCGATCTGATAGTCTACATTTCGGCGTACTCGGTGTTCGGATTAGTTGTAATTTTTCGCACCAAAAAAGTGCTTAAATTATGTAAACAATGTTTGAATCACTGTAAACCAAGTATGGGCGTTGCCTCTCTAATATAAATGACAGCGCAGAGGGTGGATGGGAGGCAAGCCATCAAGAAAACCAAATTTATCATTCTTTTATATTTTTCTTTCCAGTCATTTACTTTCTCCTGCAAACAACTCTGTTTTTCTCTTATCTCTGTACCACGGCAAGCCAACCGCCTCTTGGATTCCACATGCAATTCGCGAGGTGCTACTAATTCTTACGACGACGACCACACCATGTACTACTTCGACATTGAGCACAACTGCGCATCAGCAGCGTCACGATTATACAATGACGACGGCGTCATAGTTGCTGATCCATCACTACAGCGGACGGCACAGCCATAGTACTACTACTACGACAGCGCTATTACCAATTGCTATTCAAACACACTGCTACTGCTGGCAGCCATGTGAACGTACGAGTATGACGAGATCTTTTCTTCCGTGTCACGCCTCTGAATTTCATCCTTGATTAATTCTGTGTTTCTGTTTGGTTTGGTTTTCAACAGACGATCTAATTAACCATTGCATATTATTTGCCTATGAAGATACCAGCTCCTAATGATTTATCAATTATCGTTGTCATGTTGTATGCTAGCTCTCGAGGTGCTGATTAACCATGGCAGTACTGATTAACCATGGCAGTACGTGATGAATGGCCAATCAGTACGGTGACATTGATTTATGCTTTATCTGATGATACATTACAATCACTTTAAACCTTTTTTCCAAGACATTAAAATAGGTCTAAAGGGTGGAAAGGTTACAACAAATACACTGCAAAATACGGAATAAAAGATTTCCCGCCTCTTTGGAATTACTACAACATGGATGGGAAAATTAATGATCAAATCAAATAATCACTTTCAGAAAAAAAAAATATAAGTACAAGAACTATGTAGTGTTGTTAAGGTACAAGTTTCTTACATTTCACATGCATGAATGTTCACAATGATTGTGGTCGGTATCAGGCTTGCTTTCTTTCTTCGTCGATGCTGTTAAAATGACGAACCTGTCATGTTCCCCAACATGCGTTTTATCACTGGTTATAACAAAACAACCTCAGGTTTCACTTCTATTGAGTTCTTAAATATTGCAATTTTTTGTAGCATCGTTCTTGCATTTTTAGTATAATCAGTTGACCCTAATTAAGATACATGGGGAAAATAGTTGCTCCAATTGAATTGCAATTTTGGTGTTGTCAAACCGCATAGTGAACATTGGAATATTTGCTAGGAAATAATTGGAATAATTGATGATATCTCTCTCTCTCTCTCTCTCTCTCTCTCTCTCTCTCTCTCTCTCTCTCTCTCTCTCTCTCTCTCTCTCTCTCTCAGACACACACCCTCTCTCTCTCTCTCTCTCTGAAGTAAAAAAACAATCCTTTCCTGCAGACCGAAGCCCAACCAAGATATCCAAGAACTTTAGGCATGTTTTGGCCACAATCATTTCCAGAACTATGTGTTCTTTAAACTATAGCGAACACGATAGCCAAAAACTTCAGGCATTTTGGACCAATCAAGCCATTTTTTGTTTCTTGTACTTTAAACTATTCATCATGGGCACTAATCCTGTAGGAGGCTACACCGGGATGTTCTATTTTAGCAATAATTATCTATGTTTCTTTCATCTTACCACAGTAGAGTCGTGGCACGGTCCGCAAGAATAGATCATCCTTATCAGAGATTTATGAACATGTGTTTCCTTCTTGAGCAACATCCAACATGCATGATGCTAATAAATTTGCTTCTTTCTTACTTATTTTTCTATGTCCACAATTGTACATACAATGATCTGCTATCTTAAATTGATAACTTTAGTTGTAAATAGTAGACACAATCCATATGAACACATTGTATCGATGGGCGCGGCGTGCCGCCGCGCGGGCTATGCTAGTTACTTAAATCTCTCGGTTCGCTCTGTCTGTATCTCTTTTCCTCTTTGAAACCTGATCAGCAAGTTTCATCCACTCACGCCTCGATTCACTTCAACATCAACGCGTACGGGTGTTACACCCTGTATTCAGTATTCGGTATGCAAGCTTGTTGAGCCATTTTCAGAAACGTGAAATTGCAGGGATGAGTTGTCGTGAAGTGCAACATGTAATAGCTCCGATCCATAATAAGTGTCATAGTTTTAGTTCAAAACTAGGACACTTATTATGTATCGAAGGAAGTAGTATATAAGTACTGACCGAAACACCCTAAATCCGAAGTCATCGCTAATGCTGATGCTCATCACCGCGAAGACAGCGAGCAAGGAGACGATCCCACGCAAACATCCTTAACGCCATATTTGTTGGACGTCATCTTCTCGCTGATCGCTAGTCTCTCTCTTTCTCTCCCTCCCTCCCTCTCTCGCTTGCAAGCCTCTCTATCCGATCAATGCGCTTGAGGCTTGATTACGCCATCGTTCATATAGTGGCCATCCCTCCAGATCTCCTTCAATAAATATTCATGTAAAGAGGGGGGGGGCAATGCCCCCCTCCCCCCACCCACGGATGGCCTTCAACTGGATTGTCCATCTATATATTACTCTCGTGTATGCTTGATTGTAATTGTGTAAACATTGGGACCCTCACGTATCAGTCCCTCTGGTAGTATGTGGTAGTGTGTAATGTTGAGCTCCATCGCCAGAGTTTTTTTTGGATACCATCTCTCTCTCTCTCTCTCTCTCTCTCTCTCTCTCCTCCCTCCCTCCCTCCCTCCCTCCCTCCCTCCCTCCATAGACGGTCTGCTTCACTACTTGCTAGGCTCGTTCATATACCACGATTGCATTTCCGTCAATACGTTTCCCTTAACGCGTAAGCTCTCGTGGGCGGCTAATCCATTTTGGGACGATCGCCCTGCGTACGAGATGTCGCATCGATCGCTGCCATTGGTGCCTAGTGCTCTATTTGGACGATCATGGTTACACGGCAGGGGTGCATGCAGTATGTACGTATGGATTCAAGAATGAAAAATGCAGAAAAATGCACCATGAACTTTCAAATCAATACTTTTGATCTGCCAAATCCCCCCCCCCTCCCCACACACGCGTTGTTGGTTTCCTGGGCCTGCCCAAGAACGCGCGCTATTGTAGGCCAGTCGCCATTTCGTTTGGGGGGCGGCTGGTCGGTTTCATTACTCCGTCATTGCCGCAGTCCACGGTTGACCCATCAGTAATCGACAAGTTGACTTTTGTAAAAATAATTGTATCTATAAACCTATGTAAATTTGAAAAACAGCTGCTGAATATGAAAAAAATTCAGAACTTACAATAAGTTCATATATTTGAAAAAAATTATAAGTTTAAAAAATGTTTGTTGATCTGAGTAAGTTCATGTAATTGAAAACGGTTCGCAGATTTTGTGGATTCGAAAAGCAGTTCACAAAATTGAAAAAAAATCACAAAATAGTTCATGAATTAAAAAAATCAAGGGTCCAGAAAAAGTTCATGGGTTTAAGAAAATGTTCACATGTGCCAAAAATCATGAATTTGACAATAATGGTAGTTTGAAAAAAATTCAAGTTTTTTTCAGAATACAAAAATCTGAATATAAAATTTGTGAAATAAAAAATCTAAAGATTAAAAAACAAAAGATAGACGAAAACCAAAAATCAGACGAGAAAAACCGGACACAGAAAACCAGGGGAAGCGTCAAGATTTTTCCCCAAATCGGGATGTACCAGTGACTCGCGAACCTGGCATGTGCGCCGCTTGTGGGGACCTCCTATATGTCACATTTTGCGTAATAGTCGGCGATTCACACAGTTGTGCCGACTGGGCGGCATTGTGGCATTGTAGCATAAAAATCCCCAAAAAAGTCGCACGCTCCTGATGGATCAAACAAGAGACCTCCGTAGAATAGAGGTCATGCTGCATGCGAGTAGATAGTGAGCGTTTATCTTTTTTGAAGCAAACATTCATGCTTTATTATGTCATCACAATGTTTACAAGGACGAAGAGCAAATCACTATAGAGAGTTACTCAAAAAAAATCACTATAGAGAGCGTTCATGATTGTAGCAGCGTAAGACTTCCAGAACCAACGACAGCCAAGATCCGAACATTTTCTTATGTGTTTTATGTTTCCTTTTATTTTTTCATTTTTTCTTAAAATTGTTCCGAAGATTTCCAAAATGATTGGGTATTCGAAAAATAATGATCAAGATTTCAAAAAAAAAATCGTATTTTTAAAATTTCTTAGCTTTTTTGAAAAATGTTAAGGATTTCAAAACTTGTTCATCTTAAAAATATATTTTTAAGAAAAATGAATGTTTTTGAAAAACAAACACTTTTCAAAATTTGTGCATATTTTAGAAAAACACAAAAAATTTCTAAAACCCCAAACATTTTTTGAAAATCCCGAATATGTTTTTCATATGTGAGAATTTTTTTAAAAGGGGGGTCATTTTTGAAACCCTGAACTAAATTTGAAAATGTGAACGGTTTTTCAAAACAGGAACATTTTGTGAAATCAAAAAACAAAATTTGAAAACATGAATAATTTTCCTCTACAAAAAGACATGAACAATTTTTCGAAATACGAATAATGTTTGGAAACGGGAACAATTTTGAAACCCCTGAGAAAAAAATTGAAAATGCCAATATTTTTTAAAATTCCAAACATATTTTGAAAACAGGATTTTTTTATTAAATCACGAATATTTTTTGAAATTTTTGAAGAAAAGAGATGTACCAAAAAAATAAGCAGAGTGCGTCAAATAGGGTTTTCGCCTGCTTGTGTACGTTTGCACGGCAGTGAACAAGGAAGAAGAAAAAATGTGCCAAGCCTAGGACGAAAGTAGATGCGCGACAAGTTTCAGAAATAGTAGCAAACGGCGCTATAAGAGCTAAATAGGAAACACGCTTGGAACAACACGTGCTCCCAAATTTTAAAATTATTCTCAATTACAAAATGATCATATTTTCGAAATATGTTCGTGAATTAGACGAAATGTTTGTGATTTTAAAAATGTTCACAAATTCAAAGAATGCTTAGAGTTTTGATAAATGATTGTGAGTTCAAAAATATTTGTGAATTACAAAATATACTGGTTAATTTGAAAAAATGTTCTCAAATTCAAAACAAAATCAAGAGTTCAAAAAAATAATTAAATAATTGAAAATTTTAGTAATATTCAATAATTTTCAAAATGTTCACTGGCACAAAATAATCCGTGAATTTGATTATTTTTTTATGATTTTACAATGTTCATGAATTTGAAAAAAATTGCACATGTAAAAAATGTTTGTAAATTTAAAAATAAAACAGAAATAGAATATAGAAAGAGAAAAAAGTTCATTTAAGGTTCTATAACCTTCCCAAAACCGGTGGGGAAGTCACTGACCCGGCGGGGTGCGTGTTTGTATGCCATCTCCCAACCTGCTCGGATACTAGGATCTCCGCCCAAAGTCTTTGGCCTTGAGTGGGTGAGCCACGTTGCTACTACTTAAGTCATACAAGAGTAAACCAATCAGATCGAATTGTGTCACGGAAACTCCTCCTCTTGGCGTCGATCTGCCGCCGTTGAGACACTTCTTGTCTCAGCAGTGATTTTCCGTCGTCAAGACATCATTCCCTGCCTCCCCCATCTCCCGAAGAGCAGCCCGCCCGTGGTGGCAGGGGGCTAGATTCTTTTGCATGGCATCTTCTTCTCCGAGTTAGGGTTGCGAGATTTCATGGTCCAGCAAGTATCGGATTCAGATTCTGATCTGAGCAAGGTGGAGGCTGTGTTGTAATGAGTATCTTATGTTGGAACTGCCACAAAGCGGGGTAGTGCGACAATTCACCACAAAACTGACGTTTTGAGATGCTAATTGATGGGCCCCGCTGATGAGACGGTTCAACCAGGCGAGACGGTGCAACAAGGCGAGACGTCACATCGATCCACCACGAAAATGTTGCAACTTTGAAAATGTGACCTAGCTACATCATCGCGCTGCTAATCACCGGTAATCAACACACCAGTCCATCTATGCTCCAGCTCTCCTTCGATACTATTCATGAAAAGGGAGGGGAGCAATGCCACACACACACACACACACACGCAACCACATATGGATTTAGGCTGGAACGTCCATCTCCTTTTCTCTCTCGCGCGTATCTTAGCATTGTACTAGTGAAGCCCGCGCAGCGGCACGCCGCACCCGTCAATAGGGAATATTGTACATGATGTTTTATCTTGTGTGTGGACTTTATTTACCATATGATTATTGGAAGAATATATTATTGGATTGCAAGCATCGCACAAGGTAACTGAACATAGAAAGCTCGCATTCATAGATAAGATACAGATAGCATACACTCATACACTATTACATCACGGAGGAGATTCTTTTATTACAACTGAACACAACTTGCTAAAACGAGTCTAAAACGATGCGAACTTGCATCACAGGAAGCCACACTGCATCGTTTTGTACACACAGGTAGCTACACGAGAATGGATTTTGTACTTCCGAGCGCATGCACACACGTTATCCTGGCCGCTGGTAGACAGGTGTACATCCTCGAGATACTAGCTAATCTCTGGCACACTAGTGCGTCTTACAGACAAGATTCAATGAGAGAACAGCGGCAACAGTGCCAATACCCGACAGCTATCCTAGGCCACTGTTCATGCATGTCAAAATCCATCGGATTGAGAGGAACCCCGCTTCCCACTTGTCGGCCCGTGGGTCTAAAGGCATTTGTACCTGTCTGGAGGGGCAATCGTCTCCATTCTTCCTCCTCTTCTTCGCAGACGGCGCACTGGCTCCTGCTCAATGACCGAGACCTCCATGGAGACGACCGTCCAGCCGCCGGCTAGCTCGACGGCTTCGTACACCCCGCCCAAGTCCGTGAGCGGGGACGCAGCCGGCTTGTTTGCGATGGGGATCCAGTCTCGCGACCCAAAAGAGGCTGAAAGCAAGGACAGATCAGAGGGTGAACACGCGCTGCTTTGTATCAGGTATTTTGATCCACTTTCCGTTCTTGTTCCATATCCAATCTGCATCTGTACTTAGGCTGGGTTGCCTATATGATTACGTGTTCGAATCCTTACCCCTGATGCCAATCTTGATCCAAATTTCAGAACTGAACCACGCGAAACGGCGGTCGTAGATCTAAATCCTGATGCATACCACGCGGATGAACACGCGCCGGTGAAGCTAAACAGGGAGGAGAAGGGCGACTGACCGGCGTCTGGAAACACAGGTATTGGTGAATTTGCGAATCCCAGTTTGCTTTCCATGGGCTTGTTCCAACTCGCTGGCGGCCTGAAACATGGCGTATGACCCGTGCGGGCATGTTTTTGTATTTTACTGGTTGAATCCAAAGTGCTAACACGTTTATCTACCCCCATAAATCATTGGCGCCTTGACATTTATCTTTGCAATGAGATGTTTAATTTGCATTACAGTCATTGGATCTAGGAATTTGTGTTTTGTCTTGAGATTTGTAGAACATTGTAAGCTAAGTACGGTACTGAATGATGATGATACGAGAGGATTATTAACTGATTTCTGCCGTCAACATTCAGGAACAGGACAACTAAGGGTCCAGATGCTAGACTTATACCTAGCAAAGTCAGCGCAATGGAAAAATGCATACTTAACGCTGGAAATAAGAGTGGCGCAGAGATGTTTGCACCTACTGTTGGCATGGATTTTGATTCATCACAAGAAGCGTACGAACTTTATAATCTTTTTGCTTGGGAGAATGGATGTGGCATTCGACATGGCAGAACCAGATTCTCAACCAAGAAAGGAGATCCGGAATACCAACTGATGCAGGAATTCGTGTGTCAGTGTCAGGTTCGTGTTTGCAAACATTTGTATTTATAAGGCGTATGATGTTTCCTCAAGTTAGTTCTTTATTTGTGCAATGGAAATTATCACTGATACACACATATTATTGAAAGAAAAACAAACTGAAATTAGTTAGCTCAGAATGATGCACTGTACCCTTCATACTCTGAACTAGTATCAGGTAGCTTGTCTCAGCTTATCTTAGAGAGGTAACTTCTTAGGAAAAGTCCATGAAGTGGATGTTGAATGCCTCAATACATTTCAATAGTGTCTTTCAGAATATCTTTAGCAGGGGCCTCTTTCGATTTACCGTACACATATCCTACTATGCAGAGCAGAGCTAGCACATGAAGAGCATAGGATCAGATATTTATTCATAAATTCTTTAAATTCTATTCCCTCCATTCAATATTAAGTGTCGCTCAACGGATGTACCTAGCACTGAAATACGTCTAGACATATCCGTTTGAGCGACAATTAATAGGGGATGGAGGAAGAGTGATTATAGTGTTGTACATATAGCATGATTAACAACTTGCCTGATACTTACATATATCAATTTTACACGGGTCAGTTACAACAAAATAGGTAGTAAAAGAACAGAATAATTATGACACCTGGCAGTCAGGATGTAAGGAGAACTCAGGACTTGATCATGGATGCACTATCTTATTTACACAACATTCCAAGCTAACAAACATTTATAATAATTGCCGAGTGAAGTTGAATGTCAAGTGCCAGGGATAAACATAAATGTAAGTGTTGGGTGAAGTCTAAAATAAATCCAAACGACGACGGTTTAAGTTACATAAAATTTATTTTTTTTGTGGGGGGTCAGAAATTGTTTTATGTGACTCAATGTGCTATCATGCAACACTTTAACATCAGTGTGAATTTTGCATTTGGCCCTAGTTCAGAGGTAAGTACATGCTAGAATAAAAGCAACTGCAATATTACTGATAATAATCGCATTATGAGTTATGAGGATATGAACTCAAATTAATTGAGTTTGATAAAAGAAGCAGCAAGCTTGTCTAAAAAGTCGATCGCAATTATGTGAAGTTTTGATTGAAGTCCATTAAACTTCAGGTTCTATCCTTTACAACTTAAGTTTCACAAAGATGAAATAATACCTTCTAGTTTCCTGAAGCAATGCATAGCTGGCCTGAATTTGACAGTTAACTCCATGGTCCGCAGGGTAGATGTGAGAATGATAATGCTGCCTCTTGCAGAACAGAATGCAAGGCGAGTCTCCGTCTCCTGAGGACAGCAGACCATGGATGGTATGTGAGCATGTTTGACAACACCCATAACCACCCGTTGTCGCAAGGGCGTGAAGAAAAGCGGCAATGGAACTCCCACAGCGTGATTGATCCTATTCTTACTGATTTTATAAGAAGCCTCCGTGAAAACAATGTGAGTCTTGGCAAGGTGTACAACATTCTAAATGCAACTCATGGGGAGAACACCGGTACACTATTTCGTAAACAGAATCTTAGATACTTGTGCTCACGCATTTCACGCGAGTCAATAAAGGAAGACATGGACAGAACCAGGCTGCTTTTGGAGGAAATGAAGGTTGCCGATCCATACCTGACTGTTAAGGTTGAGCATGATAGTGAGGGCTCAGTGAAGGCCATATTATGGAGCAGTGGGAAGAACCAAGAGGATTACGTGTACTTTGGGGATGTGGTCACTTTCGATACCACATACCGTACAAATCTCTACAATATGCCTTTTGGAATATTTGTAGGTGTCAACAATCACTTTCAGTCAATCATTTTCGGAGGTGTGTTATTGAGAGAGGAGACAGTGACTGGGTTCGAGTGGGCCTTCAAGACATTTGTGGAAATTATGGGTGGGAAGCCTCCTGCTACAATGCTTACAGGTTAGGCCAACGAACTGCAGGAGAAGGCAATTACAATTAAATAATCAAGCTAATTTTCTCTTACCTTATGTATCATGATTTCGTATAATTTGCAGATCAATGCCGTGCCATGGAAACGGCAATCAAGAACACCTTGCAAACCACGAGGCACAGATGGTGCAAGTGGCACGTTTTGAAGTGCGCCAAGGAGAATCTTGGGAGAATATACAGCAAGAACTATGATTTCAAGAAGGAGTTCCACTCCATTATCAACGACATACTCTGTGTGCAAGAATTTGAGGAGAAGTGGGACGAACTACTGGAGAGGTACAAGCTGAAGCAAAACAAGTACCTGCAAAATCTATATTCAAATCGAACAAAGTGGGCGAAGCCGTACTTTGCGGAGATATTTTGTGCCGGTATGACAAGCACACAACGAAGTGAGAGTGCCAACCATCTTCTCAAGCAGTACATACCAAGATCATCGACCATGCATTTGTTTGTAAAACAGTACAACAACCTTCTCAGATCCCGTACAACTGATGAAGGAAAGGAACAACACATCACTAACATGGTGAGTACTTCCTTTTCTTCCCCTTGCGTGTGTGTATATATGTGTGTGTGTCTGTGAAAGTATGCATGGTTTACATGGTGAGAAAATGTAAAAAAAATTTATCAAACTGGCCTTGACTCATGTCGGGCTAATTCGTTGTGCTACCGATCTCAATCGCCGTCGACGGGGCACTGATCGACGCGAGCACCAGGATTTGAACCCTGGTGGGCTGAGGATATCACAGTCCCTCTAATCATCCAACCATAGGTTGGTTCGCCCCACTTGTACCTGGTACATTATGTTTGTTCTCATTTCAGATCGACCCACCTGTACCTTACCTTGTACATGATACGTTATGGGTGCTCCGATTCCAGAGCGACCCACCTGTTCCTGGCAGCTCCCATGTACAATGACAGAAGCATCACGCAGGTTTGTCATACGGCGGTACCCATCGACCAGACATGGCCCTGATACATTATGCGCACGCAAGATTTACTTGCACATAGACTTGACCTCGCGTGTGCTGGATGGAAAGATGGATTTCATGCATCTCCTTGCACGCCGTTGACTGGTCTATATAAGCAGAACGAGCCGTATGCCACAGCATCACGCATACGCGTGCCTCGCATGCACTGGCAGTCCATGCGGCGGCCGCGGCCGCGAGCCAGGATGCCTGGTATAGCCAGTGCATGCATGTGAAGTATTTTAAGGGATGGGTAAAAAAAGCCTAGTGCATGCGTATTGAGAGGGCGGCGTGGGGTGACAGCCTTTACCAGTCTGTACATATAGATTCCTGACACAGCTGTGGTCTCATGCCCGTGAGTTCACCGTGATTTACCAAGCGATGAGACTGGGGCATTTCTACTATTTCATTTACTGTGGTCCAGCCTTGCATAAGTGAGCCGACGAGACGATAAAATGGTGGTAGCTTACGGTCGTATAGGTTCGCGTTTTTTGATTGTTGGTTTTTTTTTGCAAGAATGCATCAATACCCAGTAAAACGATGCCTATTACAGATGTGCGAGGTGCATCACCACACCCCGCACCCCATGTGCGTATAGTGGTATGCGTATTTTTATTGTTTATTATTTCAACAGACTGTGCCAGGAACAGAACCACTCCACGTCATTGACACAGTTCAGCCTGATGCTCAGGAAAAAAAGACACAGTTCAACCTGTTGCATGGATTATGTGCCACGTCTTGTATGTGGGTGTATGTTAACTAGATTTTCTTTTGAAATTATGATGATTTTTATAGCAAATCAGAAATTATACGTCCTAATGCATACAAATCGAATCTACGACCCCATCGGATAAGCGTTTCGGCCAACTCCAAGCCGAAGTAGAGTCTTCGGTCTACTTGTGGCCGAAGAGTGGTGGAACAGGACCGAAGAGCACTCTTTGGTCATTAGTAGGCCGAAGAGTCCTCTGGGACCCATGCAACTTCATCCTACCATTTACGCGAAGAGATGACTCCCAGAGGACTCTTGGGCCGCAAGTAAACCGAAGACTCTACTTCGGCCTGGAGTTGGCCGAAAAACTCATCTTCGGCCAGCAGGAGGCCGATGGGGTCATAGATTTGATTTTTATGCGTTCAGTCATATAGTTTCCGAATTTGCTATGAAAAACATGATAGTTTCAAAAAAAATCTGTTAACTATTAGCACGAGTACCCATAACTTGCAATAACCAAAGCAACTAACACATTAATAGTAGAAAAACATTGTTACAAAGCGGAAATTTTGTCTGTCTATACATATCCCCCTCCTCCCACCCCTCCAAACAGTCGTTCTTGTTTCATGTACATGTAAGCCTCGGATGGCGTATGGAGTACAGTTCTGAACTTGTTCCGAGAACAACAGTCGTTCTTGCTCCATGTACATATAAGCCTCGGATGGTGTTCTGTCACACGTTTGTGGTGAGTTCTGAACTTATTTCGAGAACAATAGTCGTTCTTGTTCCAGGTACATATAGGCCTTAGATGGTGTTTCAGGTATGCATTTATGGTGAGTTCTGAACTTGTTCCGTAAACACACAGTCGTTCTTGTTCCAGTTACACATAAGCCTCAGATGGTGTTCGGGGTACATATTTATGGTGAGTTCTGAATGTGTTCTGAGACCAAAAGTCTTTCTTGTTCTAGGTATATTGCCTCGGATTGTGTTCCGGGCACACATTTATGGTGAGTTCTGAACTAGTTCCGGGAACACACGGTCGTTCTTATTCCAGCTACGTACAAGCCCCAGTTGGTGTTCCGGTTACACAATTTGTAGTGAGTTCCGAACTTGTTCCAGGAACAACAATTGTTCTCGTTCCAGGTACATACTAGCCTCGGATGGCATTCGGGGCACACATTTGTGGTGAGTTCTTAACTTGTTCTGAGAACAAAATTCGTTCTTGTCCTAGGTACATATAAGCCTCAGATTATGTTTCGTGTACACATTTGTGGTGAGTTATGAACTTGTTCAGGGAAGACATAGGCATACTTATTCCAACTACATATAAGCCTCAGATGGTGTTTCGCTTACACATATGTGGTGAGTTATGAACTTGTTCTGAGAACAACACTCGTTCTTGTTCCAGGTACATGTAAGCCTCAGATGGTGTACGAGGTACATATTTGTGGTGGGTTCTGAATTTGTTCTGAAAACAACAACCGTTCTTGTCCATGTACATATACCGGCATTTCTAACCGATCCCCTAAAATAATGGAGTATCCATTAGAGCAAACCCTTAGTGGAGTATATTTACTCCACTCATTTTTGGCTGGACCTAGTCGATCCCCTATATTTAATGATTTTTTTTGTTTTTTTAACTTAGCAATTTTAGTATAAAAGCGTCAGCGAAAGTACTTCTCACGATTGATGTGTATGCGGCCAAACTATGATCGTCTCCTCGCTGCCGAACATCATCATTGAAAATCATGCCTAAAACGGTGTCAATGTCATCGTCATCTTGTTCCTCTTCGGATGACGACGAGTCATCCATGGCCATATCCCTCAACCTCTTCATCTACAATTCGAATGGCTAGGTTCAATCCAAACTGCTTGGTTCACAAATAAACAATTAAAAAACTTACCTAGGCAATTCGTCGAACACTTGCGGTGCCATGGTGGCGCACTGGCCGACCGGTGTCGTTCTGACCAAACAAGTCGACGGCGACAAGATGGATTGACCTGCAGCGATGTGCAACCAAGGTGAGATGTGATGGCCGACAAAAAAAAAGAAGCAACGAAGCAATCCGACAAATCAACAATGGCGACAGGAGCGGCGTTTCACCTTGATTCCGGCGACTGCGACGAGGGCCGAACGGGCTCGACGTCGGGCAGAAGGGCGCGGGGGCAGGGGAGGCAATGAGGTAGCGGTGGCGCGGGCGGGTGGTCACCGGGAGTCGCGCCGGCGAATTTGCAAGTGTAGGGGCGATGCGAGGGAAAGCGCGACTTTTACTCAGCCGTCGTGTCGTGGAGTATATTTAGGAAGAAAGTTGGGGCCAGAGTAAAAAATGTACTCCCTTACGACGGATAAGGGGCCGGCTAGATGCCAGTTAGAGGAGTAAAACATAATTTTTACTCCTCTAACCGGTTATAAAGGATTGGCTAGAAATGCCCTAAGCCTCGGATGGTGTTCTGGTTACACATTTGTGGTGAGTTCTGAACTTGTTTCAGGAACACACCATCGTTCTTGTTCCAGGTACTTATAAGCCCCGGATGGTGTTCCGGGTACACATTTGTGGTGAGTTATAAACTTGTTTCGGGAACAACATTCGTTCTTGTTCTAGGTACATATAATCCTCGAATGGTATTCGGGGTATTTTGTGGTGAGTTCTGTAACTCTTCTAGGTACATATAAGTCTCGGGTGGTGTTTCCGGTATACATTTATGATGAGCACTAAGCTTTTTCCGGGAACACGGTGATTCTTGTTCTAGGTACATATAAGCCTCAGATGGTGTTCGGGGTATTTGTGGTGAGTTCTAAACTTCTTCTAGGTACATATAAGTCTCGGGTGGTGTTTCCAGTATACATTTATGACGAGTACTGAACTTTTTTCAGGAACACAGACATTCTTGTTCCAGGTACATATAAGCCTTAGATGGTGTTATGAGAACACACAGTCATTCTTGATCTAGGTACATATAAGTTTGAGATGGTGTTCGGGAAAAACATGTTTATCCTATGCCTATGGTGTGACTATGCCAACACGCTAGCCACAAATATGTACCCGGAACATCAGCTGGGGCTTATATTTACTTTAAACAATAACGATTGTTATTCCCTGAACAAATTCACAAGCTGGAGCGGAGTTTTTAATCTTAAGACAATTACATGGTTTAATTGGAAGATTTATACTTCATTGATAAAGTACTAGTAGTAAATTCTAGGTTTTACATCTTCTCTTCACATCAAATTTAAGTAAACTATTGTCGTGTAGTTGGTTGGCCTCCCAATAGTGTTGACTTGGCTTCCCACATTGACTGGTTTATTTCTCGAGCTGTTTTTTTGTGTTCCGATGTTCCTTTTTCTCAGCTGAACCAATGCATCGTGCTGGCACCGTCCCATGATATCGTGCTGCCACGAGACGCGGGGGTGGCGTGTGGGCGCGCCACACCATGGCATACGGCCACCACAATTGCCTCGTAGGTTGTCACCCTACAAGTAGTGATTTGACAGAACAACTAGCTGGCCAAGGTATCCTGTGTCCGTGTAAGCCGCGCACTAGACAGCTGAATTGACTATACCGGGCGATAGTCTTGACCATTTGTATTTGGACAGAAAATGCTCGTCGAAGCGACGAAGCCTGAGACTCTGTGGCGGAACGCACACAAAAATCCGTGAGCTTCTAGCTACATGATTTTCTATGGTATAAAGAAAGGTCAAAATGGCATCTAACCGATTCAATTCCATTCACCGTGTGTAAATAAAATATTCACACTACGCCCTGCTGACACGACAAGTCACTGAGCCTGCCACCGGATGGTGTGTGTTGTTAATGGTGCAGGAATTTGCGAGCCGGAGAATCCACCCGTCTTGCATGCTGGAGCAATCAAAGTAGTACGTACATTTGTTTTTTGAATCACGTGAATGAATGTCATGTGAAGAGAGTGGAAATAGCACCGTATATAGCCATCATGTACAAATGGTACACCGTACACGGCGTATCCGGATAAGCTGTCCCCGCGGCACACCGAGCGAAAACGCACAGGACCCGCTCGTGATTCAGACGACGCCCTGATCCACACCTGTACCAGGTACAGGCTCCATGAGGTACATGTACCATGTACGACAAGTGTTTCATCACCATTCTGTTCCCGCGGTACAGGAATTGGCCCATAGGACCATTAACGTGTACAAATGTGTATCACGCCTTTCCGCTTCGCACCACGGTCGGAAGTGTACCAGGTACATGGCCCAGTGCGCGTATTGTACATGCCTTAAAACTCGCTAGGGCCTGAGAAAAATAGCTTTGCCCGCAAAGATTGCGCTTAGCTTCCGGGATCCATGGAGCCTGGTTTACATAAAAAAAAAACAAATTTTATGATTTTTTGGTTTCAAAAAAATCTAAAGAAATACCCCACATCTCTACTCCTAATGGAGCAGTTGGTAGTCTCGCTTCCAGGTTTTTTTTCGTTCCATCTCCCATGGTTTTTTTGATACCTCCTCCCACCTTCGTTGGTTTTTTTTTCAAAGATTTTTTTCGTCCCCTCCCCTCACTTCATCGATTTATTTTCGCGTCACCCTCTCACACAATGAAAGAAATCTGAATAGATCATAACTTTTCATACTGGCGCAACTTATTTAGTAATGTAGAATCAATCACGAAAAATCTCTAAAGATCAAATGTAAATTAATTAACCTTACCTTAAATCAGTCAATCACATTAATTAGAAAACAAATAATTGATTTTCAGAAAAATCACTCAATCACATTAACCTTACCTTAACTCATGGATGGTAATCAATCTCCAAACAAAGGAAACAATACATCGAGGGAGCAGTAAATAAACTCCCTTTCTTATTACATGTATATGATCTTCCCTTTCCTCTCGGTTGTCGAGCGTTCTTGATTCTCAAGGCCGATGCTTGGGCCGCGTCACTGGGTCGCGACGGTGCCGGAGGACGAGGACAGTGAGGCCGGGTGCCGCGGCACCACGTTGGCTGCGGCCGGTGAAGGGGGCGAAGAAGGGCGGCTTCCCTGGCCCTGGCCGTGGCCGTGGCCCTGGGAGTTGGTGCGGTGGAAGCGACACTTGGAGGACCCGGCGTGGGTGACCGGCGCGCAGATGCACTTGGAAGCGGGCCCGTGGCCCGCGCCGGACGGCGCCGACGCCGACCCGAGCCACCTTCTCCGCGTAAAAAATCGCGGCCGATTTACATGAAATTAATTCCCTCAGTTGTGGTGGCAAATATAATACACATAATCCATATTGTTATGCACTAGCGTGTGTGTGTGAAATAGATGGATTATGTTCCCGTACCCAATAAGATGGATATGTGTGTGTGTTAGAGAGAGAGAGGGGGGGGGGGAGAGGGGGAGAGGGGAGAGAGAGTGAGGAAGAGGGAGGGAGAGAGAGTGTGTGTGAGGATTTGATGGTAAAAAAGGTCGCCAATGTCACTTGATATGTATGAGAATATTAATGTTAAACTTTGAAATTTAATGTGGCCCCGTTGCAACGCACGGGCGTTCTTCTAGTACATATAGATGTGTAGTGCTTGTCAGTAAATTTTCATGGCAAAATTCGTTTTTATGCTATCTACACATAATTTATTTATTTATTTCTAAAACATGTATGATTCACTATGAAGTACCTGATTTCTTCCTTTTTTACAACTCACATCACAAACGTATTTCCAAAGAAATTCTACACACATATAGCATACACCTCTCAGTACTTGTGATTCTCAGATTTTTTGAAATGTTTTGAATTTCATTGAGCCCGAAAGCCAAAAATAATCTCTCACCTGCCCATCCTTATGGTGTTTCTTTTACGAACAGAATTTTTCGATCTATTCGTAATCAGTCATGGCAGTACAAAGAACATACTCCCTTCATTCCACAATGTAGTGCACCCGTGTTTCCTGAGATTCGAGTTTAACCATAAATTAAACCAACAAGAACGACTGCAGCGGGAGCAAAAATATCACTGAATCCATATCAAAAATACGAATTCAGTGGTATAATTTTTGCTCCCGCCGAAGTCGATCTCAATAGTTAAATTTATGGTCTAACTTGAATCTCGGGAAGTGTGGGCGCACTATATTGTGGAATGGAGGGAGTGATAGGTAATAAAAATTACAGTCATTCCCAAAGACCACGTAGCAACAACTACAAGCACTGAAACGAGCAAATCATTGCTATTCTGTTTCGCATAAAAATTGTCAAACACACTTGTTACGCTAACAAGAACATCTAAAAAAAATTCAGAAAATTTAAAATATTATTTATTACAAATTTACTGTTTTATCAGCCAAAATGGCCTTCTGTTCATGATGTATTGATGTACATTTAACTCCGCAGCGGCACACCGCGCAGAATGGCAATGCTTTTTGCTCCAAATCCACTCGAGAAGCTGAGGAACCCCGGGTCATCAAGAATATAGATCATGAGTTAGGCAGCTGACGGTTTGCACGCATATCTGCTACTCGGGATTTCCTGCTACTCCAGCCGCTATTATGATCAAACAGCCGCTGTTCCACTAACCTGAGAAGGAACAAGCTTGCTTGCAAATCCATCGTTTTGCGCGTGAGACAAGTCAGATCAAAGTAGGCTGGACGCACCCATATCGTCAACTATGTCCCGCTTCTGCTTGTCAAACTGGGAGAGTATGCACGAGTCTGACCGAGCATCGCGACGTGTTTCGACCCTCGCTTGTCGCTTCCCAACTTGACCCTCGGAGGCACTACCTGTGCGGTGCTGCCCAAGCAAATGGACAACACGTTGTGTACCAGGGAGAGCGGCTGGCTACAGTGGCAACCATGGATCCCACGCTTTGACTTGTCACCTCAAATGGGGCATCGGCCACAGCGGTCAGTCTGCGGCGCTGGCAGCACCAGCTACTGCTTAGCACTGTATCCCTAGACCCCTAGCACAGAAGGACTAAAAAAATCTAATGGACCTAGATAACAGCCGTCCGGGCTGCAAATGACATGCACTGTGACAGCCCGTGGCACGAATCTTTCGGGAAACCAACGGACTGGATAACGTGCGTCGGTGCACTCGAGCGTAGTGGCACCTTTCCGTAGCTACACCCGTCAATTTGGATGCTGTGTATGGATAGTAGCTACTCACTGCATCGTTTTGTACAAATTTTAAACCCAGGTTCAAATCTGAAAATGGATGCATACCATATCGACGGGGGTAGCATTCGAGGAAGAACTTGAAGCAGCTTTCTTGTCCTTCTTCTTTGACTGTTTTCCTGATAGGAAACTCTTGGCGGACTGGTTGCTACTCATGGCCGTTGACTTTGTCTCTCAATGCTTGAAGCGAGTGAATACCGCGGATGGCAGCACGGCTATATATAACAGTTTGGAATAGCGGTGACTCACCACATTGCTAATGTAAGCGTGTCAAGTGGCCGCTGTTGCATGGGTGAGCTCGCCGTAAGTTTTTTTTTCGAAACGGAGGCAAAAGATTTGCCTCATCGATTAATTAAGAAGAAGAGAGTTGCCCAGTTAATTAACAGAAAACCGGGCGAAAACCGATACAAATCAACCACATGCGGTCAACTGACTGAGCATGCAACCCATAAGCACATGATTAGCCTGACAACCATACCCAACACGCAACGATCACCAACCCACACCCTCCTACTTGCAAAGAAACCCCCAACGAGAGAACCTCGGCCGAAGACCACGAACACCACCAAATCCATAGAGACAAGCCGGGCCTTAAGGACAATCCAAGAGACTGATGGCCCTCCATCAAGCAGCTGCAGACGCCTTCTTTGCGGCATCACTCTTCTTTCTTTTGTTCCTGAGAGCCTCCTCCACAATCGTCTTGCCAGATCCAGGGCTAGCCGCCTCCAAACGTTTGAGCAAGCTATGAATCTCAATCTGGAAGAGAATCTCATCAACTTTGTCACGCACAGACACCACCTGGCCAACGGCATTGTGCGAGTGGGCGACCGCAATGTCGGAAACTCCACGGTCCACAAAGGTGAGCGGGTGGCTGGGTTCCAAAGGATCAGGTGCCAACATATCGACCGCCCCAACATCATTGCCCATAGGTACCACCGGCACGATGGACTCAGGCACCTCCAGTTGCTCACATGACAAAGGAGAATCATGTCCCTGACACAAGGTCGCCGGCGAGACGACCTCCACATGCTCCACTGACAACACTCTAGCCACAACGCTATCATCAATCGTAGTAAACTCCTTTGGTTCCACCATTGACACAGGCGAAACATGCCCCACACACAAGTCCTGCATGTCAGGCATGATCTGCAAAACCGGGGCAATGACCCGTCTATGGCCTCACCCTTAAAGGCATCTGACACAGAGGACAAGGCAGGCAACAACAGCGAACTGGACCCAACACGAGGGGAAAGAGGTCCATATAGCTCTGCATCATGTTCGTCCGCAAGGCCAACATCGAGCTCAGCAAGGGGAGGCGACGCATGCGGGGTCTGCGACACGGCCTCCGCACGCTCCAAACAAGCAGCCGCACGCGCCATCCAAAGCTTGATTGATGCTACCTCATCACACAAAGGGCGGGCCACCTCCTCAACGCGGCCATTGACCAACTGAAGGAGCTCAACGCGAAACGATGCGAGGAGAGATTGCAAGTATGAGCCTGGCATGCCTCTATCGTGGGGAGCAAGATGAGGTGACGCAGGGTGATGTTGTTGGAGAGGAGCCTGATTGACTTGGGTGGCCGTTGTTGAGGAACAACGAAATTTGTGGCAGTCACGGGCACGATGGCCAGAGCAGAAGCAATTGTTGCACTTAATGGGATCACGGCAGTCCACAACCCGGTGCCCTTTGGCGAGGCAGCGAAAGCATCGTCCTCCGAGCCAGGCAGGAGGTGTTCGGCGTTGGTTGAATGTCGGAGTTGGATACCCAGATGATGCGGACAACGTCGTGATTGCACCCTTTCCCAGCCTTCATCCTCGTGCGCTGCATCAGAACAAGGTTTCTGGAGTGAAGACGCAGACAGGTCGGCGAAGCAACTTCTCCGGTCACCACATCCAGGGGCAACCGGGCCTTGAACCTGAATGCTTGGGCAAGCAGAATCAGCAGCAGCGCCCGAATCCTTGCCACCAGTAGCGGCAGACACCATCCTGGCATCATCACTCCCATCCGAGCTCACCAGCACCTCCTCCATCGCATCGCCGGGCGCGACGAGGGGACCCGTCAGAAGCAACAAAGGCCGAGGGGAGCCGGCAGAGTCGGTGACGGCGCGGCCTCAGCGGGGGGCGTGGACGATGACGAGGTTCCCGTAGAGGCCGGGGACGACGGCGGCGCTACGACGCCAGAGTCAGGGATGGTGCGCCGTCAGCAGAAGACCGGGACGACGCGGTGGTCGGAGCAGACTTCCGGGGAGACAACGAGCTAGCCACCACACCCCCGTTCTCCTTCCTAAGCCTCCAAGCTGGGGGCGCTGGGGGCGAGCGAGAGAAAGGGCGAGGAGCCGGGGTGGCCGCCGCCGGTTGGGGCTGCACCGAGGTGAGGTCGCTGGAGCACATGTCCGAGCAGCCGGGGAGCGGCGGCAGGGGAGCCCAACAAACGGGGAGGAGGCTGAGAAGGCGCGGTGGGGATTTCTGATCTGACCCTGGCTGAGGCAGAGGAGGTTGGAGGAGGGAGATCCAGCCGGCGGCGGCGCCGCTCACCCGTCGCGGCCGCGGTCGCGGGAGCGCATTCCCTTTTCCTGGTAGTGCAGTTCAACTCTTTTTCTTTTTCGCTGTAAGTTTGATGCCACACATACTCTGAGATTGGCTAGGCACACGGCACGTTGCTTATTAGGTGGCATGAAGCGAGTCAATCGGCAGGCTCGCTGATGCAGCTAGGGCTGCAAACGAGTTGAGTTCGAGCGAGTTGGAGTTGGCTCAGTTCAACTCATATTAAAATTCGAGCGAGCTCAATCTGAGTGAAGCTCAAGATCGAGCTGTACAACATGACTCGTGCTCAGTTTGTACCGATCTCGAGCTAGTTTCGAGCTAAATAAAATTGTAAAAATTATAAATCTATGATGATTATTCAGACTAGATAAGGACACAACACGACACAACTTTGTACGTCAGTCTCGTCGTGCTCGGAAGAGCTCCGAGCACATCTTTGTCTCTTGGGCGAACTAGAAATAAATGGTGGTCTTCATGGACGAAAAACAAGAAAAAGAAGGTGCATATGCTAGGAAATTTTGCCAAAAGCAATAGGATATTTAACACATAGCCGATCACGTACCATAATTCGACCTAAATCTTCTCTACACTTAATTAAGCTACCATGTTTGCTAGTTAATAAAATGGAGAAAAATCATGGACATCATATATTCTAACAAATTATCTTATTTTCATTTAATATGTGACATAATCATTGAACATAATGGTATTATGTCGAGCTATCGAGCTAAAAACGAGCGAGCCAATATTTGGCTCAAGATCGGCTCGTTTCTCCGTCGAGCTACATAAAGTGTTCAAACTCGGTTCATTTATTTTCGAGTCGATCTCGAGTCGAGCAAAAAAAACGAGTCGATCTCGAATGGCTTACGAGCCTCGATCTTTTCTTGCAGCCCTAGATGTAGCTGGTGTTTCACCAAGCGGGCAGGTGCACAAAGACTCACAGTAAGCTTATGGAAACGTGCACGTACAAACTCACGTACTAAGCATGCATGCATTAGCAAATGTAAGTTTTGAGCGTGCATGCATTTATTGTATACTCCTTATTATATTTTATGTGAAACGTTGGGCGGTTATCAAAGGGAAAGTATCCTATACTCCAATGGATTGGGTGCTCCGGCTGCACCGTACGCAGCTCATCCATCAGATACAGAATACAAGGTTAGGATGAAACCCGAACGCCCCGCTCTTAGAATTTTGCCAAAAGGCGCCCCACATAAGCACAAAATAGCAGTAATGCCCCCGTTACTTAGGTGTGCCACAGTTTGGAACAGAAAGAACAAAAAGCCTGGCGGCGGATCTCGTCGTGGGCTGCGCTGCCACACCGGTGGAACAAGCTCGCTGCAGTACGGACGTACTCTGCTCCGACGTCCAGCGGGAAACTCGCCCCACCTCTGCCCCGCCATTATCCACCTCGACGCAACCCCCTCCACAGCCACACACTCCTGCCTAGCTCCGCCATCTACCGACGCCGGAGAAGAGAACTCCGAGCCTTCAGGTATTCTTTTAGATGTTACGAATTTGTGTTACTATTGTGTGTTTTGGATCTAGTCCTTTGTTCCCTTTATACTGAATTTTGGAGTTGTAGCCAATCGTATCTTGAGTATATATCTTTCTGTATCTTGGCGCGGCAAACTTAGTCAGAGAAATTGCTATATTTTGCTTAGACTGCATATTCTAGCAATTATGTATAGTAAAAATTTCAGAAACTTATGGCCTGGTAGTATACATGAGTGAAGTAATTTTATCTACTTGTTCAAGCGTCCTGAACATGAAGTGCTTGTTGGCACAAGTTGTGATATTCTGCTTGAAGGCACAACCGCACAAGACTGAGATTCATTAACACTTGCAATATGTTCCTACAGGTGTGATAAAATGGCATTTTATTCCTACAGATCTCACTTTGTGGTGATATCATGCTATGTGTCCATGGCAAAAAGGCTATGCTAAATTATGCTGCTGTACTCAAGACCATTTTCACAAGCACTCCTTTTCTTTTCCTTAGTTCATCTAAATGCCAATGCATTCCATATACATTATCATTCTTCGCTACTTTAGCATGGGATTATTGTTTTCTTAGACTTCGATGTGCTACAACTCTCATGACAATTTAACTCTTAGTTGTTGCTGGATGTAATATCTAAAAATTATTTCTGCACGGAGCATGGAAGGATGGAGTCAATGGCAAGCATTGCTTCAAGTGTCGGATCATCTACAATGAATGGGACCTGAAGATGATGCCAACAACTTTTCCATGGTATTTATTTGTCATATTACGCCAGAATTTAAATAGTATGTCTTTCATCAGCTTTTAGTAATGCACTTTGTTTTCTTCTTTGCAGAGCAAGCAGTATCCAAAAAGTTTGAAGATAGATTATTCTATTTACTAAGTTGGCAATGGTAGCTCAAATGGTGTGTTTATATTTTGCTCCTCTTTGATTAAAACATATTCAGAATTTGGAAGTCTTCGACTAAAACTTGTTTATTAGTAGCATCTAGATTTACAGCCCATGGGAGCGGACATTAGTTGGTGCAGTATATGTGTACCTGCTATACCTGGTTTATTAGTAACATCTAGATTTTATCGTTGAAGTATGTGGTTGATGGTAGAATTATGTGTAATGTCATGAGTCCGATTCAGAAAGCATTCACGACATATTATTGCTGTAATATTAACTTCGCAATGTCAAGATGGATTAAAGAGGTGGTGGAATGCCAATGAATGATTGTTGATTGATCCTTTTGCAGTTTGACGTGTGTGTTTCATACACCCGACACTATAGTCTTCTCATTTGTCATGCAGGTTTCACCAATTAAAATCATGGTTAAATTCTTCTTTTACTTCAAATTAGTCACACCTTGTTAAATCACTAAACATTTTGTTTTCATAATGTGCACTTCCTATGGAACATATGTTTCCTTTTGTATATCAGTTTGGAAATTTCATGCTGCTATCTGTAGCATATTTATATGTAATGGACGATTGTAAAAGCTTCTTGGAGCTCCTGTGTCTCCTTCTGGAGTTTTAGGGTTTTTTTTTTGGACATCAGTTTAAGGTTTTTGAATGTTTAGGACAACCAAATAGTGCCTTCCCAGCAGCCAGTGACAATTTTTTGTACACGCTCCTGCTCATATTGGAGCTGAGCTTTGGAACCATTTATATTGGAAAGCTAGCTAACAAAGGAGTAGCTGAAGAAATGCTGGATATTATGAACAAAGCTAATGTGTCATGGTGATGCAAAGCTTTCTACATTAAGGTCCTTATAAAACTTTTCTATCTCTCTACACTGGAACATATGTTTTCATTTGTTTGGAGACAAAGTGAGCGCACATGTTGGCTAGAAATTATACATTCAGTTTATATTAATATATACTCCTTGCATAAATCACTTGTGCAAATTTTGCTCCAGAAAATGCTTGGAAACGAAACCTGTTCCAGAGATGCTCAGTCTTCTACTTACACTGGAACATGTCGACGGCCCAGGCACACCCCAAGCTGCCGAAACAGCATAGTTGTGTTTTTCTGTTCCAAACTGGAAGCAGCACATCCTGGTAACGTTCAGCTATTCTGTACTTACATGGGGTCTTTTTCGCAAAACTTCATAGGTGGGGAGTTTGGGCTCCATCGTGTCCCTGTATTCTGTATCTAGCGACTCTGCTGCGTACGGTGCAGCCGGAGCACAGAATTCACTGGAGTACAGGATACATTCCCGGTTATCAAAAGCAGACATTGATGTGAGTACTGCATGGCTGCTTTTTCTGGCTAACCTGAGGAGTCGCACATGCACGTACAAATTCTGCAGCAGTAGATGTAAATATTAAGCGGTGCATGCATTCTCGTATATTTATTTCTGTTTTTGTGTGGTAAAGTTCGGCAGTCATGTAAAGTAGAGACTGATGTGACTATTGCATGACCGCCTTGCTTAGATAGCCTGAGGAGTGCTCTTTTTATCCTCTTGGCTCGTCAGCGCCATCTAGATGGAGCGACCGATTTAAGGCGGCACCGCTCTGTGAGGGCATCTCCAATAGTTGTAAGATAGGTGTTGGTAAATTTGCCACCTAGGACATAGTGATGATGTGACATGTATTAAATATGGAGAGAGAGCAAAGTTATATGTAGATTAACCAACAACCTTTGCACAAGCTCCGAGGTGAAATAGAGAGCAATCACATTTATTATCTCACCATCTATTGGATAGCTTACATACAATCCATTGGAGTAGTTGTATGATAGCTTGTTGGTTGATGACATGGACATTTTACCAACAAGACTAACATACAACTTGTTGGAGATGCCCTGAGAAAGAACAACGCCACCGCGTACGAAAGCAGCAACAACCGGCCAATAGCAGCACGCACGAGACCCAATGGACAGCAGAAAGCGACGCGACAACTGGCCCAACAGCGGCACGACCAGAACAATCGACAATGACAAAACCAGAACCAATGTCGAATACCCAATAGAAATCAAAGGAAGCATCGAAGCAGAACGACCATGCCAGGGGACAAACTCGGCCGTACAACATGCCGCACATGCAACAAAAAATGCTAACCAACCAACACAAAAGCCAGGCACGTTCAAAAAATTTCAAACGAAACCCTAAATACACAACGCATTTGTACACCGCCATTACCAAAAAATACACGTGCCATGTTCAAACTTACCCATAGGTCATTTTCAAACAAGTGGGTGAATATTGGAGCGAAAACGCCCCGGAAATAGGGGCTTGGGTATGTGTGTACCTAAATATTAATCCTTTGTACAATTTTCTATATGAACATTTATAATTATCTAAATTGTTATGTGCTATATGTGTAAATAATTATTTTGAGGGCAAGCGGGATGGAGGAGATGACATCCGTTTTTTTACAAGTCTCTGTTCACTTTTGAGAGAATGCATGCTATGGAAGGTAACAGCTGCGATGAATGAAGCTTTGACTGCAGATTAGACATTGGGAATATGGACTGCGGCGTGTCTCCACCGCCCGACGAGCGAGGTTTATATAAGAAGAATTGTATGTATTAATTTTAATTTTGTTCTTGTCGATCGACTGACTGTAGTCTCCCCGAGCGTCACGAACCATTTTTCCCGCCTGGGAATTTGTTCTTCCATCTCACGTCCCCCTCTCGTTGCTATGCATCTCCTAGATAGATCTTACGTGAGCGTAGAATTTTTTTTAACATTGCATGCTATATTTCCCAACAATGATAACAACTTCTCGCAATATCCTTATACCTTGGGTCTTGCCTGCTCTTTGACATGGACAAAATTATGTTCTGTAATCCTTCCTGTTGCCATGGGCAGACCCAAATACTTCTCTGACAGCACCTCTCTGTGGAACTGCAACGAGTTTCTTACCCCCACTCTAACTGATGCCCGGCAATTTCGGCTAAAATATACGGAGCTCTTTGTCTGGTTAACGCACTGACCAGAGCCTACACTGTAAGCTTGCAATATATCAGCCGTTGGGCACTCCGAGAATCAGCTTTATTAAAAGCAAGCAATCATATGCAAGCAAAAGATGCGATATCCACAGACATCTCAGTCTCGGACGAATACTGCGATCAACCCAACCCCCATCATAATTATTGAGAAGATATGACAACCCCTCCCCGCACAACAGAAAAAGGAATGGTGAGATCGGGTCACCTTGTCTTATACCTTTTGACTGGCGAAATGATGGCAGCAACTCTCCATTCATCTTGACTTGGAAGGTTACTGAGTTGACGCATTTCATTATCAGCGATACCCACTCCTCCGAGAAACCAAGCTGAAGCATAATCCCTTGGAGATATGTCCACTCCACGCAGTCATATGCCTTCATCATGTCAATCTTGATAGCGCACCATCCCTGCTTGTTCTTCTTTTTCTTTTCATGGTATGAATACATTCAGACGCAGTGATGACGTTGTTCGTGATCAACCTGCCTGGAACAAAAGCACTTTGTTCTTCGGCAATTATTTCATCCAGTATCTCTCTAAGCCTGTTAGCAAGCACTCTTGAACAAAGTTTATAAATCACATTATAGAGAGAAATCGGTCTATATTGGGTATTGTAAGTTGTACTCTCTCTGTAAACGCTCTTATATTTTATTTAGTATGTCCGGGCCAGGTATTGTAAGTTGTACTCTCTCCGTAATCGCTCTTATATTTTTCTCGTAACTAGTGTTATTTGAAAAAAAAAATGTAACTCATGTAGTAGTATGTGTTTGTATCCTCCTTGGACGCATTCAATGGCGGCTGTCGCCTCCCGTACGAGGTGACTTCTAGGACGACTAGGCTTTTCGCTGGTCAGCGGCCGGCCACCTCTTTGGCGACGGCGGGGTGGTCGGCGTTGCGCTGTCCCAGGGTGGCGCCATCTTGTGGCATCGGCGCTGGTCTCTCCCTTGACAGCGTGAATGATGACTGATGAACTTCACACGTAGAAGATCAATTTTTCTTCTCTGATTGCTTTGGTGGAATCTGCTGTCTGTCCATGCGAGCTTGAGAGAGACTGTGCCTTTGACCTCATCAGAGGGTGCTCCGTCTCAAGGTTTTGTCGTCCCCTAGAAAGTTAAAAGCTAGGTTCTCTGTCCTCCGGCGGCTCCGCCGACCGTGAGTTTTTTGTCAATGAAACTGCTCAGTTGGAATTGTCGTGGTCTACAGCAGGCTGTGGCAAAGAGGGCACTTGTTGATGTCGTTAATCTAAGGTGCCCTGATATCTTGTTTCTGTCGGAGACTCGCCTAGATGAGTGGCCGGCGGAATGTCTTCGGCGACGATTGAAGATCTTTTTTTTAGAGAAGGGAGGATCACCCCGGCCTCTGCATCAGAGCTATGCATTCACCTATTTTATTAATTATTCACAAAAGACGTTACAAAAAAATACAACAATAAATCTGAAGCCACCGTCTAGGCGACAACTGTCGTTACTCCTATCCAGCTGATGAAGGGAGGCTGATAGTCCGGACCTAATACCACAGACCTCGCAGCCAAGCCTAACGTCTAAGACCTGAGGCCCCAACCAAGCCACATGTCGGGTATGCGGCACACACTGTCAGGCGCACTCTAAAAGGCCGCCGCCGCCAACTGCCACTACTTCATCTTCAGAGCTGCACTGACGCATCATCCTTGCCCGGTCTAACTGCCGTCAACGCCACCACGCCGCCCAACGGCACCACCACCCTGCGCGCGAACTGCTGAGCATGTCGCGGTCGCCGCCGGTACACCCCAGCACCATGCCGCCAAGTACCACCAGCCGACACAGCTTGAAGTCTCTGGAAGATCTGTCGTGCGTAGCACCTGCCGACGAGGTATGACAAAGCGTAGCACCTGTCGGCCAGGCATGACTTGTCATCTCCACCGAAGCTCCGTGCAAGACAAAGCCGCTCCACCTCCTGCCTACCACCAGCACTGCTCCACAAATGATGCTCCCAAGAGAGAAAAGCCACCGTAGTACCGCCATCGTCCGATCTGGAAGACCAGATCCTAGGGTTTCCTCCAGAGCACTATGAGTGGGTCAATGTAAGTCACACAACGATGCCTTCATCAAGGTAATGACATAGAACACCGCCATCGCCTGCCGTCGGCTCGGTTTTCACCGGCAACTATGTCTCCCCAACTCGCAGCCAGTACTGGATCACAGATCCGGAGATCCGAACACCCAACCTCAGGCCAACCACCTCTGAGGGAGAGATGACCACCACCGTCGGACGCATCGGTCAGAACAGATCTAACCGGAGGTGCCGCCGACGAGACCACCAGGACCTCCACGCCGCCGACGCCGATCTGAAGGCGGTATGCACGACACCGCAGCCTAGCTGGCCGCCGTCGCCGACCGCGGCCGCCGGCGCACGAAAAGGCCGGCCGCTGCGCCCGCAGCCCACGTTGCACGAAAAGGCCGGCCAAGGAATCATCCCAACATGGAACGAAAAAGGAAAAAGTATAAAAATAATATCTTGCACACATTTTGTTAACCACGTTGGCCTCACAACTTATCTCGACCCAGTCAAGCTCCTCTTCAGCTGTTGGAGGTTTCGGCCTGATCATCGTTAGTGGCCCTGCGTTCAATTGTTCCATGAAACCGAAAAAAGGTTTCCCCCCGCTTTGTATACAAAGCAACCGACCGAATCATACAGGAATAGGTGCTAGGGCGGAAGCAGCACAGTCACGCCCAAAAGAAACAAATGCCGACAACGGCGGATCAACAAAAAACGAAGAAACCTCGCGATCGCTGGGCCCACCGGGCTCATCCACTAGGCTCCAAGACTCCGAAGCGCCGGCACCAATCAACACCTCCAAGAAGGATTGCGACGATGACGACGTTGCTGCCAAGGGTTTCCCCCGGCACACGACGAGGCGAGAGGAAGGGTAGCCCCCGACGCCCTCCCGGAAGGTCAGGTGGCACCCACAGACGTCACCGCGCCGGAGTCGGCCACGCCGACAGGGGTTTCCCCCAATCCCAACCCGCACTTCGGGCGCTCCGGATCCCGCCACCAAACCAACCACCACCCTGCGCCAACGCGGTCATGAGGCCTCCACGCCGTCTCACCACGGCACCGCGAAGTGAGTACAGCACGACGAAGAATCAGAGCCGGGACTAGGGCATCAGCACCATCGGCACGCGAGAGGGCCCCACCTCCACCGTCAGCGACAGTAGCCGTCCGGACGCAAAAGCAGGAGCACACCAGGCCCGTAGGCCCACAGGCCCGGCCGAGCCCTCGTGGGCCCGTAAAGCTCCGCCGCGCTGCTGCTGCAAGACGCCGTTGGCGCCGACGCCCAAGTCCGAGCGCTCCTCCTCCTCACCACGCCACAGACAACGAGACCATGCCGGGGGGCCGGCCCGTTAGGGCCTAGATGGGGCCCGTCGGGCCCAGATCTGGGCCGGGGGTGCGCCGACGGCCACCCAACACCACCACGCCGCCCCGCCGCCAAGGAGCGGCGCCGTCACCACGCTTGCCGCCGCCGCCACCGCATGGCCGCGGACCGCAGCCAAGCCGGGCTGCCGCCGTCGCCTCCCCGCCGGGAAGAACGCTGCGCGAGATGGAAGGCCCGCCATCGCCGCACCACCCGGACGACGGCGGGGGGGTGGAGAAGGAGGACTGCAGACGAGGGGCGCGAGCTCCGCCCCGGCCACCTCCCGGGAAGGCAGCGCGAGGCGGCCTAGACGGAGGAGGGGGAGGGCGGAAGGGGGGCGGGGCCGATGGCCGGCGGCGGGGGAAGGGTCGTCGGCGGCGGGAGGGGAGCTGGGGAAACCCTAGCGCCCGCCTAGTCGCGGGAGCGAGCCGCGGCTGAGGCTATCGGCCTTCAATTTTCAATTGTTCCATGAAATGATCCCACCGTCATTCAATCGAGTAATTGCGAATGAAAATGAGAGGATAGGGAAAAATATCTTTCATGCATTTCCTCGAGCACGTTGGCCTCGCTCGTTTTCTCACTCGAATCCAGCTTCTCTTCAGCTATCGGAGGTCTCGGCCAGACCGGCGGTGGCGGTCGTGCGTTCAATTGTTTCAGAAAAATAACCCGCATCATTATTCAATCAAGTAACTGCGAACAAAAAAGAAAGAATAGGGAAAAAACTATATTGCATGCATTTACGTGTACCGGGTACAAGTATACAGTTGCCCACTTAAGTGTCCTTGTGATAGCCGAATGTACCAAGTCCAATTACTATGCGCTGATTGTACCAGGTACATGTAGGTTTATGATGTCTTAATGTGCGCTAATTGTACCATGGGTTAATGTCAAAGTTTTAAATGGTACGCTAAACCTCTTAGCGGCGGACCTCTTCTAGATGCTTCTGAAAGGCGAATTTCATGAAGGAACAGAATGGTCGTAATACGTTAAAAAATCAACAAACAATTATTTCTCTAAAAGAGCAAAGGCCTATACATTTTTTCTGATTTTTTTAGAAAATATTAAATTTTGAACCATATTTTCAATCGCCTAGCTAAATGGCCATTATCTTCTAGTCCATTTTGACAAAAAATGCTCAAACTTTATCATCACCCCATTGTCCAAATCGAGTACGGCAATCTGAAAAGAAAGAACAGAAAAAAAAAATCTTGCACGCATTTTCTCAAGCACATCGGCCTCGCTCTTTGTTTCGAGCGAATCCGCCGAAGATTCGACCCTTGTACAATGAAATAATCCTTATTGTCGTCAATCAAGTAATTGCAAATGAAAAAGAAAGAACATGGAATTTTTATCTTTCATGCATTTCCTCAAGCACATCAGTCTCACACCTTGTCTCATTCGAATCCGGCAATTGTTCCAAGGAATTATCCCAACATCGAACAAAAAAAGGAAATCATATAAAAATAATATCTTGCACGCATTTTGTTAAGCACGTCGGCCTCACAACTTATCTCGACCTAATCAGGCTCCTCTTCAGCCGTTGGAGGTTTCGGCCTGACCATCGTTGGTGGCCCTGTGTTCAATTGTAGAGATCATCTACAGCCACAGACATCAAATTCGGGTCTTCAAATGCCCGTGGACGCGCCCGGCACAACGCGGCAACAACTTGTACCCCGAACACCTACTAACGCGTTCTAATCATGATGTACCAGAAACACCTGCACGGGCATATGTACCTGGTACAGATGCTCAGAGCATGTACAACCACAGCAAGAAAATTCAATCCCTCAAATGCCCGCGGACGTGCCCCGGCACAACAATATCACAACTTGCACCCCGGCCCGGAACAACTACTGACACGTTCTAAACATGTTGTACTCGGTACAGGTGCTAAGAGCATCTACAACCACAGACAGCAAAGTCAGCCCCTTCAACGCCCACCGATGAGATACAACACCGCTACACCCGCAAAAAAAAAAAAAAGAGATACAACACCGCTACAACTTGTACCCGAAACACCTACTGTCGCATTCAAATCTGGGCATATGTACCTTGTACAAAATGCTAAGAGCATCTGCAACCACGGTCAACAAATTCGGGCCCTCAAAAGATGACAGACGTTCCCGGGAACATCACAGCCACAACTTGATGCGCTATAATGATGTCGTATCAGGAACACTTACACGGAATGTTCTCAGTTATCTTTTTAGAAATGTATTTATATAGTGTTTGAAAACAAAGTAAAGAAGAGATAGTTGTACTTCGTCCCTCCTAAAATAAATGTCTGTACAAAGTCGATACATTTATTTTGGGACGAAAAAAGTAAATTACAACACAAATTTTCCCTTGACCTTGTATATTTTGCAGCTTCACACTTCGTCTTTTTTTTTAGGATGGAACAAAGAGTGGCTACACCGCGAGAGTGCGTCCTGGAGCAATAGAAGCCAAATTCAAAAGTGATTTTCACTTTTTACTACCCGGGATCTTCTGTGAGCAATCCATGTACTCCGTTTTATAGAAATGCTGTTCGAGACAGGGATTTATGAGAGGCCACATAGCTCTTTAGATAAATAATCGAAGGCCTTCCAGAAAATTTCTGCGTACGGGTGGGAATCGTGTCCCCTGCTGCTCGCTGTTACCGCCCAGTACGGCCACATATACACATGCAGCAGAGTGTCGGTCAGCTATCCCGTCAGGCCTTGAACAGTAAATGCGCAGGCCATGAACAGTACAGCCAGTGCACGGAAGGGACCTGTTGGGCACAGTGGCCTACCGGCCGTAGGGGCCGTAGGTCGATCACAGATACCTTTCTGTAAAGCTGCATCCGCTTACAGATGATTACTCCAGATTCTTGTGCCGTGCCGTGAAACCGCTGTCTATCTGTGGACACGCGTACGACTAGGATAACGCGACTCGAACGCCTGTGCTGTCTCAAATGTTAGCGGGGCTGACAAGCACCTGACATGGCAGCGCCTTAGAGAGCTAGACGTGTGTGCAACACTCCCTGGCTGGTAATCGGAGATCTAAATGAGATTATGTATCCATTTGAGAAAGAGGAGGGAAGACCCAGACCAGCTCAATTTATGTAAGCATTTCGGGATGTGGTAGATGACTGGCTGCTATCTGATTTGGGTTTTGTAGGAGATAAATTCACATGGCATAGGGGAGACATCAGAGAACGTCTTGACCGTGCATTATCTTCTCAAGACTGGAGTTACAGGTTTTCTGATGCCAAGTTGGAAACACTCCAATATTACAAGTCGGATCACCGACCACTGCTGTTGAGCTTCGACGAAGCACCAGCCCAGGATGTCTCGGGCCTATCTGTGCTCGGGTTTGAAGCCTGCTGGTTAAAAGAGTCGGGCTTAAAAGAGTCGGGCTTATCTGTGCTCGTGTGTGTGCGTTTTTTTTTCCTGTTCTCAGGGCTTGTTGAGCTGTGCCCTCAGCATTAACCCTTTTGAATCTTGTGTGTTTGAGACCTTTGTGTGTGCGTGTGTTTGAACCTATGTGGAATGTTGGCTTGGGCAGTTGCTTTATAATATAAAGCGGGGCGAAAGCCCTTTTCGGTAAAGAGTCGGGCTTCTCTGTGATTGATTGTTGAAGAGGCTTGGGCTGCTTCAGGTACCCAGTTCTAGAATTTAAACTTGGCTGCGCGCTTGGCTATATGGTTCACTGCCAATTGCAAAGATGGGATCGCAACACTTTGAAGAGAAAAAACCAGCTGAGGAAGGGATCTGGAAGAAGTCACTACGGGTGATTTGATGCCAGACAATATTAAGAAACATAAGATTCTTGCAGCAGAGATCAAGAAGCTTCCAGAGTTTGAAGACATTAAATGGGCACAACGCAGTATGATTGGCTGGCTCAAGTTCGGGGATAATTTTGTGTATACACGAAGAAAGAGAAACAGAATAAACCATCTTAAAGATGAGCAAGGGAATTGGCGTGGAGGCACGGCCTATCTGAATCCTTTGATTAATGATTATTTTGCGCGTTTGTTTGCTACTGAAATTGAAGAGCCAGACCCAGATATAATTGATAAGGTTCTACCTCGAGTTACAAGGGAGATGGATGATGCACTAGGTAAGCCATTTTCAGCTGAAGATGTTTAAAATGCCTTATTTTCCATTGGGGATACAAAAGCTCCAGGTACGGATGGCTTACATGCAATTTTCTTTAAAAGATGTCAGCATTTAATTGGTGATGTTTTGACAAGCGAAGTACTTGATGTCATCAACTCAAAAAATATCCCTGATGGATGAAATGATACCGTCATACTGCTGATTCCCAAGGTGGTCAATCTAAAGAAAATTTCACAGTATCGACCTATCAGCTTATGCAATGCTTATGCAATGTTCTGTATAAGGTTATCTAAAAAATGATCACATTCGTCTGAAAGGTATACTCGATCAAATAAGATCACCTGTAATGGTGAGACAGAGGTTCTGACCCCATATGCAGTAGTAATGGCTGAATGTCTTGCAATCGTTCAGAGAATAGGTAATATCACTTTCCAACATTGTCCAGGGGATGCAAATAAGGTGGCTCATAGTCTAGCTAGGCATGCTTATGATTCAACTTCTACTGTTTTCTGGGATGGTGATCCACCCATGTTTATTATGCCCCTTGTAATTAATGATGTAACCATCAATTTATCTATACTACTATATAGTGTACGAGTCCTGGATTGCACCTATAACATCAATCCTAGCCACTGATCTCCTAAATCTAACGGCTGAGATTGGAGGGATTCGCAGTGAACAGTGCCTGCAGCTGAATCTACTTGGTTCTGGAACCATCGCTGCACCGTGTCATACCTTCCAGAAAAGAAGACCTATGCTCCTCTACTATGCTGCAATTGTCAGGTTGTGATGAGTAAAAAAAGGATTTGGTTGTGAGCCGATGTGAGATGGTCTGGAGGAGAAACTAAAGTAGAAGTAAACAATTTGTGGGTTCCACCACGTACATATTTTTATATTCTTCGAAAATTTCTGGATGACCACGGGCAGTAGTTGCATTTTGTACTACCAATTAGTAAATTTCTAAACTCTATTTCGTGTGCATCAACAATATAATTTTTTGCTCGGAATTCATTTTTCAAAGTATGTTTTATGGAATCACACCATATGTTAAGACGTGCATTGCACGTGCATACACACTAGTTGCAATAAAGAGCCATGAGACATTCCTTTCAAAAAAAACTTGAACAACCCAACCCACTGGCATGGAATCAGGCACTTGGTTGGTCATATGCAGACGTGGGGTGGGATGAGCTTTCCTGGATTCATGATGTTGTTGGGATCCAGCGCGTTCTTTATCCTTTTCATCGTCCTCAGTGACTCCATCCCCAACTCCTTCTCTAGGTACTGCCAATGCACACACCAAAGCACTTGTCACTTGTCACTCATGGGTGGTGACTTGTTTATGAATCATGTGGAAATTCGAAATAGATCACAACCTTGATAAGATAAAGAGGTCATAGGTCACCTACCTTCATTTTCCCTGTGCCAACACCATGCTCTCCTGTGCATGTACCTTCCATGGACAGAGCAGTATGAACCATGAGATGGTTTAGTCTCTCTGCTTCCCTTCGCTCTTCCTCCTGGCTTGGATCAAATAGGATAAATGTGTGGAAATTTCCGTCACCGGCGTGGGCGATAACCAAACTGAAAACATATACAAGTCAGAGAGAAGGTCCTGGATAATAAAAAGGATAGCATACTGCTGGAGCTATGATAAGAATTGCATGTTACTTCATCAAGAGTTTGAATTTTCAAATTGCCCTCTCTCCTATAAATATAAATCTAATGCAAAAGAGATGTCCATGGCTTTCCTAGCTACAACAGAAAAACCTAGGTACTGCGTAAGGGAGAATATGTACCAAGTCAATGGTGACGCATCAAGTAGTTGCTTAGACACAGATATGCATTCTGCAAGTCTAGACAATGGAACACAAACGTCCTGCATGAACAACAATTGGGGCGCCATTAGAATTTACAAGAGTTGATGCAGCTCATCCACTGAAAAGCGGCAGATGATAAATCTACAATGATCATAATGACTATTAGCCGATCTATATGAGCATATGAGATTAGAAAAAGATGAAGCTGACAAGCTCTACATTTATCACTAAGGGACAAAAAGTGCATACATTGATTCAAACAAAGAAAAGAGAGCGGCGCCAGTTACCCTTACTTAACTAAGAAGATATTTCGTTGCTAAGTACCCTATACTTGAATGTGAACTAAAACTGGATCATATTTTAGCCCATATTTTGCCAAATGATGATTAGGGCATGTTGACAAATGCCAAGAATCACAACTAAGGAGGCAAACATAATGGCATATGATGCATGCCACTAGAGATTAGCTATCTCTAACCGATCATACTGAGCAAGCAATCAAACCGTTATCATAGCTTGACGATCAGGTTCCATGGAAAAACCAGCCCAAAGTGCCTCCTTCCTGATCTGCGCATAGAGGAAAATGCCATTAAAATATGCCCCAAAACCAAATATCCTACTTCCTCCGTTCCTAAATGTAAGTCTTTTTAGAGATTGCAGTACAAACTACATACGGATGTATATAGACATATTTTAGGGTGTAGATTCACTTATTTTGCTCCGTATGTAGTCCACAGTGGAATATCTAAAAAGACTTATATTTAGGAACGGAGGGAGTATATATCTCAGCACTACTGTTGTCCAGAAACCAGGGAACCTAATGTCTTACTGTATGACACTAGTATTGCATGGCATGTGCATAATCATGCAGCGCAAAGAAACATCTGTAGATTAGCTAGCTCTACAGGTTCAGACGACTGACCTTCCACAGTTCCTCTTTAGCATTCGGCTCTTCCACAAAAACAAAATCAGAACCATGGTGCTCTGCAGCAATCTTTTGAACCAACAACGTTTGTTCAAGTGCATATGCTTCTGAATAGTTACAATGGAAAGAGATTAACAAAGAAAAGGAAAAATCAGTCAGTTCTTGATGTGTAAACTGAAGGAATGTTTGCAGCTTAAGAAGAGCTTTTAAGTAACTTGTCTAAGCAAGTGAACAACCAACAGAAGACGATAATAAATTACTGAATATATGTTAATTACATCCCCAAGATAAGGAACAGCTGTAAACCACAAGCATGAACTATGGGTATCACTTCTGAAAATTGACTAGAGTCTACTAAAAAGTAGTGTGCACAAAGTGAAGTTAGTTTTAATAGAGAGATTGGGTCTCACATAAATAAGGAGGGGTCAAAAGGGGTTGGCCAGTCAGCAGTCAACGTGGTCAAAATCAATCAACCGAGTCAAAACCGGGTTCAACTGACTGAGGGGTTGATTTTTGAAACAAGTGGCAAGTTGAGGCTATGAAACAACCGGTTTTGAAATTGAGGGTTGAATCCGAAACCGGGTGGCAAGTGTAGAAGCGCATGCTCTAGCCAATTCAACCAAAAGATCGATCTGATGGAAGAGACTAGACAATACATTTATACTTCAACACCCCCTCATGTGTGGCGCCAGCCGGGTCTCGAACTCAAGACCTCTTGGTTCTGATATCATGTAGAAGTGCATGATTTAGCCAATGCAACCAAAAGACCGGTCTAATGAAAGAGACTAGGCAATACAGTTATACGTCAACAGCAAGTTCAAGGTTGTAAAGTGGACTTTTTCCATACAGTATAATGGCTTAAAAGTGCAAGTGAGGTTACCTGTCCCTATGAATTCAAACATCAAGGTAGGCACTTCAGGCAAGCTTTTACCATTTGCCATGTTTATTGCCCTTATCTGAACCTCATCCAACAATTCCACTCTCGAGACCTAACCAAGCAGAAAAAGATGAGTATTAGTAACTAACTAGCCAACAACAACCTTAGTGAATTTTGGTTACCCACTGATACATCTCAACAAATGTAACTTCTACTCAAGCATTTCAACAAAAGTCAACCTAACACCTACAATAGTCCATGAAAAACATCTAACACCACCATCGACGGCCACTTAATGTGCAATGAACAAATTGTGTCACATGAACAAGGAAAAAGTAGTGGCTGCACCCACCTTCGGTGCACCCACGCAAGAAAACATAGCAAAAGATTTCAAAAACTTATGAAACTTGTGGGAATGATCATCAACAAATGTTATGAGTGCTTGCAAAGTTTGGTGGTCAAATAACATTCGAGGAGCTATGTACAAAAAAGACAAAATTACAAAATCTGCTCATATAGTGCACTTATATTTTGACTTATTTTTAGTGATTTTGTCTTTTTTGTACAGAGCTCCTCGAATGTTTTTTATCACCAAATTTGCAAGCGCCCATAACATTTGTTAATGATCATTCCCACAAAATTTCAGATTTTTTTGAAATGTTTTGCTATGTTTTCTTGCGTGGGTGCACCAAGCTGGAGTGTAGAAAAACCACTCTCCATGAACAAATACAAACATGGAGATATGAATGTTCACTCCATATATATGGAACAAAGGATGTCGATTATTTCATATCCGACTTACATTTTTTTTTTGAAATGTCAGAGCAATGAAAGAAAAACAGAAGGACATGGGCGAACCTGTATGCCAGAATGCATTGTTGCAATAGCAACATCAGCAGCATCCTTAACAGTTTGAAAATTGCACATAGCAACCTGAATACATAGAGCATTTAGGAGGGATGAGTTCATAGGCAAAATGAAGACGCAGAAAGAACTACAAATAAAAGGTCGACAAAGCTAGACGAATAAGGTAGCGTCCTATGCATGAGGAAATACACTTTGGTTTCTGGTTGTATATACACCCTATATGGGATTTTTATTTAATAATTAAACAAAAAGTCAAAATAGTTAAGAACTATTTTAGAATAAACTTGACTTACTTGCGCACTAGTATATAAATTTTCACAAAAAAAATCAACGTTGAATTCACAGCGAAAAAGACAAAAATTATTTGCTATTATAGGTCACTGTTCATGCTATTTTGATGAAAAATTTGTCTTTTTTTGAAAAGAAGTCAAAGTGAAATTTTCTTTTCATGGAACTTTTCTCACGAGTAAAATGGAAGGTCAAGTTTATTTAAAAAAAATCAGAATTTTTCGACTTTTTTGTTGAGTTACTAATTTTTTTCCATATAGGGTACATATGTACCCATAGACCAAACATCCGCGTCCCCTATGCATGTACATTACTCTTCCACAACTTCAAACCTTGAAAATGGTACTCCCTTCATTCCCAAATATAAGTCTTTCAAGAGGTTCTAACAAGCGACTCCATACGGAGCAAAATGAATGAATCTACACTCTAAAATATGTCTACATACATCCGTATGTCATAGTCCATTTAAAATGTCTAAAAGGACTTATATTTAGGAACAGAGGGAGTACATGGTTTGCTACTAGAAATGGCAAAACAAGATGATTGTTGTGGCGACGTGAACATCATACTGGTGCATTGTAAGAATAACCGTTTTGCGGGGTTTTTTAACTTACAGGATTGCGGACCGCCTTTCCATGTGGAGGGCATCCATGATGGCGAAGGTGGGTCACCTCACCTGGGGGCTGGTGCTCCGGACTAAGGATCCACTAGTTGTGGAGGATGTGCATTAACCCCGTCCACCCAGGGAGAGGCCTCGACCTGCAATTCTCCCGCGATGAGCGTGAGGTGTTCGCTGCATCCACTAGGATGGTGGCTGGTGGTGAAACATCAGCCTTATTCTGGGAGGATTGCTAGCCCAATGGCAGTGTCATTGCTGAGATTGCATCTAACCTCCTAAAGTTGGTCTCGAGGAGCATCAGGAAGCGTCAGACAGTCAGTAATGCCTTGGCTGGCCGCCGTTGGATCTCGGATATCAGAGGGGCCCTGAGCCTGTTGACACTCTGGCAGTATATCAAGGTCTGGCGGTTGGTGTGTGAGATGTCCTCTAATGGCGCTAGATCCTGGACTCCCAATACTCCTCCTCCAAGAGTTGCTACAACATTTTTTCCAGGAGGCGGCTAGATCCTGGACTCCCAATACTCCTCCAAGAGTTGCTACAACATTTGTTCCAGGAGGCGGTCAGTTCAAGTTCGTGGAAGCTTAATTGAAAGACTTGTGCCCCACCTAGGGTCAAGTTCTTCGTGTAGCCTGCCTGCCAAGACCGTTGTGAGACTGCTGAGACTGTCAAGCAGAGGCCTTGAGCATGATCGTGTTGCATGCTCTGTGATCAGTTGGAGGAGACAATGGCTCATATCCTCACTGGATGTTCCTTCTTGCGCGCGGTGTGGCACGAGGTTTTTTCCTGGTTGTGTTTGATGGCAAGATGCCCAGATGCGGAGGACGACTTCGTGGATTGGTGGCATCAAATGGGCCACTTGGTCCCGGCCTCTGCTTGGAAGGGCACATTCACAACCATCATGTTGGTAACATGGTGCATCTTGAAGCATCCCAACACCATCATCTTCGACAATGCTCCCCTTAGCTTGCCTTTCCTCGTTGGTGCAATCCAAGAGGAAGCCAGACAATGGGTTTAAGCGGGCGGTTGTGCTATGGGGTTAAGGTGGAGCCTAGGGACTAGGGCGTCATGTTGTAACTCTTGGCGTGACCTTCTTTGGGCTTGTACAAACTCTTTCCTTCTATTCGTAACTCTGGGTGTGACCTTCTTTGGGCTTGTACAAACTCTTTCCTTCTATCAACGCATTGAAACTAAAAGCTTTTGCGTTTTCCCAGAAAAAAAACAGTCGCCAAATTTATATCATCGAACATAATCATTTTTTAGGAAAATAGGGAAAACATCACATAGAAAGGTTCCGGTAGAGAACAAGACCCCTCCCCCTCCTGCGACACCCCCGCGGGCGCACGAGAGGCCAACCCTAGCCGCCGGTGGGGTGTCCCTCCTCCCCTCCCCTGCCGCCGCCAGGGGCGCGGCTGGGCGAAGCCCGACCGGTGGCGGCAGCGGGGTGCTCTTCTTCCCCTCGCGCGGGTGGCGAGGCACGGGGCAGCTCACCCGGGCCTGGGTGCTGCGCTACGCGCTGGGCGTAGAAGCACGACGGCGCACCGGGGCTGGTCGACGGTGGCGGTGTAGCGCTGGTGCGTTGGGCGACACGATGGTGGAGGGCGCGGCTTGGTTGCCGGGATTGATGAGGTCTAGGCCAGATCTGGGGCCGGGCGGCGCGGGCCGAGGGCGACAGAGGCTGCTGGTCTCCGCCCCTACCATGGCCACGGAGGGTGGTGGTGCGCCATAGCAGCGGCTGGTCGGTGGGCGGGCCGGCCGAAATCCGGAGTCTACGGCAGCTGGATGACGGCAAGCAGCGCAGTTGGGCTCTTTAGTGGGCTTCCTTCGTGATTTGCGGCAGTCCCTCAGGTTTCTTCTTGCCGGTGGGCGGGTGTATGTTGGTGGCCTCGCGTGGAGCTGTGTTCGCCGCCAAGGTGGGGCAACACAGGAGGTGTTTGGTGGGGAGGCAGGCTGGAGGGATGGGAGGCACCGATGAGCTCGGGCCACCCGTCGCTAGCACAGGGGTGTGCCGGCCCGAATGTGTCCACTCCCCCTCCTTCCCCGTTCCCCGGTCGTGTGTGGGCTGACATAGCTCTGGCGTTGTTCGAGGCGGGACGTATGTTGCAGTCTCTTTGGCCGGGTGTGCCCTTTGGCCCAAAGCCGGTCACTTTGGTCGGTCCCGGGGGTGTCTGGATGCAGGGTAGCGGACCTGGCGGCGGGAGGCATGGCATTCGTGGGCGGAACTGGTGCCTTGAGTGCGGGCGAGCAGCCATGGCTATGTGGGTGGGTGGTGGCTGGTGGTTGGCAGAGCAAGGATGCATCGGAGGGGTGGGCGTGCCAGGGTACATCACTTGCCCAATCTTGAATTGGCTGACGGCGGCGGCGGCCGTGGACACCGTATCCTTCATGAGGCTCCGTCGTGGTGCCCTTAATCCTTCGAGTTGCTCCGGGTGAAAACTCGATCTTTGGGATCGGATGGTGGCGGCTAACAGTGGTCGTTCCCTTCTAGGAGGCACCATCTTGGAGTCCTTGTTCCGTCATTTTCCGTCTCACCTCTCCTCGGAGGATTGGAGGTCTCCGTTGGCTCCAAGCGGATCATCCTCGCGCATGTGTAGTGGCTTGGTAGTCGTTGGGGTGGTGTGGCAGTGCTCGGCACCCTTGTATCATGCCTTGGGTGTGTGTGTCGTGTGTGGTGGTGATGTGAGTTTGTATCATGATGCTTGTGAATCGGTGCTTTATATATATAACGGGGCGAAAGCCTTTTTCGGTAAAGGTTCCGGTAATTGCCAAGTACAGGATAAGATAGACCAACCAACAACAACAACAACAAAAGCCTTTAGTCCCAAACAAATTGGGGTAGGCTAGACGTAAAATCCATAAGATCTCGCGGCCAACTCATGGTTCTGATACATGGATAGCAAGCTTCTACACACCCTTGTCCATGTCTAGTTCTTTGGTGATATTCCAATCCTTCTGTTTTCTCTTTACAGACTCCTTCCATGCCAAGTTCAGTCTACCCCTACCTCTCTTGATATTATCAGCACGCTTTAGCCGTCCGCTATGCACCGGACCTTCTGGAGGCCTGCTTTGAATATGTCCAAACCATCTCAGATGATGTTGGACAAGCTTCTCTTCAATCGGTGCTACCTCAACTTTATCTCGTATATCATCATTCCGGACTCGGTCCTTCCTCGTGTGACCACACATCCATCTCAACATGCGCTCTTCGCCACACCTAACTATTGAACATGTTGCATTTTAGTCGGCCAATAGTCAACACCGTATAACATTGTGGGTCGAACCGCTGTCTTATATAGAACTTGCCTTTTAGCTTTTGTGGCACTCTCTTGTCACAGAGAATGCCAGAAGCTTGGCGCCACTTCATCCATCCGACTTTGATTCGATGGTCCACATCTTCATCAATACCCCCATCCTTCTGAGGCATTGACCCCAAATATCGAAAGGTGTCCTTCTAAAGCACCACCTGCCCATTAAGGCTAACCTCCTCCTCCTCGTGCCTGCTAGTACTGAAACCGCACCTCATGTACTTTTAGTTTTACTAAGCCTAAAACATTTCGATTCCAAGGTTTGTATTCATAACTCTAACTTCCTATTGACCTCGTCCGACTATCTTTGACTAGCACCACATTATACACAAAGAGCATGCACCATATGATATCTCCTTGTATATCCCTTTTGACCTCATCCATCACCAAAGTAAAAAAGATAAGGGCTCAAGGCTGCCCAGTCCTATTTTAATTGGGAAGTCGTCAGTGCCGCCATCACTTGTTCGAACACTTGCCAGTTGCCACAACTTATCATGCATGTCCTTGATAAGATAGACTGTTAAAAGAAAATATGTTGTGTTCATACAAATGTTGTTCCATTCTTAAGATGCAAGATAATAGTTAAGTCGTAGTAATACAACATGAAGAATGGTGTTTCTCCACAACATGTGCTACATAAAGAGTGTGTATCCTAAACTGAGAAATAGGTTGAGTTGTTAAAACATAACAGTTAATATTCAAGTATACCCAATGCAGTAACAATAGTTAGCAAAACAGTATTTCGACAGTGAATAAATCAAAACATAAGACCTACCACGGAATGAGATGGAAGCTTTTGAAGTCGTAAAGTCACTTCTGTAATTACCCCTAAAGTCCCTTCACTTCCAATGATCAACCGAGTTAGGTCATATCTGACATTCAACATGGTGGAAAGTAAAAAAAAAGTTGTCAATACTAATGGCATCAACAGATGTAGGCATTATGGGAAAAGCAAGCAGCGCAGCGCAGCTAAGATTTCACTCCCGAACAAACAAAGCCTTTTAGTCTTATAAGAAGCAGGAGAAGTTCTTGTATACCCAGCTGCACTCTTTCGAGCCCGAGAACCGGTCTTGACAACGTCGCCATCTGGTAGAACAACCTGAAGTACCATAAAAGATTACTACTTGTATGTGAAGTCAAATGTATAAGGGGGGGGGATGTGGATAGCAAAAGGACCTGAAGATTGATCACATTGTCCCGCATAGTTCCATACCTACAAAGTAAGAAGCAAATTCATCATAGCCATTTAATACTAGTATCATATAAGAATTTAACAGATAAATAGGTGAATCGTGCACGTTATGGTTGTCCTTCCTCTTTGTGTGGATGGAGTTACAGATGCATCGTAGAAGCCAAAAAGTGGCCTGAAATTATATGGAGAATTACCTCACGGCTAATGAACCAGAACATCGTGTAGCGCACATTCCACCAATAGTGGCTCCAGGTCCTGTAAATCAGACCAATGTAGATAAGCTACGCCACTAAGCTAGTGCAGAAGCAAGCAGCCGTTGATGCTATTTTGGACCCAGAAAGATGATCAAACTTCAGTGCAACTATTAAGTACTACAAACATGCATAATTATCTCCCTGGGACGGTACATAACACCTAAATGTCTGGAGGGTGCAATTACAATGTTCAACTGCAGTCGTGTTCCATTGATTATAATTTCATATTAGGTTATGTCAATCTGGATTTTGCATCTAAATGTCTGGAAGATGCAATTACACTACACAAATCAGTCGCAAACAAAGCTGCTCAACTCTAGTCGAGTTACACTGAATATGAAAGGGCAAATGGGGGAAGGGCATATGAAAGAAGGACATGATGCTGTTTTTCCTTTTTTTTGACAAGATTGATCTGTTTGGATATTGGTCAATGATGGCCTTTTTTTATTTATTTTGACGATTGGATAATTTCGTAGTAGGTTATGTCAATCTGGATTTTACATTGTCGGTTGAAAAGGTAAAAGGAAATGATAGACCAAGTGCTCGAAGCTCCCACACGAGGTGGGGTCTGGGGAAGGATAAGGCTACCCCTGCCCAACAGAGGCAGAGGACGAAAGAAAAATAAGGTTTGGCAAACTCTTAAGTAGATTTTTTTATGTGAAACCATAATATATAGTCAATACACGGGAAAAATGAATATTGATGTTATCATGTGATCCTCAACATAACTAAATACAATGAAAATGTAAACATATTACTCTAGAAAAACAATCTAAATCAGCTGTCCATCACGCGTGCTCGACACCAGCCTACGACCACCGCCTTGTCCCGGCCAGCCACCACTGCGCTAGCTAGGGTTGATTTTTTTTCATTCTTTTAAGGATCAACTTTTTTTAGAGGTTTTTAAAGAACAACTATCTAGGGTTGCTGCATGCATGTGCGGTGTGCGTTGCTGACTGGATGGCTTCGGGCGTCCTATGGGTCTGGGGCGATTGGTTTATGCAGTTGGTTCATGGGCCTGGGTCTGCATCGCACCGTGGCCCAATCGTGGCCCATTTATCAAGCAAACAACCTCTCCAGTGAGCCTATCCAGCCAATCACACATTATGCATAGGATAAATTTCTTTTTGCACGCAATCAAGGTATGGTTGTATGGCAGCTGTCACCCCTTACCCACTGGGGGTCCTCCGCCAGTGCTGCATAGTGCAACGCAGACAGGTTGCATCGAACCCAGGAACTCTTGACACAAGTGGAGAGTACTTCACCACTGCGCTAGGCCTGTCCTTTGTCGGTTGAATTAAAGGTAAATGAAGAGAAAAAAAATATTGAAGGGAAAAGGAAACAAGGAGCTTGCCTGGGTCAAGAGGGAAAAAGAGACCATGGGGTTTCAGGTATTCATTCAGCTCAATCCATCCAACTCCTGGTTCAACTACAACATCCATATCCTCAACATGCAGGGATTTGATTTTCTGCAATGAATTTATGATACATTAAAATAGATGAAAGTAGCATATCGTATCCTGCATGTATAACTCACTGCTAAGAAAGTGCTTGCCGGCTTGGTATAACAAAATATAGTAAAACCGATGAGCCGAGTACTTAAGCACTTTTTAATGTTATATAATTACACGGCTGTTGATTATAAAACTTACTATAGTATTTACCTTCATTGAAGACATGTCAATGCAAACGCCACCATGAGGTGCCAACGTATGGCCCTCAATTGATGTAGCCCCACCATATGGTACAATTGGCACCTGATTCCAAGAAAAGAAAGAAAGGAACACCACTTAGTGTTACTGGAATGGAAAGTACCAACTCCTTCCACAAACTCCTGAAGAAAACACATAAAGAAGCTGAATAACTCCTTGACCAAGACTATAACATGCTGTTTGAAAATCAATTTCTAATTCTCGGAACAGGGCCGTATGACATCCTACTAGAAGTTATCTAAGAATGTAAAATGGGAGTCGTGTAAACCAAAATTACAAAGAGATACAACACCATCCTTAGCCGCACGCTAGCGTCAGATCAACCGGGGCAGGGGCAACCTCGTCCGGCTGCTGCGGCTTCGCGTCGCACGTGACGGCCTGCGCGAATCGCCCACGTACCGATTCATCCGCCACCTCGCCACCCGTGTGGGCGGCCGTGCGACATGCACGACGCCCAACCACCATTGGTTAGCTTCCGCCCCTATCCTGCTCACCTCATCCGCCTCCAGCGTCCTTCTGTGGTGATCAGCAGGTACTGCAGTAGATTGCAATGCCAGCGGCCGACGCAGGGTCTAGTTGTGCAGCTGGTGTTGTGCGGCCTCACTGCTCTCTGTCTCGTGTTGTGCAGCTGGTGGTTGCCCTCCGGTCCTGCCGTGTCAGGGGTGTGGAAGCGTTTGGAGGTTGTGAGGAGGCCAGACAAATGTGCCTAGCGACTGTCGGTTCACTACGGCGACGCCTGCAGGCGCCGCGTTCAACCTTGGTGGCGTGTCAGACCTCATTCTCCACCTCGGCGACAGGTGCAGCGATGGGAAGAAATCTCTTGCCGGCTTGCGCAACTACGACAGAGGCGGCGCATTCACGCCATTTCCCATGTTGGTAGTGCTTTTCTTCATCACCTACCTGTCATCCGGTGAACTTCTTGATATTCTCTGTGAGCTATCTCCAATATTTCCAGACACTACCGTTGGGTAGCCCCTCTTGTCGTCTCTCGCAGTTGTGTGTGCCCTTCCTACACACTCCACCTTGGGCAATAACCACCCTCGTGTGGGGATGATTTCATTAACGGTATTCTCTTCGATCATGCCACTTCACCATCATAGTTATTTCATGACACGTCCATGGGAATGTGAGACCCTCCCTTCCGGCGGTGAACTCGCGGCTCCCCCTCGTGCATGCTCGTCGAGCAAGGTCCTTTTTCCCGTGGTCATCTGTACTCCTTCCTAGGCAATGACCACCTTTCCCGAGTGTCGGATGGCTCGGTGTTGGTAATGGCATAACTCCTTGATGTGGCCACATGTGGTCTACCCCTGTCAAGGGTTCCGGTGTTGTCTTGGTGGTGCTTCCACGTGTGTTCCTTGAAGTTTGCTGTTGTGCTATCTCCTGGCATGATATGCTGCTTTGATAGCCTCTCTCTGCTGCTAGTGCACCATGTATGTTGTTATGCCTTTTAGCTTGTGCTGCATCGCAGCCATCTGTATTCTTCTGATGTACTGGGTGGGTGGGGGGGGTGTTTTACATTCTTGCCTCCGCAAGATGTATTGCCCCTCGGGCTATCAAGGTTTCTGATCCAGTTTCACACATGAACTGGATCATGGTTTTTGACCCCGTTTCCCATGTAAACTGGCTCATTTCTTTTGGATTGAGATCAATATAAAAAAGAGGAACAGCTAGCTGGCACAATCATGGAAATGGGTTGTTGTGGAAACCAGAAGTACAGGATACAGAATCCAAATCAGTAATTCTTGCAAAACAGTGAACATATGATGTTCCTTTAGGCTAATGTACAACGAAAAAATAGCACGCTATTTCGACGTTATAGTGTCACTATAGTATATCTAGAAGGGTCACGTTACGTTTTAACTAATTTGCTCGCTACGTCGCTATTCACGCTATAGCGCGCTATTTTGACGGTAAACGACATAATGTTGTACCGTTTTAGCATGTATTACATAATAGCCCATCATGGCATCGCCGCATCGCATTAGCCAAACTCACTCTCACAATCTTAAACGCAAACGCAATGCATACAACCTAACCTAGCCAAATCATCATCAATTTCCACCAGCTTGTGACTGAGGGCAGCGACGAAGCTGGCGTTCGTGACTTGCGAGCAAAGGCGGGGGCAACAGTTCATGAGCGGCAGCAGCCTCTCTTCCCCCTCCAAGTAGCGGCGTCAACCACGCCTCCAACCCAGCAACACAGCGCCAATGTCGATGATTCTCTGTTTAATTAGGAGCGTAGAACCTAGCTCTTGTATTTTTGTATGCCTCTCTGTTTAATTTGGAGTGTTCCCTTTTCTTGTAAGTTTATGAATGCCTTAAAAAATGTGATATATTTGACATTTTTATGCAAAACACTATTTTCAAATATAAGACGCTATTATCACGCTATAATCTTATAGCATTTGGAGAAGGGTGGCAGTAAATCTTGTAGCACACTATTTTTTTCTATTAGTCAATTACACTGTTGGTGCTACAACTTGGCGTAAACGGTCACTTTGGTGCTAGAAGTTGTGGTGCACATCGAAGTGGTGCAAGTTAATGCCAAGTTTTTGCAGCACTTCGATGCACACCACAACTTATAGCACTAAAGGAGCGTTTACGCCAAGTTGTTGCACCACCAATGTAATTGACTCTTTTTCTACCATACCTTGTACTTGTTACAAATCATCACAATCTTTCGCACCTCATCCTGGGACCTGCAAATCAGTAATGGAGGCATTACAGTACATGGAACGAGCTTGGCATATATATATATATAAACCAACAGAACGGATCTATCAGTGTGTGCCACTGCCGGGTGAGATCACTTTGGGAAGACGACGACGTCGGGCACGTTGACCGCCTTGTGGAAGCTGCTCTGCGGCTTCCCGTGGAAGCTCCTCTCCTCGTAATCCACCGTCAGGTTGTCCTGCAGAACAGCAACCCGGCCACCTAGTGAGTGAGCAATTGAGCATGCATGTCATGTCGTGGGTTGAATTAATAATCAACGGACAGCAAAAACATCAAACACAAGGTACGCCGGCAATGGCAGCGCGGAGCTCGAATTCATTTCACTTACCCCGAGGAAGGATGCGAGCTCTTGTATGAACTCCTTCGGCACGCGCTTGCGCTCCCCACGCACCACCAGCTCCTCGGTGCTGTCTTTCCCACCGACCCTGCGCCAAATCCAGACAAGCACAAGGCGCTGTCGGCGATGCGAGGAGTGACGGAACGGTCGATCGAGCGACTGGCTTGGATCGGATGGGCATGCACGTACCGGTGGTCGGGGCCGGCATCGCAGAGAGCGACGGAAGCGGTGGTTCCGCCTGCGGCTACGGCGGCGGCAAGGAAGGAGAGGAAGGCGGGAAGGCCGCGGCTGCAGTTGGGGGAGGACGGGTCCCGGGGTTGCGGGAGGGGCTGGGTGGAGAGAGGGACGCGGAAGGCGGAGAACGGGAGGAGCGCGCGGCGGGGCCGGGAGAGGCGGAAGAGGGAGGCGGCCATGGATGGCGGCAGAGTTGGTGGAGTGGGCGGCAGGCAGTGGGAGAATTGGTTTTCTTCTTCTTACCCAATCAGGGGCAGTGGGACAGTTGGTGGGGTGGGAGCCTATATATGCACCCCGGCCGTACGATCCTGGCTGTTGAGTCCTGACGCTGTGCCTCGAGATGCGCATCCCACAAATAAGTTTCACCGTGCAGTGTCAGATGGGATGTTACGGTCGTGGGTGTCGTAGGGGTGCTCTGAATCGACGCGAGCCTAGGCTAGGCTTTGGTCGTCTTCGCTCACACAGTATGCGCCGAAGGCATGCCCGTGATGCGCGCAGCGACTCGTGGGTGATCTTCTGTGGTCATCTGCACACCATATTCGTTTTTTTCTCAATTTCTGCAATAGAAAATCCTGCGCCTTTTATAAAGCTGCATGTGTTTTCTTCAACACCCGACAGGGTAATAATATCCCTAGTCTCTCCCATGTCGCCATTGTCGGACGTGTCGTTTTGTTTCCTATCAAGGAAAGAAAAACTTTGTTATGCGTTTGCGGTCCATGTAATTGCTATTATTCTACATTCAAATCTATTCTATTTTGAGCCATGCGTACGTGTATTTAAAACAACAATTTTGTTAAATCTCAGTTGAGTTGACCGGTCTATGCTATAATTCTTTTGATCTTGCTTTTTTTTTCCGGTCTTTTTCTTCCTTTTACATACTATGTCACTTAACTAAGACTTGGTTAACTACACTCTTAAAACAAAATAAGAGTTGTAGTACATGAACTTCTGTTAGAGCATCAACAATCGCCGGACAGCAAATCCCGATGCTCAAATGCCCGTCGACGCGCCCGGTCAATGACCGGTCACATCTCAAATTTGCTTCCTCTACATTCGGAGATCTCATATTAAGAACGTTAAATTCATATAAAGGAGAAAAACTTGTACAACATAGATCAACTAAAAGCATCTATAGACATGGTCACAAGTCCGGCCTCTCCAACCCACGTGGACGTGTCCGGACGCATCTGTGGGTACTGACCGGTTAGTCCTCAAACCGGGTCGTCCATATCTGTATATCTCATATCCGATACCCTATAGCCATACTAAAGCATGGTGAATAAAAACTACGTAGATCATCAAACGGACATAGAAATGTGCATTCCAATCAGCAACGGATCTCCAACGGATCTCCAAAAGATCGTCGAAGTTCATATAATCCACATAAACGACAGACAAGTACTAAAATCTTGAAATTAAAGGTGGAGACAACGAATCTTCACCAGTTCCTCACCGGCCCTTTGCCCTTCCAGTCGTCGGCGCAGCTGTAGGCGCGTGGGTCTTCGTTGTCGGACAAGGAGTGGGAGAGGATGATGATCACTTTCAGCCGCCGGACAGGCGTGTCCTGTTGCCGCTTGACCTTCGCCACCTAAGCCGCCTCTGTCGCCTCACGCTCTGAATGCTCAATGGCAAGCTAGAGTGCCTTGGCGTTCTTCCGGCGGAACCGACGAGAGTACGTCTGTGATGTCGTAAGCGACCGGCGGTAGACCCAAACGAGGAGCCGCTCGTCCTCGTCGGGTGTAGCAATGGGAACCCGCGATGACAGTGCACGGATTGCTCCGCTGTGTTTCTTGCGGCGAGTGATGCGCACTTCCGATTCCGGCGTGTGCTTCTAGGCTGGCGGAGCGGGCACTATCATCCACCACTGCCCTTGCGAAGCAGTGGTCGACAAGGGAAGAGGACTATGGAGGGCGACACGGACTGCGCAACCCTCATGGAGCTACGCGTTGGCCGGGAGGGGCTAGCTCCGACGTCCAGGCTGCGCCGCTTGGGCGACCTTGAACTCCACCATGGCGTCTACCATGGCGAAGCCAGCAACAAGCTCCGCCGCCGCCTCCTTCTCCTCCTCCTCCATGGGCTCTGACGGCTACTCTGGCTCTAGCTGCTCCTCCTCCTCTACGACTCCGACGAATACGGGGGAAGGCCTGTTGGGAATGGGGCGGCTTGCCTAGCCCGGATCTCCTCGAGCAGCTAGAGGCGTCGCTCTGGCGTTAGCATAGCGTAGGTGGTCGTCTTTTGCCGGGCCATGACGGAGACGGACGTCGAGAGGGAGAGAAGTGGATGATGGGATCGGGCTGGCGGCGTCGCTCTAGCATGTGTTCAATCAAAAGCTAGTTGTGTATTATCAATGATAATAAGACTTCCAGGCGCTCTGAGCAAGGGGGATAATCTCATCCAAAATTGACCTGGGCCTATTAACCAAGCACTTGGCCACAATTTTGTAAACAACATTACATAGGTTTATGGTTCAAAAATCTGTTAATCGTTGCGGATCATTGACCTTCGGAATGAGAACAATAGCTATTTCATTTACCCCATCTGGTGAAACCTGTCTGGAAGAATTCTTTAGTAGCATGAATGATATCGCTCCATAAAACAGCCCAATTTCTCTGAAAAAAGGGCAGGAAACCCATCTCTTCGTGCTTTTAGTGGGCCGGTCTGAAAAAGACTATCTGAAATTTCCTTATAGGTGAACTCAGCACGCAATATTTCTTTTTTTTTTTGCGAGAAAACTTCCAATCTATTCATCAACTGTCAAGGTAGTACAAAGAACACTAGAAGTAAAATTTATATTCAGGTCCGTAGACCACCTAGCGATGACTACAAACATTGGAACGAGCCGAAGGCGCGCCGCCGTCATCGCCCTCCCTCGTCGGAGCCGGGCAAACATTGTTGTAGTAGACAGTCGGAAAATCATCGTGCTAAGGCCCCATAGGACCAGCGCGCCAGAACAGCAACCACCGCCGATGAAGAAAAGTATAGACCGGAAGGATCCAACCTGCAGACACACTAACATGGACGAACGAAGACCGGATCCAATCAGATCCACTGAAAACAAATGCCGACCGGATCCCACGAGATCCGTCGAAGACAAACCTCCACATGCCTTCCGATGATGCTTGAAACATCACCGGGACGGGGGCTAGACGGGAGGACCTTATTCCATCTTCAAGAAGCCGCCGCCTCCTCGTTTTCTTGAGCATGGCACAAGCCTTAACAAAACTCAGAAACGCATCTAAAAACGGAGACCTCCCGCCGGCAAGGGCCGGGATCCACCGTGCCTCCATGGTCCAAGGACCATAGGAGATGAGGCGGACCAGCGGCGCGGGCGAGAGGCAAGGAAACCCTAGATGGGAGTTTCACACGTGGGCAGGAGCGAAGGGTTATTCCGGCTGATGTTATAGCACACAACATTTCATTCCGTAACCTTGGCCTCAAATAAATTGACTAAAGGTTCCCGCACCAAGCTATCATCTTTAGTGAACAGGGAGGAGAAGTACGATGTTACTCCCTCCATTCCACAATGTAGTGCCTATAGATTTTTGTGGAAGTCAAACTTTGTCAACTTTGACCAAGTGTATAGAGAAAACTGTCCATATCTACAATACCAAACATGTACATTCTGAAAATATAACTCATGATGTATCCAATGATGTGCATTTGGTATTCTAGATATACCTACTTTTCTCTATACTAGGTAATTGCCCGTGCGTTGCAACGGGAACATAAATATTCTAGTACTTTCGCAATAAATGTGTGTAACATAAACCTTTAGGATGTCTAACACATAAACAATTTTTATAGGTAAATTACTCTTCTTCTAATTTCACGCATTATAGCTGCCTCGTCACCTATGTCAGTACTGCATCCAGGCCGTAGTCCCCCGACCACCCCACCAACACACTTTGGGTTTCGAAGATGTATCATGTAGTTATGCTATACCATTTCATGTTGTGCTTTTCATTAGCAAGGTGCACCTGAGGTTTCCAAAAGCATCATGTGATAAACTTCTCTCTCTCTTACCTCCTCCCTCATCTATCTGTAGCTCCCTCCAACCTTTCATTTTACCATCTTTCTCTCATGATTTTTTTATATCTCTCAAAGTGAGGAGAGGGCATGGTTGTTGTCGCAAGACGCCACCACAACACAGTGAGGCGAGAGGATAGAGGGAGATTGGACATTAAAATGGACATATACCATCCAGCATTAAATCCATATTAGTATCACTCACCATCACTCATCCATGACACTTTTACAAGGTACACAATTGTCAACAATTCCGCAGAGACTCATAACGAGCTTTGAAGTTCACCAATGCAAGCCCGCAAGGTTCTTCAGGATACATATATGTACATTCCTTAAGGGAAATTTAGCTACAAGTCTCATCCAAATGTAGCAGATATCTTGAGATTTCGGTCAAGTTTGTAATGCCTGACTTTTGCAAAAATTTATAGGCACTACATTATGAAATGAAGGGAGTATCATGGACCCCATGACGGTATGATCAGTATGAGTTGTTCCAGCATCATCCAAGAGGCACTTGACTTTATTTCTACGTGCATGCCAAACTGCGTTTCAATGGAAAAATTTAGTATTTCGATCACCCTCCTTGAGCCAATCCACCCTTGAACGCTGGAGCCACAAGAGTTCCTCTCTATATAACAATTCATTCATATGATCCTCAACTCTTCTTATTTCTCTTCTGTCCGCGTTCATCACCATCAATTCCTCTAGCTGGTTGCGTGATTTTTCTAGCTGACGAACGATATTGCCAAACCTTGCTTTACTCCATATGTGCAGCTGCCCCATGAGGTCCTTCAACCCCTGCCGAACATCACCTAGATGCACCCTGTTACCTGCTTTCGCCCATGCATTAGCTACACGGTCCGATAAGCCTGTCTCTCTCTCTCTCACATGCAATCTCGTAATGCCTCATGGCCGGCCGGTGCGGCACATCCTGTTCCGGCTCACACCGAAGCACAATGGGTAGATGCTCAGAACGAGATCGAGCTTACCAGGTGCTTCACAGATGCATCAGAAAATAGGTCGCTCCATTCATTATTTGCCACTGCGCGGTCTAGTCGAACTTTAACACTTTTCCTTCCATGCCTTTTATTATCACAAGTATAGGGCAACCCTGTGAACCACATATCTCAGGTGCATCACGGAAGGAAATCATCTGTTGCTCACTACATTTTTTTAGAAAAAAGGTGTACGCCCGATTTTATAAATAAATCTATAAGGCAGAGTAATGAAACCCAGCAACCAAACCTAGAAAACACAAGGAAAGTAACAGGCCAACAACCAACGGCACACATGCTCAAATAGTTCTAAGGTACGTAGGCCTATTGGTCCATCTCCGATACTCCGTGGGCTTCTTCTGGTCCATCAAAAATCGTCGTACAGTTTCAGCTCATTTGGACTCCGTTTGGTATTCCTTATTTGCAAAACTCAAAAATAAGGAAAAAACAAAAAATTGGCACTAGGCTCTAGGTTAATAGGTTAGTCCCCAAAATAATATAAAATAGAATATAAATGCATATAAAACGTCCAAAATGGATAATATAATAACATGAAACAATAAAAAATTATAGATACGTTGGAGACGTACTAATTTTGTTGGGGTGTTGTTGTATGTAGACTAGATCACAGACATTGGGAGGCCCCGAATTACTCGGCCAGTACTCGATGTGGGAGGTGGATGGGATGAGAAAATTGATTCCCATCGCTTGCAGGCTCGAAGCTTCGTTGTCGGATAACACTTCGGCTCTGTGTCCCCCATAGGATGTTGTTGGGCCGGAGTGGTACCTAGGCTTACACATGGTCGGTTGTCAATCCAGAGTTACACATGGCGGCGGCCAAAGTAGAGGTTGTAGTACACATCAAGTCTTTGGCAGAGCCCCCCTCGTTCATGCCAGAGTTCGAGGCTTCTGGAGTCCTTCTTCCTTTATGAGAATGGTGGATCGTAGGCCTAACCCATGAACTGTGAGCCAACTAGGCTGGTGCCCCCTAGTCCAGGACACCATCGGCGAGGAAGTTAGGGATTGACTTGGCGCTATAGAAGACAAGCGCACAACAGCAACGAGCTAGCCAATAGCCACTTACACCTGGATCAATAACCGCCTCCCAAAGCCCCGATGCGTGCATTAGAGGATCTAGAGATAGAGGCCAAGCGGCAGGTGACTCACGAATCCAGTTCTTTACAATTTATAAATTATAAAACAAAATTAGGTAGAGATGGAGATTTATAAAATGCCTACTAGTTATACAATAATTAATACTCATATTAATTAATAATAATACAGTAGTCATTAACAATAATCAGTAATAGTGTGTGTCATACAATATATCAATAGAGCTCCTCATGTTTGCTAAACCACGCAGATACAATAATTAATACTAATGGTGTTTATATGTCTCGTCGATCACCCCTCGGAATGAGCGGCGACTGGGGCAGTGGTGAAGATTGTGACGGGGATGCTGATCACCCATGCGAAGAACGTGAGCACCCCTAACGCCTTGAACCAACCGCAGGTACCTGGAGGCAGTGGCGGAGCTATGTTGAGGCCGGGGGGCCATTGTCCCCCCCCCCCCAGCCTTGGGTTTTTTTGAAGAATTTTAATGTTGTGCTCCAAGAGGTAAACAGAAGATGAAGCATCACCTATAAATTGCATGTGTACCGTAGAATGACAAGCATGTTCTTACACAACCGGCGGCGGCGAGGGCGGCCATTGCACCATGCCTCAGTGGGGCGACGTGGTAAAAGACCAATGCAGCATCGTAACCTAGACGAAGTATGTTGATGATCATCTGCATCGGTCCAGGCCTCGGTGGGGCGACGTGGTAAAAGATCAGTGCAACATCGTAACCTAGACGGAGTATGTTGATGATCATCTGCATTGGCAAGATCATCCTCAGGAACGTGCAGAGAACATCATGTTGGAGCATTTTTTTTAGATACGCATTGAACATTTGTTTTATAATACATGTTGAACATTTCTATCTGAATAAATGTTCAACATTTGTAAAATGCACATGAAACATTTTAAATAATACACAGAGAACATTTTTAAACTGTGTGAATAAACTTTTACATTTCATGAAAATTTTATCTAAAAGTTGCAAAACATATTTTTGAACCAGTGGTCATGATTTTTTTAACAGTACATTTTTTAAATCGCAAGAACAGTTCGTTTACAGTATATAAACATTACTTATATGCCTAGTGAATGTTTTAAAATTTTATGTTAATTAATTTTTGAAACATCTATAGTGAGAATATTTTGAAAGTAATAAGTAAACAAAATGGAAAGGAACGAGCACCGAAGTAGCCGCTAATGCACCCCGGAGTCTTGTTCAAACAAAAAAACTTTCCCCTGTTCCCTCTCGAGACACCCTCGATAGCGAGCACTTGACGGACGACGACACGAGGCGTTGGCGCAAAACCGGGGCATTGGCTGGGTTACCCATGACATGAAGAGTGAGCCAACAATGAACAACGACGTGTTTGACAAGTCCAAATGGATGGAATAGTTGTGGGTACAGGAAAAGGTTGGGTGACGCCACCGCCAGGGCCATTGCCGTGGGAGAGACATCCGCCTGCAGGGTTGAGTTGCCCATTCCCAACCCAACACGCAACACGAGATAACTGTTGTTGGTGTGCTTGTTAGACACCAAGTGAGCCTGAGACCAGGCAAGAGCACAGTAATAATCTTGTACACGCTCCTCTGTTTGTCGGTTATGTATAACATCGAGCTGGATGCATGCATGCACATTCAACATTTTAACTTATGGTCAGCACCACGCAGTCATTGAAGGCGGTCGAGACAGTGCTTGTCGGGTGGATTTTTGGGAATGGATCCGGGTGAAAACTTGGACTTCGGTCATTGGCCGGAGCCGATGATGACGATGATTTTATCATCGTTTCCTTCATGAAGGCATCATCGAGGTGAAGCTCCCAACCCCACCCAATACCTCCGGAGGAAACCCTAGATTAGTTGATCGGATGACGGCGGCATTCATATGTCGTTACCCCCTTGGGGGCGGCATTCTTGGAGATCCACTCGGGCTCGAGGGACCAGCGGATGGCAGCTACGGTGGAGCGGTGTTTCTTTCTACATATTCATGGCGGCGGTTCTCGACGGCATGGAGCAGTGGAGGCTTGGAGTCAGATGTGTGGTGAGGGACACGCGCAGGAGGTGGACGTTGTATGGCGCCGTGGTGGCGTCGATGGCAGAGAGGCCTGACAAGGTCGATGCGTCAGTACATGCTTTGAGGATGGATCGAGGGAAGATGGAGGTGACGGCCCTTTGCAGCGTGTGCGTGTGGTACTCACTGAGAGTGTGTCGGACCGGAGTGTTACCCAGTCCCGCCTATGTGGCCTGGATGGGGCATCCGGCGTTAGATGTTAGGCGTTCGTGCGATGTCTGTTTGGTATTTGGCCCGGACATTCTGCACGCTTTCATCAAGGGGATAGGAGGAGCGACAGGTGTCGTCTAGATGGTGGTCTCGGGCTTACTGTTGTATTACTTTGTAAGGTCTTTGTGAATAATAAATAATATGGCCGCATGCATCACCCGGATGCAGAACCGGGGGTGATTCCTCCTTTTCTATAAAAAAAACGCAGCCATGGTGGTATGAGTGCGCAAGGCATACCAAGTTTGAAGACGTTTATTTTTCAGAAAGACGGACTATCTCTAAGGCGCGAGCTATGCTACCGCAGTCCAGTTCATGACGATCTGCCCATGCATGCTCGAAGAAGAATATTTTGCCATGTGGAAGTTGTGCACTAATAATTAAGCAATGGAAACCTAGCTTCGGGTTTCATCCCGCCCGGAGGCTTGCACTAATTAAGCAAAGGTCTGACTTATCTAGATGTGAGATATTACCTCACATCTAAGTTATGACATCAGTAGATTGTTTTCTTATTTGTTCCTTTTTCGCATCGTTTCTTTTTTTTCTTTCGGCTGACTGACTAGTGCAACAAAAAAATCAACTGAGAAAGTGCACCACACTAGGAATCAAACTCGCGGCAACATGTTGGTCATCAAAGGCTCCTACCACTCCAATAGATAGCTGCTATTGATTATTATTAAGAGGGGAGTATATAAGAACATAGTATATTGTCGAAATTAGAAGACTACCTTGCAATTTTTTGAAACTTTTTTTTACAAATTGTTAACAATTTGAAGTGTCAAATATTTTTGAAAAACACAAAAAAAATTAAAATTTCAACAGTCTTTTCCAAATGTGAATAAATTTTGTAGTTCCGAACATTTTTTACAAATAAGAACAAAATATGGTATTCCGAACAATTTCTTCATTAACAAAATTTTAAGAGCGTGGACAATTTATGAAAATCCCCCAACAATTTTTAAAGTGTGGACACTTTTGAAAATTCCAATCATTTAAATTCTTTTACTACTTTATTGAGTTTATTTTTATTTTAATCCTAAATGTTCGATTTTTTTTGCACCATTTAAAAAATGTTGACATTTGAAAATGTTCATGCATTTCAAAATGATGTTAGTGATGTTTAAAAAATGTAGTATAGAATGAAAAAAGTTTCATGACACTCAAAGAAATGTTCATGGCAATTTTCTAAGTTCTGACATCAGCAGATTGTTTTCTTATTTGTTTTTTTCGCATCGATTCTTTTTTCTTTCTTTTTTCTTTCGGCCGATTGACTAGAGCGACAAAAAAATCAACTGAGAAAGTGCACCACACTAGGAATCAAACTCGCGGGAACATGCTGGTCACCACGGGCTCCTACCACGCCAATACATACCCAAGCCTCTATATCCGGCAAGGTTTACGCTTCAAGGTTGATACACTTGGATGAAAATGACCCACGGTGAATGTTGGAGGTGGCACGTGCCCTTTTTTTGGTACACGGCGGTGTACAAACGCCTTGTGTATCCAGTTATTTCATTCAAATTTTTTGAACGTGGGTGGCAGCTGTGTTGGTTGCTTTAGCATCTTTTGTTGTGTGTGCGGCAGGTTGTACGGTGGAGTTCGTGCCCTAGCGCGTTCATTCTGCCTCGATGCTTCTCTCGATTTCTATTCGTCATCGGTTCTGTTTCTGTCGCTGTCGGCCCAGTTATTGTCTGCCGTTCTGGTCGTGCCGCTGTTGGCCCAATTGTTGTGTCGCTTCGTTGTCCCATTGGGTTGCGTGCGTCTTCTTTGTTGGCCCGATTGGTCTTCCTCGCCGCTGGCGGTGGCGTGTTTCTACCGCTCTCGGTCGTTCGATCTAGATGATCTTGACTGCGCAAGTCTCTTTATTGGGTTATATGTGTTGTCCTCCGTTGGGCTAATCGGTGTCGTCTTGCTGCGAGAAGAGAAACAGCGGTGCCGCCTCGATCGCCTTATCTAGATGTTGCTGTTTTTATCGCTGCCGCTTTTACCGTCTATTCGAGCTCGTTGTTTCTTTCTTATCGGTGCAGTTGCCGCCGTTTCACTGCGATGTAGGCGGGTCGCGAAGAATCCCGCCCAATGTTCTAGCACCGCTCTACCGCCGCTTCCGGCTATAAAGCTCCTCCTTCGGCTGCGTCTCCGGATCAAGGTTGTTCCCACGTCCGTCCTCGGCGCCCTCTTTTCCGGGTCCCGCCCAACCTTCTCTTCACGCGACTATGGCGATGGCACACGAGATTGTCGAAAGCGGCGTGCGTCGCGGGAAGCAGGATTAAAGCGGCGACGGCATGCCATTTCCGTCGATGTTGTTCATGTTCTTGCTGTCGTTGCCTCTCCACCTCTTCCGATCTCATTATGTTTTTTTTTCTGCTGCAGTTCATGGTGCCCTAACGCTGCGGGAGCCGTGGAACAATGGACCCGCACAAGGCACCAGGATCGCCGGTGCAGCCGCAAAGGGGTTCTCGCCGCCACCAGGGGCTCAGTCGGGCAAGGAGCTGCATCGAGTCGATGCCGATGCTGCTCGAGAAGCGAGAACCTGCATCGCCATCGCCGGGTGGGTCGCCTCTCACCGTCCGGAAGGGAGTGCCGCCGGCGCATGCCGGGCATCTTCGTCGAAGGAGGAGCAGCCACCACCATGGAGGAGCGGCTGCGCCGTTCTAGGCTTCTAGCTGCTTTACCGAGAAAAGCCGGGAGCTGCCGGCATCTTGCACGACGGCGTCGCTCATGGGTCGACCAATTTCTTCTCGGCGCTCTACAACATCGATCGGGGTGTGCGATCGCTGCCTATGCCCGCGTGAGCTGCTAGTACCCCAGCGCCGCCGCACCCCCCCCCAGTGCGTGCTTTGTTGCCTCTCTCAACGGCCTTTGGTGGAAAAAAGGCCTTTGGTCGCGTTCGCAATCGCCATTAGTCGCGGTCGCAAGAACGCGACCAAATAAGCGCGACTAAAGCCCCCACCTTTAGTCGCGGCTGCTTAAGAACCGCGACTAACGGCCCGTCCCACGGGCGCCAGGTGACCGTCAAGGCGGAGGACCTTTAGTCGCGGTTCTTTCGCCAACCGCGACTAAAGGCCGCTTGCAGGTTTAGGGTTTTAGCCCCTCCCCTAAACCTGTTTTCTGTTTAATTTGTATTGTTTTATTTCTTTTGTGCTTTATTTTAATTTTGAAGGAGTTTCATATATTCTACGGTACTACATACATGCATATGAATGTACAATTTCAAATAAATTTGAAATTAGAACCAAAAGAATTCAAGAGGAATATACAATATATATTCAATATCATCGGATGACCATATACAATTTTGAACAAGTTTCCATACATGATTTAATCCATATAAAGTTCTACGTCCTCGTAATAGTGTTCTCCTTTAGGATGGAGGACTTCCTGCTGAACCATCCAGCTAGTTCCTCTTGAAGTGGTCGGAAGCGAGCTCGACTAAGCATCCACCGGAGGTTATTCCTCCGAGCATTGGTATCACTCGGAACCCGCTCGAGGTGTATCTCGGATCATCTCACGAACATAGTATCCACATAGATTGGTCTCCGGTGGCTGAATATCCCGGCATTCTTAGGCTTTAACCTTTTGAATTCTAGCTCTTTTTGAATTCACCGACCTTTGTATCTACGAACCGTCTCCAAACCCTACGAGGCAAAGAAAATTAAATGAACAAGAGAGTTATTAGTTACTTGATATTAGGAAATGAACGAAATAGGCCGATCGATATAGAGCGCAAATGAATGAAAATAATTACTTCGCAGCATTCTTCTCATGTCGCCCCAAAGCTTTGGATCCATATTGAGAGAGTCGTGGACGAGACATTACGAGGTGTTAACTTTAATTACTAGCAGAATCCGGTGGAACTGCGGACACGATACATGCACAAGACGTCATGCATAACTCATCGATTAGCCGCCACATACCATGCATGGAGTAAACAAAAGAGAATGTGCTCAAGATGAAACACTCACCCAAAATGGTAAGGAAATAGAATATCACTTTTGAGTTCCTGCTTTGTAAGAAAGCGCCACAGTGCGCCTCCACGTCGGCGGGTGACGCTCCAACACATGTCCATTAACGATGTGTGGGTCAATGAACCCAACATCATGGATGTTCCTTACTCGCATTCCTTAATCTTCATTCGCATGTATAATAGCGGACACAACAATATAGTTAGGACATATATATAGTGCAGGCAATATGAACGAGATGGGGTAGAAATTAATAAATCACTTACGTAGCGTAGCAACTGATGATAGATTTGTCGAGCTCGCGCAGATTGAAAAGCTGGAACAATTCACTCAGTGCAATTTGTACATAGTAATGTTTGAAGTGATGCTCATGTCTAACTTCCGCATAAATATATTCTTTGGCGTTTTTATTTTTTATGTAACCCTTGTACCAATTCAGCAGACCTTTCATTTGGTCAGGTAGATCCTTTTCCTGCGCAGGCTCGACGAGAGGCCCATTCTTGACATATGTAATTACTACCTCCTTCACTGGCGCCTCATCAAGGCCTAATAGTTCACGAAGAGTAATACCTAAGTTGGCCGCTTGTTCTCTGGCACTCGTTACAGTCAATCCCTGTGTTGCCGCAGCTTGTATGATCTCGGGGGCATCCGGACAGAAGGCTTCCACTATAAGCGGGGCAATCGATTGTTTACTTTGTTCCCCGAGCTGGGCAACTTGTTTCCCGCTTTTTTACTTCGGCCTTCTCCGCTCTTTGTTCTCCTTGAACATGAGTGCCTGCTGCAAGTTCACGTGCATAGTCGTTAAGCGATTCTTGGCGGCTTGGGACGGTGTGCTCAAAAATGACTTAGCCCACTTCTTTTGCTCATCGAAAATCTTGGCTTGGGCTCGGGCTCTCTTTTCTTCTTGCAGTCCGCCTTCCATTTCTCCAAATCAGCAGCCATGGCAGCCGACTTCCTCGGCACTACGTTCCCAAGGCCTTGTGGGGAGAGGCTTGATGATGGCTCCGTACCTTTGTGGTCTTAGGTACATAAGGGTCCGGGTTAATAATCCAGATCTATACGCTTTTGCCGAGGTGGATTGGGGGCAGCGTCGATCACCCGCCGGACGAGGATCGGGGCGGCGGATGATCACCCGCCGGACGTTGTAGGATCGGGGCGGCGTCGGTGATGTGACGGAGGTGTAGGTGAACCGCCACCACCACCACCACCACCACCGCCACCGCCACCACCACCACCGTGAGGGGGTGGACTTGTTGTCCTTGGCGCCCGCCTGAAACTTGATAAACTTCTTTTGCCATAGAATGAAATGGCGCTTGACATCTCCAAGTCTTTTCTCCCTTTGGTGTAGCAATGTCAATCTCGTGTCCTCAAACCCTTGGACTATGTCCTCCACCGTGACACGAGCATAGCCATCTTGAATGGGGTTGTTGTGGTGGAGTGCTCTGTAAACATGGTAAAGCACTGCCGATGGCTACCTTCATGGACATGTTCCCGATAGGATAATACAGATGACATTCTTTCATCTCCTTTATATCGCCCACGGGTAGCGAGGAGGCTCCGGTGCAGTAATTTCGACCACCGAGGCTCCGGTGCAGTAATTTCGATCACCGAGGCTCCGGTGCAGTAATTTCGATCGTCGGTGCATCCGCACCAGCCGGTGGGGCCTCCGTGGAAGCCACGCTGCTTCTCCATTCTTGGCTTCCGAGATCCATTGGATGATCTTCATCTTTGCACCCGAGCTGCATCTCTTTCGCTACTAGTACACTCATGGTTTTCTTCATCACATCCATTTCCGATGCCAACCGCGCCACAACATCCGCTTCCCGATCCATCTTTCTCTTACGGCTTCAGAATCAGACGGGTCATCGCTCGGGGAACCCTATTTTCCACGGAATGTGCCCCATGCCTCGTACACGCCCTCCGTGTTCAGGATTCCCGAGGGCTTTGTCGGTAGCGTCGTTCTCTGTTGAACTTGATCTTCCCTGTTGAGCATCCTTCATTGCGCCAATAAGGGCTTGGGTGGGTTTAATTAATTTGCCCGGTAAACACACTCCCCTGTCTCCGGGTTCAGCGTTCCCCATGCCCGCACCACCAGCTTTTGGCCCTTGGGTCCCATCCTCCGCACTGGACGGATTCTCGCGCCTCAGCTCGTTCTCCATCTTCTCCAACCTAGGCACCCAAATGCGATACCCTCCTGGCCCCATAACATGATTGTACTCCTTCTTAGCGCATTTTCCTTATTTTTTCGATATTTGAATGAACTGCTCCGATTTCTTTTGCTTCACAAATTCTGGCCAATCATGTTTCATTTCTCATATTGTCCTTTGAAACCGGAGTCTTGTTCGCTTGACAAAGTCACGGGCTAGATTTTGCTTGAATTTCCGAATGCGTCGGCCATCTTATGAAGAGCTTAACTGTTTGACTAGCCTCCTCCTCTCCTTGTTTTCCTCAATCTTGTTACCCTCCTCATCGAATTTGTTGTATTCGGAGGTAGAACGAAATGTTCCATAAGCTTCTTGAAGCAATCTTTTTTGTTCTCTTATCGACAAAAGTGAAACCATCAATTCGTGCCTTCTTTGGCTCATTCCACTCGACGGTGATCGAGACGTTGTCTCTAACAATGGCTCCGCATTGGTCGACAAACTTGGTGGCGTTCTTGCGGGGCTCCAGGTGCCTGCCGGTTGCCTCGTCGACAACCTCGATGGTGCATGTTTCTCCTTGTTTCATCGTCTTGGTTGCGCCACGCTTTGACGACGTACTCGATTGTTTCGACGATCCGCCGAGGGCTAAAATAAGAAAGAGAGTCGCGCGTTAGTACACACATATTTATTCAAATCGGTTAGTTTGTATCACCGAGGCTCAATGTATATATATACCTCGGCCGGAGGTGGTTGCTACTTCCATTTGAAGATCGTCGTTTATCGACGCTTGTTCGCATCATCTTCCGACGGCGCCTTCATCTTCACCGTCAAGGTTAAGATAAGAAGAGATATCATCTTCTTCTTGTCCGGTCGGCACATATAGAATATCGCCGCTTATGATGCCGAACATATGTGCTTCACCGTCCGGATCATAGTTGTCCATAATCGGTCACTCTATCGTCCGCCATTATGTCATCCGAAAACATGTAGTAAAAACAAATTAATTAAGTGAAGAAGGGGGCGGTGGCGGTGGCGGTGGCGAAGGGCGGTGGCAAAAGGAGGGGCGAGGAAGGGGTGGGAGAGGGTGTCGCGTGAGAGCGCAAGACGGGCGGCAGACGACGGCGTCACGGAGAGGGAGGCGAGGACAACACACATGTATAACCTCGCCGCCCCTCTCGATCCCAAAAAACACCATGAGTTTTACTTTTTTTGTTGTTAATTATCAAGTTTTATATACGTTTTTTGGTTAATTATCAAATTTTACGGTTTTTTGTTAATTATCAAGTTTTAAGTTATTTACCGTTTTAGTTAAACTAATTAACTAGTTAAAATTAAAAGAACAAATAAAAAAAAAAAAAAAAAAAATTCGGTGGCCTTTTTCTTCCTTTTTTGTTTTTCATCTGTTTTTCTTTTGTTTTCTTCTTCCTTCTTTCTTCTTCTTCCTTTTCCTTTTTCTTTCTTCTTCTTCTTCCTTTTCTTGTTCTTTTTCTTCTTCTTCACGGCCTGGAGGACGGCAGGCAGGGGCAGGCGGGCGGGGCAGGCGGCAGGCGTCAGGCGGGCAAGGGCGGCGGCAAGGGCGCAGGCACGGGCGGCGGCAAGGGCAGGCACGGGCGGAGGCGGCGCCATCGGGACGGGCGGCGGGCGCAGGCTTGGCGGCAGGGGGGCTTGGCGGCGTCGGCGTCGGCGTCGATCGGCGTCGGGGCAGCGCTTCAAGGCCGAGAGAGAGGAGAATGGAAGTGGCAAACCGCTAAGTGCAAGATTATAGACGCACCTTTAGTCGCGGTTGGGAGGCGGATCATGATTAAAGGTACCTTTAGTCATGGTCCGCCCCCCAACCGGGACTAAAGGGTTTTGTTGCCGCTTTCTCACAGAAGATTTTTAGTCGCGGTTGGGGACAACAACCGCGATTAAAGGGTACCTTTAGTCGCGTCCGCCTCCCAACCGGGACTAAAGGGTCATCTTTGAACTGGCGCGCGTGCGGTGGGATGTTTAGTCCCACTCGCTAGCCGAGAGGCTTCGACAGTGGTTTATAAGCGGCTGCGCCACCACTTCGAGCTCCTCTCAAATGCAAGCTTACGGGCCTATTCTCATTACTATGAGCTCAGGCCTATTGGGCCTTCTGCGGGCTGAATCTCGCCCATTAATGGGTTTCTAGTCGTATTCAGCCGTGGTGGCCCGAAGAGGTGGCATATTTTTTATTTTTTGCCTGTTTTTTGTTTTCATTTTTGCTTTATTTATTTTGTTTTGTTTCTACTTACAACAAAAAACTTATTTATTTTATTTTATTTTGTTTCTAATTACTTATTTATTTTACTTTATGATAATTATTTTTGCTATTAAAGTTTCTAATTACTTATTTATTTATGTTATTAAAATCTTAAAAATACAATTATATATCAAAAAATCAGAAAATAAAACTAATTCATTTTAAATTCTTGTTTTTTTTTCTGTTTTTTCTTCCTTTTCTTGTTTTTCTTCTTTTTTCTTCCTTTCTTCCTTTTTCCTTTTTTCTTACATTTGTTTTTTTCTTATGTTTTTCTTCATTTGTTTTTTTTCTTCTGTTTTTCCTTTTTCTTACATTTGTTTTTTTCTTCTGTTTTTCCTTTTTCTTCTTTTTTTCTTCTTCTTTTTTTTCCTTTTTCCTTCTTTCTTCTTCTTCCTTTTTCCTTTTAAAATCAGAAAAATAAAACTAATTCATTTTAAAATCTTAAAAATACAATTATATATCAAAAAATCCGAAAAATAAAACTAATCCCTTGAAGGTTTGACAAAGGTTTGATACATCATTCAGTTCATCGATTAAATACAAAGTTTGGTACAATAAATTATTACACATCAATTCTTCCCTTGTGTCCCCGCTTGCTTACGATTGTGCAGTATCCATGGAGCATCCTCATCATTTAACTTAATGCTTGGGTCGGTGTTCACTTTGAAGGGCGGAATTTCAGCAAACATATTATAATCTTCTCGACATGTCATCTTGTCCTCCACTCCCACGATGTTTCTTTTCCCGAAAGAACAATGTGGCGCTTTGATCATCGCATGATGTCTTGATCGTTTTCTTATCTTTCCGTTTCCTCGGTTTGCTACTCATGTCCTTCACATAGAAAACCTGAGCGACATCTTTCGCTAGGACGAATGGTTCGTCAAGGTAACCAAGATTGTTGAAATCCACCATTGTCATTCCGTATTGCTGGTCCACCTTTACCCCACCTCCTGTTAGCTTGAACCATTTGCACCGGAACAAAGGGACCTTAAAGGAGGGTCTCCTCTATGTAACCATAATATGTGACCTTTTGCCCATTCTCGGTTGCTGCATCAAAGCGGACACCACTGTTTTGGTTGTGCTCTTTTTATCTTGGGCGATTGTGTAAAATGTATTCCCATTTATCTCGTACCCTTGGAAAGTTGTTATAGTCGAAGATGGTGTCTTGGCCAACATGTACAGCTGATCTACAACATCATTGTCATTCATTAAATGTTTTCTCAACCAAGCGCGAAAGTCTCCATGTGGGCCTTCCTAATCCAGATTCAAAGCTTCCCGGGTTGTCCGAAGCGTAAAATATTCTTGTGTTTCTCAAAGCACGGAGCCACCAAGCTGGAATTGGTCAAGATAAATGTGGTGTGCTTGATCAGAGAATGGCCGTCCATACATATCGTTGATTTCCTTCCGATCGTGTTTTTCCACTTAGTCTCCCCTCGTGCGCGATCGAGGAAGACCAATCGGCTTAAGGTCGGGAACAAAGTCAACACAAAACTCAATTACCTCCTCATTTCCATAGCCCTTGGCGATGCTTCCTTCTCGCCTAGCACGGTTCTTAACATATTTCTTTAATACTCCCATGAACCTCTCAAGGGGAACATATTGTGTAGAAATACAGACCGAGAACGAAAATCTCTTCGACTAGGTGAACCAGGAGGTGCGTCATAATATTGAAGAAGGATGGCGGGAACACCAACTCGAAACCGACAAGACATTGGATCACATCGCTCAGACGTGGTAGAACTTGGATTGATTACCTTCGAGAGATTGCATTGAGGAATGCACATAGCTTCACAATGGCTACTCGAACATTTTCCGCAGAGCCCCTCAAAGCAATCGGAAGCAATTGCGTCATAATCACGTGGCGTCGTGAGACTTGTGTTTTGGAACTTTTTCTCCGCCATGTTTATTATTCCTTTATATTGGACGAGAATCCAGACGGGACCTTCATACCGCTCGGGCATTCAAAAAGATGACCTTCTCTTCTTTGGTCGAGCGTAGGTGGCACGACCTTGAAACCATTCCGGATGCCGGTCATCGTGGTCTTTCAAACGTTCTTTGGTCTGCCGTGCTTCCTTTGTATCATTTGTCTTCCCATACACGCCCAAGAAGCTTAGGAGGTTCACGCAAATATTCTTCGAACGTGCATCACGTCGATTGCAGAGCGGACATCTAGGACTTTCCAATATTCTAGCTCCCGAATATAGATTTCTTCTTCCACATGGCTGCGTGCCGTCGGCTCCCTTCGAACCGATTGTCCGCCAGACCCTTTCCAAAGATGACTTTCAAATCCTTGACCATATCAAATACCTCAAAGACCGGTCGTTCGCGAGCTTCGCCGGTGATCTGCCTTGCCGTTGTAATGCTTGCCTTTCTTTCTTCTTGGATGAATTTTCGAAGAAATCGACGATGCCCAAGGTACACGTTCTTCTTACAATTTGGCAAATGTACACTTTCGTCTCATGTAGCGATCGTGCATGCATTGTATCCCTTATTTGACAAATTCCGAAAGGTTACTAAGAGCAGGCCAATCGTTGATGGTTACGAAAAGCAACGTCAGAGGTCAAATTCCTCTTGTTTGTGCTCATCCCACACACGGACACCACCCCACAGCTGTAAAAGTTCATCAACTAATGGCCTTAGGTACACATCGATGTCGTTGCCGGGTTGCCGGACCTTGGATGAGCACGGCATCATAATGAACTTCCGCTTCATGCACAACCAAGGAGGAAGGTTGTAGATGCATAGAGTCACGGGCAGTGCTATGGCTGGAGCTCGCCGCCAAAAGGATTCATGCCATCCGTGCTTAGAGCAAATCTTATGTTCCTTGCGTCACCGCAAAATCTTTGAACCATCCGTCGATCTTTCTCCATTGCGCTCCATCTGCGGTGTGTCTCAACTCCCGTCCGACTTACGGTCCTCTTTGTGCCATCGCAACAACTTGGCATGCTCTTTGTTCTGAGCAGACGTTTCAACCGTGGTATTATAGGAGCATACCACATCACCTTGGCGGAACCCTCTTCACGGTTTCGGCCCTCAACATCGCTACCGTGGTCATCGCCTATGATCTTATAACGCAATGCAAGTGCATACCGGCATTCATTCAAATTCTCGATTCATCGCGGTAGAGGATGCGATCGTTGATGCATGCATGTATCTTCGTAACCTCTAAACCTAGAGGGCGGACAACCTTCTTTGCTTCAGACGATGGCGGGCAACTCGTTATCCTTTGGAAACATATTCTTCAACATTTTCAGAAGTTTTCAAATGCCGAGTCACTACACCGCCTCGCCTTCCATTTCAGCAAATCCGATTGTGCAGCCCAGCTTTTTCAGACCATCATCGCATCCGGGTACAGCGCCTTTCGTGATCCTCTAACATGCGATCCAAATTCTCCTCTCCTTTTCGGGCCATAGCGTCTCCGTGCATCAACAATGGTCCGACCAAGATCATCAACGGGATCATCACGTGCCTCTTCTTCACCTTCCCTTCACCTTCAAACATCCTCCATGAAAGTATCACCGAAATGAGCAAGATAGCTTTCATCGATGAAATCATCCCTTCTTCATCTTCTTCCATTATAACCCCTCTTTCTCCATGCTTGGTCCAACAATTATAGCTTGGCATGAAACCCTTCAAGCAGATGCATGTGAACAACTCTTGAGGAAGAGTAACCCTTCTCATTCTTACAGATAACACATGGACAGATAACAAAACCCCCGCTTGTTCGCATTAGCCACTACGAGGAAATCTTTCAAACCCGTAGTGAACTCGCCGGAGAGTCGGTTACCGACATCCATTGCCGATTCATACGCATTATTATAATATAAAATATATAATTAACCATCATGCATTTGTTAAACTAACTAGCTACAAACAATATAAATTAAACAATGAACTACACACATGCATATTGACACATCAAAGGTTCATCAAGTTGCTAACCATGATCAAGAGTGTGGCTCCAACACTTCATGTCATGTTTGTTTCATGCTCTTGGGGCATTTCATCAAACACCTTATGTGCATAAGAGGAACCAAAAGCAAACCTACACCCACTTGTGAAGAGAATGGCTCCAAATGGCTAAGTGTTGGCTGCTGGATGGGTATATATAGGGAGGGCTTTAGTTGCGGTTGGCACGGCAAACCGTGACTAAAAGGTGCCGAAAGCCTTTAGTCGCGGTTGTCCGCCAACCGCGACTAAAGCCCCCTCACGCACCACTGGCCACCGAGCGCCCTAGGCCCAGGCCTTTGGTCGCGGTTCACCTCCAGAACCGCGACTAAAGGTCCCATTAGTCGCGGTTCCTACAGCTTCGCGACTTATGGGGCTGGACGGAAGCCTGTTTTTCCACCAGTGGGCCTGAGGGAACAGGCACGGAGGTGCCGCCCAAGCGTCGGGCGTTCCTCTCGCACGCGGCCATGCTGCTACTGTCTTCGTTTCACAGGTACGTGGGTAGTAAGCGTTCGTCTCCTTACCTCCATTCCTGTCTTCTCCTTTTATTTTTCTGTGCCTGCGTGTCTATTTATGGAGATTTCATGTTTATGTTGTATAGACCATGGAACATGGAACCACAGATCAATTCAGCAGCGACTTTGGTCTGAACTCTGAACACGTCCTTGGCCATCATGGGTGACGACTTTTATCTGGGATGGTCGTATGTCATCTCTGTTCTTTTCAGTTTCAGGTTTGGTCGTGTCCCACATATTTATTATTAACACATGCTTTACATGTCTTGATCCAGTGTAGTCTTATTTAGATTATACTCAATGATGAGGATGGAATTAGTGGATGCTTTCTGTCAATAATGGATGTATAATCGGTATAACTGGATTCTGGATTGATGTGCTTTAGATTGATGACCCAATGTGCCTATTTGAACAAATCCAGTGTTGGACATGAAATGCATATATACACGGATACACAAACATGCATGGTCTTTGAACTAATTTCTTTCTTTCTTCACGTTCTACTAACTGCTCTATTTCCCCTAGGGATTCCCATTTCTCTTTTTTTATTTAAGATATTCCTGGATTTACCATCCAATTTTAAGGGCTTCCCATTTGAATTCCAGGGTAATTGAGTGGTACTCTCCTTGGACGGACATAGCAATTTATCCTGGGATTTTTTTTTTGCTCAAACTGCTTTCTGCTTTGCGGCATGGGATTGGTTAGTTTTCGGTTTGGCAGCTGATATGTGAGTGCACTGACAGGGCAAAAATTTCGGGGGATGTGATTACCTGCATGGCAATGGATGTGACTACGTGCATGTGCTTAGCTTAGGCGTTTTTTAGTTATTATTAATTTTTTCGATTGAGATATTTTTCCTTTCATGTGATTAGCTTAGGCGTTTTTGAATTATTATTATTTTCTTCTGATTGAGATATTTTTCCTTCATGTGATTAGCCATGTCCTCTGGCAGTACGGCCTGTTCTCCACCAACCTCTGCCCCGTCGGCCCAATATCGAACGAAGCATGTCCTTCTCTCCCAATGATGGTTTCGCTTTGATCTTTAAACACGTCATAGGATAGCACCCCATTGCTCCTGGCCATGCTTCTTCCCGCCTCCGATCGTGCGCGGTTCAAGGTTGTGCTCACTATAGCATCACCTGATTATCAATGATCATAACTATCACACATTTGAAGTCACAAAGAGAAACATGTTTCCAATACAAGAGAAGGCACGCACCAACCTATGACAGTTCAACATGTAACCGCCTAGCAAAATAAATTCACAAGACAGATTAAGATCCTGGCGAAGATATGCACCAATTTGCAAAAGATCTATACAAGTTCATCACAGGCAGGAAGCCGCAATGTCATAAATAAATGAAATGTGTTTAGTCTTATTAAGAAAGTGTCGATGTGTATTTTGGACTTTGTAAGATGTAGCACTCATGCTAATAATTAGTGTATCGTCCTCAATTTGCTTTTATCATGTCTTGCCCTTTTTTTCATTACAAACTTATGAATTTGCTTTCATGCATGTTTTGCCTTTTTCATACTAACATATGGAACTAAAGATTTTCATTTTAAGTTTAAGTTTATAAAACAAGACAAAAGCAACATATATACAAAACTTAACATTAATACATATGCACGGTGATGATAAATGTGTCATTTCTAGCTTCTTCTTTTATGATTGTAACCTCAACTATCTAGCTCTCTTGCTTTAAATTGAGTTTAACTGTAAAAATAGAAGTAACATATATAAACACAACGTATTGACGAGCGCGGCGTGCCGCCGCGCGGGTACATGCTAGTAGCTGCTATTGATTATTATTAAGAGGGGATTATATAAGAACGTAGTATATTGTCGAGATTAGAAGACAATCTTGCAATTTTTTGAAACCTTTTTTTACAAATTGTGAACAATTTGAAGTGTCAAATATTTTTGAAAAACACAAACAAATTAAAAATTTCAAACAATCTTTTTCAAATGTGAATAAACTTTGTAGTTCGAACATTTTTTTTACAAATAAGAACAAAATATGGTATTCCGAACAATTTCTTCATTAACAAAATTTTAAAAGCGTGGACAATTTATGAAAATCCCAAACAGTTTTTAAAGTGTTGACAATTTTGAAAATTCCAATCATTTAAAAAAATACAAATTCATTGAGTTTATTTTTATTTTAATCATTAAATTGTCAATTAATTTTTTTGCACCATTTAAAAAATGTTGACATTTGAAAAATGTTCATGCATTTCAAAATGATGTTAATGATGTTTTAAAAATGTATTATAGATTGAAAAAAAGTTTCATGACATTCAAAGAAATGTTCATGGCAATTTTCTAAATAAACTTCTAGCATTAAAAAATCATGACATTTTCTAGAAGTTTGTGAGGGATTGTTCTTGCTTTTCGTTAGAAAGAATGTTGGACATGCAATTGCCTCCCGCAATGCCAATTTCGCAGTCCAACCAAGCCACGCCTAGTTGCAGTAGCATTGAAGGTGTGCAATTTAGTCGGGGGACAAGACTAGTAGTTGTGAATTGAGGGTGGCATGAAACAAACTATGGGACCAGTTGCGAGTCAAAGGTGGACTTGCAACTTGGATGAAAAACAATGTACATGCCTAGTTGCGAGTCGAGGGTGCGCTTGCAACTAGCTGAACTACAAGCTGAGTTCTGACTCGAGGATGGGCACAAAACTAGGACAACTACAAACTACGAGCCTAGTTGCAAATCAAGGTTCAACTTGCAACTAGGACAAAAAAAAGTACGGCCCCAGTTGCGAGTCAAAGATGGACTTGCAACTGAGATGAAAGACCAAACATGGGCCCAGTTACGAGTTAAGGGTGGGCTTGCAACCAGGATAAAACAAAATATGGACCTAGTTACGAGTTAAGGGTGGGCTTGCAACCAGGATAAAACAAAATATGGACCTAGTTGCGAGTCGAGTGGGGACTTGTAACTAGGACAACAAAAACTACGAGCTCAGTTGCGACTCAAGGGTGGAGTTGCAACTGAGATGAAAAACAAAAGTCATGTCGAGTTGCGACTCGAGTGTGGACTTGCAACTAGGACAACAACAAAAAGATGGGCACCATTGCAAGTCGGGGGTGGACTTGTAAGTGGAACAACAACAAAATTGTGGTCCAAAATTGTGAGTCGAGGATGGACTTGAAATTCCAACAACTACGAAACAGCTAACCCATTTACAAGTCAAGGGTCGACTTGCAACTGAAATGAAACAAACTATTGTCCCAATTGCGAGTCAAGGGTGGACTTGCAACTGGGATGAAAAACAAAAATATGCCTAGTTGCAAGTCGAGGGTGGGCTTATAGACGGGAGAAATATGAACTCAGTTGCGAGTGGATGGTGAACTTGCAATTAGGACAACTACGAAACTACAAACCCAAATGCAAGTCAATGATCAACTTGCAACTGGAATGAAAGACAAAACACATGCCCAGTTACGAGTCAAATGAGGCTTGTAGGGTGGACTTGCATGTCCGGAGGTGGACTTGCAAATGGGACAAAAGTGGTCGGGACCCAGTTACGCGTCGAGGGTGGACTTGCAACTGGGACAAAAAATGGGTCATGCCAAATATCTTGGTCTTCCGGTGCCAGAGGGTGGAATGAAGGTTGGGAAATTCCAGCCGACCAAAGATAAGACTTTAAAAAGAGCATCAGATTGGATTGAAAAGTATGCTTCTACTGGTATTAAGAAATCTCAAATCAAGGTTGTTTTGCAAGTGCTGCCAGTTTATGCCATGGGACTTTTTAAATTTCCAGTCTCGTTATGTGAGGAGCTAGCTCAGATTATAAGAAATTTCTGGTGGGGAGACGAAGAGGATAGGAGGAAAACCCACTGGTTAGCTTGGGACAAACTAACAAAACCAAAAGGACAGGGAGGCATGGGGTTCCGTGACCTTAGGTTATTTAACCAAGCGTTGTTAGCTAAACAGGCCTGGCGTTTATTGGTGTATCCAGAGTCGTTGTGTGCTAAGATTTTGAAGGCAAAGTATTATCCCAATGGTCACATCTTGGATACAGTTTTTCCGCAAGCCACGTCCGTGAATTGGCAAGGAATCATGCATGGTCTGGAACTGTTAAAACAAGGGGTCATATGGAGAGTGGTCGATGGTAAAAATGTTAGCATTTAGAGAGATAACTGGCTCCCAAGAATTTCGGGACTAAAAATTACAGCTAAAAAGCATCGAAGACTGAATTGGGTGTCGGAATTATTCATGAGCGGGACGAGAAGATGGGATGAAAATTTGATTAGGCATTCATTCTTTCATCATGATGCCGAAGAGATCTTAAACTTACGCATTCAGTCTGTGGGAGAAGGTGATCTAGTTGCTTGGCACTATGAGAAAAGTGGTATGTTCTCTGTGAAAAATGCGTATAGACTGGCTTTAAATCTCAAGGACAACAAGGGCGAGACAGGAATATCCAGTGCTGCTGTTAATGAGGAAAGAAGACTGTGGGACGTTATTTGGAAGGCTAAGGTTCCGCAAAAAATTAGATTTTTTGCTTGGAGAGCTGCGACCAACAGTTTGGCAGTTCAGGTGAATAGAGTGACTCACCATCAAACAATCTCCAGTATGTGTACTATATGTGGAGTTCAGGATGAAAATATCTTCCACGCTCTGGTGACCTACCCTAAGGCGCGTGCTTTGCGTATCGCCTTGGGGGATGTGTGGAATATTCCGAGGAAGGAGTTGTTCAGATTTTCGGGGCCAGACTGGCTTCTCATCCTGCTTGACCAATTGGGGTCTCCGGTACGCGAGCAAGTATTATTTATGTTCTGGAGAGCTTGGCATCTAAGGAACGATTTGATTTTTGGAAGAGGGAAAGAATCGGTGAATGCGTCTGTTATCTTCGTGGATAATTATTGGAAGACTTTCTCCACTTACAACGCTCGTGTGCAAGTGGACCAAAGCACCCAAGGGAAGGGGCTGATGGGGAATGGGGAGAATCTTAGTCCGCAAAAAGAAAATGATCATGCTGTTTGGAAGCCCCCAGAGCGGGAGTATATTAAGATAAATGTTGATGCTAGTTTTGTGGAGAGCTTCAGATCTGCTAGCGTTGGGGTTGTCGCTAGGAATCATCTGGGAGAAGTCCTGGTGTCTTCTTGGGATTTTATTCGAATGTGCTCCGGAGCGGAGGAGGCGGAACTTCGTGCGTGCCTCGCCGGGCTGTACATTGGTATTTCTCTTCACAAACCAATTATTTTGGAAACTGACTGCTCCTTTGCTGCTTCTTTCCTAGCGAAAGAAATTTTTGACATGTCTCCTTATGTGGATCTAAAAATGGAAGCGATCAGCGCCTCCAAGTTTATTGTTGATCTCAAGATTGTTAAGATTGATAGGCAGGCTAACAAGGCGGCGCATGAGATAGAAAAATTTAGTTTTGATACCATGTCCGATGGTATTCTGTGTAATTATGTTCCGCTCTGTGTGGCTAATTATGTAATGAACGATTGTAAGACTATTGTTATTTGATCAATATATGGGTGGAGTTTTTCAAAAAAAATTGCGTATGAACGGTGCACCCGCAAAGTAAGACAAGAAAAGAGACATGCTTCTTACATATTAGGGTTAGACTTGCAAAAAAGGGTCGTTGCCTGTCATTGTAGTGTTTAGAAGCAGATCCATCCTCGGGTCACCTCTTCTTAAAGACAAAGAGGAATGGGGAGAGAGAGAGAGATGAACATAACTGATGAATCAACAGTACGCTCGTCTCTTCGACTTATACAAACAACTTGTCTTTTCAACTACAAGATAAAAACACAAAGAACAACCCAACAAAAAATGCATGATGTGGTGGGCCGCAAAATGGATGACGGGCGAGTGACACCGGACGCGCGGGAGAAAACAACCCCGATCAAAAAATTTACACGAAATTAATAGCGACAGATCAAATGGACTGGAACTTGGATGAAACATCGCTAAAACTCATCTATATAAGTTTTAGCAATTCGATACATGATTTACAGTTCCATGGACACGTTGCATAGATAAACACATACCGAAACAAATGGCAAACAAACTTGCATCAACGATCCGAAGTTCCGAACGGTATATGCATGCAGCATATGATATATATGCATATCATAGCATCGTAGGGTGAGAAAAAAAAAGATAAAAGATAAAAGACTTCACAAAAATGCAAAGGCTGAGTGAATTGAGGGGAACGCCTATATCGTGCTGGCAGCCACGGGAGCGCGTACCCTCCTCCCTACTCCGCCGCGCGCCCTCATGGGCCGACCCATGTGCGGGGCGGGGAGCCCCTTGTTTTTTAGCCTTTTTTCAAGAAAAGTTAGAAATTGTCCAATAACTCATGAATTCAAAAATTGTTCCCAATTTGAATTTTTTTTCAGGAAATAATAAATTCTCAAGGATTCAAAAAATGTTCACAATTTCAAAAATAATGTTCGTGTATTCAAAATATGTTCTTGAATTCCTAGAAAAATGTTCAGGAATTTTGAAAAATGTTCACAAGTTTAAAAAAGGGCCATTTACATTTCTGTCCCTAACTCGAACCACCTAATCAGATATACCCCTAATTCGAAAGCCTGCTCAAATTTGCCCCTCCGCCGTTAGTTGCCCTTACAGAAATGCCCTTCTGCGCCGTTACCGTCCGGTCAAACAACTTTGACCGTCCTGAAAAAATAGCAAAAAAATTTAGAAAAATCTAAATTTTTGTGAGTTTGAATATACTCATGTGTGCAAGGTGCGTGCAAATTTTCGTGCTATTTGGACATTCCAGGAGCTCGTGGCAAGGAAAAACAGTTAATATGCACACTTGTGAATAGTAAATTTGAAATAAAATAGCAAGAAAATTCAAAAAAATAAGAAAAAATTTGGCATCAAAAAGGCTTGGGTGCACAAGGTGCTTGCAAGTTTTCGTGATCAAATGACATGCGAGGAGCTCTAGCAAGAAAAAACAAAATAATCATTTTTTCCTAAGTTTTTTCCTGAGCCAAATTTTGTTTTTTTTCTCCACAAGCCCCTCCAATGTCCAAACACAACAAAAATTTGCACGCAGCTTGTAGACCATAGCCTCTTTGATGCCAAAAAAATTCATATTTTTTTGAATTTTCTTGCTATTTTTTTGAATTTACTGTTCACGGGCTTACATATTTCTTGTTTTTCCTTTGACACGAGTTCCTGGAATGCCCAAACAGCACGAAAATTTGCATGCACCTTGCGAACCTGAGTATCTTCGATGTCACAAATTTTCAGATTTTTTAGAACTTTTTTGCTATTTTTTTCAGGACGGTCAATGCCCTTTGACCTGCTTTGACCGGACGGTAACGGCACAGAAGGGCATTTCTGTAAGTGCACCTAACGGCGGAGGGGCAAATTTGAGCAGGCTTTGAAATTAGGGGTAAATCTGAGAGTGGGCGCAAATTAGGGGCATAGATGTAAATGTCCCTTTAAAAAAATGTTCTCAAAATTAAAAAATGTTCACAAATTTAGAAAAAATGTTCACCAAATTCAAAAACTGTTTGCTATTTCAAGAACTATTAAGGAACTAAAAAAATGTTTGTTAAAAACAAAAAATGTTCCTGAATTTCAGAAAATGTTCAGAAATTTCAAAAAATGTTCGCCGTCTCCAAAAAAATGTACACAATTTCAAATGTTGGAGAATTTGGAAAAAAAATTATTTTAGAAAAATGTTGACGGATTTAAAAAATGTTCATGATTTAAAAAATGTTCATGATTTCGAAAAAATGCTCATTTTTTTGAAAAACAATATTCACGAATTTGTAAAAAATGTCCCGCAATTTGAAAAGTGTTCATAATTTATAAAAATGTTCACAATTTAAGAAAATTTGTTCGCAAAAATTGATGCATGGCCAAATTTTTTTATAAAAAAGGTGGAAATAAGGAAAAAAAGAAAAAAAATAACATTGATGAAAATAAAGAAAAAATATATTAATCGGAAAAAGTAAAAAAAGGGAAATAAAAAGGAAAAAACAAGAAGAAACAATCAAGAAAAAACCGGTTTTGGGAACCTTCCCAAAACCGGTGGGGAGGAATCCCTATATGGGCCGGCCCAAAAAGCTGCGGATGCTAGGGGGAGGGGGGTACGCGCCAGCTCGCTAGCGGGCGACCGATGCGCCATATAGGGATCGACTGAATTGAGAATGTTCAAAAAGTAGACAAAAAGAACAAAAGGAGAACAGGCAACGCCAGCCCACGCTGCCACACATGGGCCAGCCCACGCTGTCATGATGCACACACATAGGGTGTGTTTGGTAGCATGCATGGAGAGTGTATAGGCCAAAAAGTTCCCTAGCCAACCCACTTTCGGGTGTTTGGTAGAGTGTATGGGCTCACTTGAACATAGCCCAACCGATGCAAAAAAGGGCCTCAGCATAACTGAGTCGAAGCACCCCACACAGACCTGCCGGGTCGAGCGAGGCTGAGACCGCACAGGAGAGAATTCTCCTCCCCGACCCACTTTCCTCGAACGACCACCCCTCCCCCTGCCCTCCGGCGACCCCCTCCCACCTTCCCTCGCGTGAGCCCTCATGACCTAGCCGCCAGCGACCGCCCGCTAGCTACCCCGCCGCCGGTCCCCTTCCTTCATCAATCTCTTCCCCGCCCTGCTGAAGGTGTCTACCTTGCCATCAGCCCGCCCCTGCACCTGGTCGGTCCTCCACTCGCCGCCGCCCCGCCCCTGCTCCTGGCCGGTCTCAACTCGCCGCCGCCGCTGGAGTATATCCTGACACGGGAAAGGTAGCAGATCCGCCCCCTCCTTCCCTTCCTCCAACGTCCTCCTCTCTTCCCCCCTACCCCTGTCCTTCCTGCCTCTGCTCGAGACCTTGAACAGGGGAAGAGCCATTGTTGCTGTACAAAGAAGACAGAGCCGAATATGCTTAATAGGAATATGATAAATTGATTTATTTATTGTCTATCTTCTGTTCAGAGAGCCTACTATGGTTAAGAGAAAAAATTATGCATGAAGGAATTATGTCTAATGTAATATGAATCTAGTGATGCACTGCTACAATTCATGATTATTATGTCTTATGTTAATTGTTGATTTTTTTTTCTTCACATTATCATCATCCAGATTATGTTGGCATGGTAATATTTTATTGCTTGAATTGTTTAAATTATCTCATCGAACATATGGAAAAATATCTGTTCATGCAGCCTACCTCATACAGGTTGTTGCGCTTCATCTTCCCGACGCGGATTGAATCTGCTTGCTCTTCTTGAGCCAACCAGGCATCCTCCATGGTGTTCAATTTTCACACCAGATCTGATAACTCGGAGAATGTTTGGATGCAGCGTCTAGCGAGGGCATTTAGAACACCTTCATCCTTGTAGTTATGCCGAAAAGTTGCTACTATGTGTGAGTCATGATAGTCCGATATCTTGTTCTTGATGAACGAGAACCTGGCCCAAAATTGCCTGGCAGTTTTATCGTGGTGTTGTTGTATGTAGACTAGATCGCAGACATTGGGAGGCCCCGAATTACTCGGCCAGTACTCGATGTGGGAGGTGGATGGGATGAGAAATTCGATGCCCATCACTTGCGGGCTTGAAGCTTCGTCGTCGGATAACACTTTGGCTGTGTGTCCCCCATAGGATGTTGTTGGGCCGAAGTGGTACCTAGGCTTACACATGGTCAGTTTTCAATCCAGAGTTGCACATGGCGGCGGCCGAAGTAGAGATTGTAGTACACATCAAGTCTTCGGCAGAGTCCCCCTCGATCATGCCAGAGTTTGAGGCTTCTAGAGTCCTTCCTTTATGAACATGGTGGATCGTAGGCCTAACCCATGGACTGTGGGCCAACTAGGTTGGTACCCCTAGTCCAGGACATCGTCGGCGAGGAAGTTAGGTATTTTCTTGGCGCTATAGAAGACAAGCGCACAACAACAACGAGCTAGCCAATAGCACACCTGGACCAATAACCGCCTCCCAAAGCCCCGATGCGTACATTAGAGGATCCAGAGATAGAGGCCAAGCGGCAGGTGACTCACGAATCCGGTTCTTTACAATATTATAAATTATAAAACAAAATTAGGTAGAGATGGAGATTTATAAAATGCCTACTAGTTTTACAATAATTAATTCTCATATTAATTAATAATAATGCAATAGTCGTTAATAATAATCGATAATAGTGTGTCATATAGTATATCAATACAGCTCCTCATGTTTGCTAAACCACGTAGATACAATAATCTAATGGTGTTTATGTCTCATCGATCACCCCTCGGAATGAACGGTGACTGGGGTAGTGGTGAAGATTGTGACGGGGACGCTGATCACCCATGCGAAGAACGTGAGCACCGCTAACGCCTTGAACCAACCGCAGGTCCCTGGAGGTAGTGGCGGAGCTATGTTGAGGCCGGGGGGTCATTGCCCCCCCCCCCCAAGCCTTGGGCTTTTTCTGAAGAATTTTATTCTGTAGGTGCATAGATTGAAGAAAATACAAACTGCCCCCGAGCCATCCCAAGCTAGCTCCGCCACTGCCCGGAGGCAACTTGTGGCAATGTGTAATGTTGTGCTCCAAGAAGTCCTCGACCGTTAAGGAGCACAACGCAGACGTAAACAGAAGATGAAGCATCACCTGCAACATTTGAAGCATCTTACACATGTATAATATAAATTGCATGTGTACAATAGAATGGCAGGCATGTTCTTACCCAACCGGCGGCTGCGAGGGCGGCCATCGCACCATGCCTCGGTGGGGCGACGTGGTAAAAGACTGAATTGAGAATGTTCAAAAAATAGACAAAAAAGAACAAAAGGAGAACAGGCAATGCCAGCCCACGCTGCCACACATGGGCCAGCCTACGCTGTCATGATGCCCGCACATATGGTGTGTTTGGTAGCATGCATGGAGAGTGTATAGGCCAAAAAGTTCCCTAGCCGACCCACTTTCGGATGTTTGGTAGAGTGTATGGGCTCACTTGAGCATAGCCCAACCGATGCAACAAAGGGCATCAGCATAACTGAGTCGAAGCACCCCACATAGACCTGCCGGGTCGAGCGAGGCTGAGACCGCACAGGAGAGAATTCTCCTCCCCGACCCACTTTCCTCGAACGACCACCCCTCCCCTGCCCTCTGGCGACCCCCTCCCCCTCCCCTCACGCGAGCCCTCATGACCTAGCCACCAGCGACCGCCCACTAGCTACCCCACCGCCGGTCCCCTTCCTCCTTCAATCTCTGCCCTGCCCTGCTGAAGGTGTCTACCTCGCCGCCGGCCCGCCCCTGCGCCTGGTCGGTCCCCCACTCGTCGCCGCCCCGCCCCTACTCCTGGCTGGCCTCAACTCGCCGCCGCCGCCGGAGTATATCCTGACACGGGAGAGGTAGCAGATCCGCCCCCTCCTTCCCTTCCTCCCCCTCCTCCTCTCTTCCTCCCCCTACCCCTGTCCTTCCTGCCACTGCTCGGGACCTTGAACAGGGGAAGATCCCTTGTTGTTGTACAAAGAAGACAGAGCCGAATATGCTTAATTGGAATATGATAAATTGATTTTATTTATTGTCTATCTTCTGTTCAGAGAGCCTACTATGATTAAGAGAAAAATTATGCATGAAGGAATTATGTCTAATGTAATATGAATCTAGTGATGCACTGCTACAATTCATGATTGTCTTATGTTAATTGTTAATTTTTTTTCTTCACATTATCATCATCCAGATTATTTTGGCATGGTAATGTTTTATTGCTTGAATTGTTTAGATTATCTCATCGAACATATGGCAAAATATTCGTTCATGCAGCCTACCTCATACAGGCTATCAAACACTGTCACAATACACAATGTCTTGTCTGATGCAGGCTACGAAACGCAGTCTCAGCTCAGCATGCGTTAGTACATACATTGCTACCAAACAGCTGCAGATGCATGTACTCAGCATGTCTAGACTAAGCATATCTCAAAGGGGAACAACTATGCTAGGGTAGGAATAGCTACCAAACACATCCATAGCGCGGGGCTTCAGGCTGCGCGAGCGCAGCTCGAGCTCGAACGCGGACAACGCGAGCCTGTGCGTGAATTTTAGGGACAGAACAAATCCAAAGATGAGGGAGTTAGATATGAGATAACTACTATCTCCGTCCTGGTTTATTGACCTCCTTTGTATTTTGGGCTTAATTTTGACCATATATTTAATTAATGAAATGTTAGTGCATGTTACCAAAAATTATATCGTTGGATTCGTATTTGAACATAGTTTTCAATGATATTTTTTTGTGATATATATTAACATTTTGTTAGTTAAATATAAGGTCAAAGTTTAGCATAAAATTCAGAAAAGACCAATAAACCAGGACGGAGGTAGTATTTTACATCTAGATGTGAAATAACAAAGCCGTTTAATAATTGATAGGAATTAGATAGATTTTTTTATGAGTGGCGGAATCGGATACATAGACGAACACACTGTTAAGCTAGATCGTTATGCATTGGGCATTTGGGCAAATGGGCCTAAGTTTGTTGCCGCTGTCTGTAGGTTATTTTTCTATTTAGACTTTACGGATGTTAGAGCATCTCCAGCCGTTCGGCCCCCCAGGGCATCGAAAAAGAGCGGCCTGGGGGCGAGCCGACGCTAGATCGGCTCTGGGGTTCGTTTCTCTCCAGACACGCGCCCAGGTGCCGCCCCTCAAGGCACTCCATATTCGAAATCCATCATTCCCGCTCAAAGAAACAACAAATCGGCGATCATCGCAATAGTTCGGCGATTCGGTGCCACAGTTCGGCGATCAAAATAAAAGGACACGCAGTAGTTCGGCGTACGAAAAAGGAAGGACGCGGAAGGAGTTCATCAAATGTCGAGCTCAACCTCCGGCGGCGTCGACGTCGGCGTACGCGGGCTGGGAGGAGTTGGTGCAGCTTTCGGGCTGTTCGGCGCGGTTTATGTGCTGCTGGGCGCGGCGGAGGCATCGTCGGTGGGGCTGGGCGTCGCGGAGGCATCGTCATCAGCCGCCGGACAGGGCGGAGGTGTAAGTGCATCTAGTGCCCCTTAGTGATTTTGGTGTATTGAAGACTTATATGTTAAGGGACTAATGTGTTTATGAGTGTACACAGGTCTATAAGTCTATGAGGAGTTTGACATTTACAGAGAAAGTCGACCCCTAAAAATGAATATCTTCGACCGAAGATTTTGGTATTTCTGAAGACTTTTATGAAGACTTTGAAAGTGAAGAAATTGGTGTGTCCGTGAAGACTTGATATTCATGCAAGGAATATGAAGCTTGAAGACTTTCGTTTTCATAGTTTTGTTTTTCTCCTTCTCGAGTCATAGGAAACACCGTACTGTTAAAGGGGGTCGAGGAAATACTAAGGAAAAATTTCCATGTAATGCTAAACTCAAAATCCTACACCTACCAATCCCTTCGAGTGAAGCCATTGGAAATCTCATACAGATTCATCAATTTCTTGATGTGAGACGAAGTTCTTACGGTATTTGAATAATTTGTTTCGACCGAGGAGTTAGGAATTCGCCAAAGTCTTGGATTGCCTACGATGAGGAACATGATAGCCCTAAGGAATTTGAGAGTCAAAATTCCGACCGTTCTTTATCTTCTTGGCATGCCTGTCCCAAATATCTTATCCACCTAACGGTCATATCATCGAAGGGCATTTATGTCTTATCATGTCGGGCTGCTCCCTAGGCTATAAATAGCCGCCCCCTACAACCACTAGCTGGTTGGCTGCTCCGAGAGAAACTGACACTTGTCATTTGAGAGCAACCCATCCTCCGAGGACTTTGAGCGAAAATCATCGAGTGAGGAAAAACCCAAACCCAAACACCCACAAACCCAAAGTGATTGAGCATCACTGAAGAGATTGATCCTGCGTGGATCCGATGCTTGTTACCTTTGAAGACTGTGCTTCTTCCAGACGGTTAGGCGTCATGGTCTAGAGCATCCAGGAGGAATTGTGGATCACCGAGTGACCGAAGTCTGTGAAGGTTTGGAAGTCGCCTAAAGACTTACCACGAGTGATTGGACGAGGTGCATGTGACCTTAGTTCAAGGAGAATACGGTGAGGACTTGGTGTCCCGAGTTGCGTGCTTTCGGCGATCGGGTGTCCGGACTGTGTGTCCTCGAGTTTAAATACTCGGCCGCTCCAACCATACGCATAACCGAGGGCAGCTTGAACTGGTCTACCAAATCATTGTCTTCACCAACCTTACTGGTTCTATTTCCTCAACTCATTCATTTCCTCATTACTGTGTTGAGTGTTTGTTCAGATCTGTGTTTGAAGACTTTGACTGAAGACTTTCTCAATTTCCTCAGTTCAATTTCTTCAGTCTGTTTGTCTTCATCTTGTGTTATCCTGTGTTTACGCTTTCTATACTCTGTGTTTGTCCTCATTTCATCATGATGAGTACGTGTGTATTCTGTCATGCTTACTTCTGAGTACTTATTCCGCTGCAACTAGTTCTTCGCTAAGGAATTTCCTCACCGGCAAATTCCTCAGTGAAGAATTCATAAAAATCGCCTATTCACCCCCCCTCTAGTCGATATAACGCACTTTCAATTGGTATCAGAGAAAGGTACTCCCTTGTTCTGTGTAATTTTGGTTTAACCACCTGGAGTTCTAGTTATGTCGACTGCAGGATCGAGGAACGTTTCCTGCCCCATCTTTGATGGTCATGAGTATCCTTGGTGGAAGGCCATCATGAAAAAGTGACTCATGGCTATGGACAACGAACTGTGGACCGTCACCGAGATCGGTCTTACCGATCTATGCAAGATGGCTGAGGCTGATGACATTCGCAAGTACACACTGCTTAACCTCACAGCAAAGGATGTCATCTGCTCTAGTCTGTCCCAAAATCAGTTCAGGAATGTCATGCATCTCAATCACGCGAAGCTAATCTGGGACCGTCTCTCTGAGGTCTATGAAGGTCATCGGACTCGTCATGATCCTTGGTTTGAGGATTACAAGGAATCTCTCAATGCGATGACATTGAACCGTAATCATCATCGTCTACCCCCGCCTTATGGCAAACGGTGCTGAGGTAACCGAATCCTACCTATCCGAATCTAGTGATGATGAATTTGGCGATGAATTTGGACCTAGCTATGTCAAACTTGCTTCCCTTGCCACTAAACAACAAAGAGCCTTGGAAAAGGTTCAATACATGCTAAATAAGAGCGATGATATGTTGGGTGAAGAAATGGATCAGTCAAAAGCCTTGGCTGAAAGTCTTCAGGGACTCCATTCCAAGTTTGACGACCTTCAAGGTCATCATAACGCTCTCTTATCTGATCACGAGAAGCTTTCTCTTGAACTTCTTCAAAGAAAGCAAGATCTTGAGAAGATAAGAGTGAGTTATGAAGATCTTCAGAAGGAGCGCGATTCATTACTTGCTCAACAAATCAGCGCTACTCAGGAAGAATTTGATCCTCCATGCTTAAAGTGCATTGAACGTGAATCTGCTAATTCTTCACCTGAATGTTCAAATGCTTCAAATGTTACAAATTCTTCACCTACCTCTGCTATCACTAATTCCTCATCCGAGGACATTGCTAGTATCCTTGACAATGCAGGCTGAAGGAATTGTATATGCAGCATGTACAAAAGCCTCAAAGGGCATCGACTCTTGTGATGTGCTTAAAAGCAGATCCTCAACAGAAACCCTAGGAAAGAGGGTATTGCCTTTGAGAGGAAACTCAATGCTGATGGAACATATTGGAAGCCCGAGCAAGACCCCAAAACCTCATGGGTTCTTTGCAAAGGGACCTCCATTGATCCATCTAACTTATCTGGCTTTACATGTGAATCTCCTCATTCTTCCGATGAGTCATTTGACTCAACTATAAACTGTTCAAAAATCGAATGGTGAAGTATTTGCTAGATATGTTGGCACTAATCTGAGGAGCGGTTCCCCTATGAAGAAAATCTGGGTTCCCAAAAGTTATGTTGAAAGTCTTCAGGTGAATGTCCTCATGACACCACCAGTGAAGAATAGGAACTCCAGATCAAATTCTTCATATGGACCAAATTCTTCATATGGACCAAATTCTTCATATGGATCCAAGTCCTCATACCGACAAAATTCCTCACGTGGATCAAATTCCTCAAAAGGATCAAAGTCCTCATATGATCATCATCGTGCTAACCCTTCTGCTTCCCAGGGTAGAGCTAAGGGCTATGAATATGTGCATCATTCTTCAAATCATTATGTTCATAAGTCCTCGAAGAATTTCTCTGCTTATTCATATGCTTACCCTAACCCCTCTTATGTGAAACGAAGTGGACTGGCGTCCATGCCACCTTTCTCATATGGTGCTCGCAGAGTGATGAATTCTTTGCCACCCCTCCAGATGTGGGTGGTGAAGAAAAAGAACTAATCTCTTATGGAGGGTCGGGTCTCGATCGTGCTCAAACGATCAAGAATTTCTTTGGAGACACGAGCGATTGCACGATAGGGACGCAGCTAATCATGATGAAATGAACTTTCATTTCACACGTCCTCATACTGATTATCTGATCAATTTACTAGATGAAATTGACCTGATGATACTGACGTCATATTCTTCACTGATGAAGTATATGAGTTTGTAAGCTGCACTAATTCATCTGCAGGATGATCAACCCAAAGCAAACGAGTGGGTCCTCGATAGTGGATGTACAAATCACATGACTGGTGACAAGAATCTCTTGATGGATGCTCCCTTATCACCGTCACGTCTGAAGCATATCATCTTTGCTGACAAAGGCAAAAGTCAGGTATTGGGTCTAGGTAAGGTTGTGATCTCTAAGGACATACACATGGACAAAGTCTTGCTTGTCGAGTCCTTAGGATACAACCTCATGTCTATCTCAATGCTTTGTGATCTTGATATGGTTGTTGTCTTTGGCAAGTATTGTTGTGTTGTGATCATGGAAGCTGACAATTCCAAAGTCTTCGAAGGCTTTAGGAGAGGAGACTTGTACATTGTTGATTTCTCTACAGGACCACAACCTGTCGTGTGCTTACTTGCAAAAGCTTCAGAAGGCTGGCTATGGCATTGACGACTTGGTCATGCTGGCATGAGGAATTTGCACACGCTTGCGAAGAAGAAGCATGTCATTGGCATTGAGAATGTCAAATTCCTCAAGGATCACTTGTGTGGTGCCTGTGAAGCTGGAAAAATGACCAAGGCCAAGCATCCAGCGAAGACTATCATGACCACTACTCGTCCATTTGAATTGCTTCACATGGACCTCTTTGGTCCTAATCATTACTCAGCAGTCACTAATGATGCATCTCTATATGGCTTTGTTATTGTTGATGATTACTCTCGTTACACATGGGTACACATTGTCACTTACAAACATGAAGTGCAGGAAGTCTTCAAACGATTTTCCTCGAGAGCTTCAACCAACTTTTGTGTGAAGATCAAGCACCTCAGGAGTGACAATGGAACTGAGTTCAAGAATTCCGGTCTTAATGACTATCTTGATGAACTTGGTATTACTCATGAGTTATCTGCTCCTTATACTCCTCAGCAAAATGGCGTCGTGGAGCGCAAGAACAGAACTCTTGTTGAGATGGCTCGCACTATGCTTGATGCATACAAAACGCCTCATCGTTTTTGGATTGATGCAATTGATACCGCGTGCCACATCATCAATAGAGTATATCTTCACAAATTCTTCAAGAAGACCGCCTATGAACTCCTCACTAACAAGAAACCCAATGTGACTTATTTCAAAGTCTTCGGTGCTAAATGTTGGATTAGGATCCTCATCACAATGCTAAATGCGCACCGAAAGCACATGAAGGTTTTATGCTTGGTTACGGAAAGGACTCGCACACCTATAGAGTCTTCAACAACGCTCTTTACAAGGTTGTTGAAACTGTAGATGTGCGGTTCGATGAAACTAATGGCTCACAAAGAGAGCACCTACCTTCTGTGATAGATGAACCAGCACCTGAGGATTCTATCAAGTTCAAGGCTACTGAGGATGTCATTCCTACCGAAGAATCTACTAAAGAATTCATTCTAGAAGGCGAAGATCATCGAGCTAATGTACCTGAGGAAAATGCTGAAGAAAATGGTGCTGAAGAAAATGTTGATCAAGTTCCTCGACGACAACCAGCTCATCCTCGCGTTGCAAAAGAAGTGCAAGTTGAAAAGATCATCGATGACATTGAAGCACCAGGTCCTCTCACACGCTCAAAAGCTTCACATTTATCTAACTTTTGTGGGCACTATGCTTTTGTCTCCATCACAGAGCCCACTAAGGTAGATGAAGCATTTATGGAGCCTGAGTGGATTTAGGCCATGCAAGAAGAATTACATCAATTCGAGCTCAACAACGTCTGGGAACTGGTCAAACGTCCAGATCCTCGCAAGCATAATATCATTGGCACAAAGTGGATCTACCGCAACAAGCAAGATGAAAATGGCCTTGTGGTGAGGAATAAGGCACGACTTTTTGTAGCTCAAGGCTACACACAGGTTGAAGGAACTAATTTCGATGAAACTTTTGCACCTGTTGCTAGACTTGAGGCTATTCGCATATTACTTGCTTATGCTAACCATCATAATATCACTTTATATCAAATGGATGTGAAAAGTGCATTCCTCAATGGTAAGCTTGAGGAAGAAGTATATATTGCTCAACCCCTAGGTTTTGAAGATCCAAAGAATCCTGACAAAGTCTTCAGACTCAACAAGGCCCTCTATGGCCTCAAGTAGGCCCCTCGGGCGTGGTATGATACTTTGAAGGAATTCTTCATGAAGAATGGCTTCACACCCGGTTCACTCGACCCTACTCTCTTTATAAATCTTATGATGGTGAACTGTTTGTGTGCCAAATATACGTTGATGATATTATCTTTGGCTGTACTGACCAACGTTATAGTGATGAATTTGCCTATATGATGAGTGAAGAATATCAAATGTCTATGATGGGAGAGTTGAAATTCTTCTTAGGTCTTCAAATCATCAACAGCACAATGGCATATTCATATCTCAGGAGAAATACCTCAAGGATGTTCTGAGGAAATTCGGCATGCAAGATTGCAAAGGAGTCAAAATTCCTATGCCCACAAATGGCCATCTATGCACTGATGAAAATGGTATTGACTTCGATCACAAGGTATACCGCTCCATGATTGGTTCTTTATTGTACTTATGTGCATCTAGGCTGGATATAATGCTTAGTGTTTGCATGTGTGCCCGATTTCAAGCTACACCGAAGGAATCACACCATAAGGTTGTGAAGCATATTCTTCGATATCTAGCTCACACACCAACACTAGGATTATGGTACCCCAAGGGCTCTACTTTTGATCTCATTGGATATTACGACTCGACTATCTATGGTGATCGTGTGGACCGCAAGTCAACATCTGGTACTTGTCATTTCCTCGGACGATCTTTGGTGCGTTGGTCCTCGAAGAAAGCAGGCTGCGTATCACCGTCTCATCGGGAGCTGAGTACATTGCTGCTGGTTCTTGTTGTGCTCAATTGTTGTGGATGAAGCAAACTTTCAAGGACTACGACATCAACGTGAAGAATGTACCTCTCTACTGTGACAATGAGAGTGCCATCAAGATTGCTCACAACCCAGTTCAGCACTCGAAGACAAAGCACATTCAGATTCGTCATCATTTTCTTCGTGATCATATGTTGAAGGGCGACATTTCTATTGAGCATGTGAAGACTGAAGAACAGCTAGCCGATATCTTCACAAAGCCCTTGGATGAGAAGAGATTTAGCAAGTTGCAATGTGAGTTAAATATCTTAGAGTCTTCGAATGTTCTTTGAAAAAGGACACTCATCCTAACACTTATGCAAAATTGATGACTTAGATGTGCAACACATGAAGAAACATTTTTCTTCAATCAATGAAGAATAACACTCTAAGTGTGAAGAAATTAATGAAGAATTTGATTCTCAGAACCCTACGACAATTGTACGCGGTGTTTGAAATCATCATTCTTATCTGTGGGTCACGCCACCACCAAAGTTGAAAATCTTCAGTTTGAGTTTTTCTCAGTTTTGAAATTCTTGATTTTTCAAATTCTTCAACTTTGCAAAATCTTCACTATTTCGTCGTTTTTCTTCATTGGGTATATATATATATATATATATATATATATATATATATATATATATATATGGGTTTATGTCCTCTACAAACATTCACTTATGGCTATTTCTTCAAGTTGCATTTTACATTAAGTGAATGTGATCGGACCCTTCCCCTCTATGCTATACTCAACCCAATCTATTCACAAATTCTTCATGTGCGTTCTATTCGAAACTCGTTCAAAATCTTCACTGTGTCCTTGTCAGCTGAAGAAATTGCGAACGGAACTTTAAAACTAATCTTATCCAAATTTTCGGCTTTGCCGCCCAAACCGTCCCGCTTCCTACGATAGACTTATCTATTCACCCACGATCTAACATGATCTCCACCTTTCAGTACGTGGGTGACACATGTCAAGCGAATGAGAACGGTCAGGGGCACGTTCATCCTAAATCTATGGGCGAACAACTTTTCACTGCGACTATAAATACCCCCTCACCCCTTCCTCACTTCCTTTACTTCGCTCGACCGCTCTCTCTCTCGCTCGAGCTTCTCAAACCCTAGCGCCGCCGCTACTCCATCGTCGCCGGTGAGGAAGAGCTTCACTGCCTCGACCTCGTCGCCGTCGTACTCGCGCCGGCCACGGAAATCTTCACTCCGCCGCTGCTGTAGCTGTCTTCCTCCACTGAGTTAGGGCGTGGAAGATCTGAACTGACGAGCTTCAAATCTACACTTCTCAGTTCGTCGTGTTCTTCAACTAGGGTAATTAAAAGTTACTTTTACTGCCCTCTTTGATTCAAATTTTCTCTACAAAATCTTCAAAGGTGTTTTATTCTTCAAATCCTCACACACAAAACACCTCACTAGTCATCTGCTCTTGATTCGTTTCTCTAAGCATCATTTATCTTCAAGATTCCTCAATTGTGTGGATCCTCAATCTATACAACTCTGGAACCTAAGACAAAGAAAGCTTAGTGAAATTCTTCAAGACTCATCTGGTCAAATTCCTCAAACTTGTTCTTTTTGAAAACCTTACGAGAGCGATATGACCTCTTCAAATTCCTCGCAACTATACTCTGCTCACGGTACTCATGTCCATTCTTTGAATCACTAGGTTCTCATCAACTTAACTCATTTGCAGCGTTTCTCGAAGAAAAGTTGCATACTTCTTCAGAGAATTCGATCGTTCAAATTCCTCAACTGAAGAATATGGGAGACGATAATAAACCACAGAAAGGAGGAAAGAGGCCTGAGGTCATGACTGCATTTGGAATACCTGAGGACATCTATGCTGATTATTGCACACCTGATGAGGCCAAATTCGGAAAGGAGAACAAAAATCAGCGCAAGGTGCGCATACATAGGATTGAAAGGAGATGGGCAAGAGAATGGAGGGAGTACAGATATGTTACTCCAAAGTATATGAAGAAATTCGCTCTAAATCCTCCATGCCCAAGAGCTCCATTGGCACCTGGCCAAGAAGCTGACCCCACCAGCATCAAGCATGGTGAGGATTTCCCTGACGAATGGGCCAAACGCCAAGCCAAGTTGGCAAGACAAACCAAAGAAGCAGTGAGGAAATTCAACGAAGACTCTGCTACTGCTGCTTCCACTGAGGCCTCTGTCAGGCCTAGAAAATCAATGGCAAAGAAGCCTGCTCACAAGCCAAGTGCTTCACCAACTGTGCCCTTACAGCCAAGTTCCTCAGCAATGCCCTCACGGCCAGATTCTTCAAAGCCCTCACGGCCAGTTCCTCATGCTGCTCCTGCTCCTCCAAAGTCCTCAGCTCCTCCCCCAAAGTCCTCAGTTGCTCCGGCAAAGTCCTCAACACTGTACATCCGCCACGTGCCAAGGACTGCAGCATCTCTATCGCCTCTGGTGTCTCAATGAGTTCCTCGGCTGCACCAAACTCTTCATCAGCCCCACTCTGCTGAAGACAAAGGCAACAGCTGGTCGAGGTCCTCGGCCAAATCAAGAAGAAAGCAGGTTGCCTTCCAAGTGCCATCGACGATGAAGATGATGATGATGAACTTGCAGAAATCATCTGAGACAGGCAAGAAAGGGCCGCTAGATCCAAAGGCACAAATGTGCCACTGCTTTTGGATCCAAAAGCGATCCTTGACTACATTGATCTCTGGCACAAGGACCCAAACACTCCTATGCCTGATTTTCATTTGACTCCTGGCCAAAGTCACATGTTGACCCATTTCATCACTGAAGAGAAATGGAAATTTGAGAAGGCTAGACAAATCAAGAAGGCTTAGTTCAGGAAAGAGAAGTTCCTGAGGAAAAACGTTGTCAAAATGACAACTGATGAACTCCTCAAGATCCAGTCTGAAATCAAAGCCCTCAGCGATGATTTTAATGCTTATTATGCTGATTGGCAAGGAGCCAAAGTCAGGTTCGTTAAACTGACTGAGAAGTTCACCAATGTTGCAGCCCCATCGCAACAAGAAATTCCTCAAGCCGAGGCCTCTACTCAAAGAACCGAAGAACATGCCAAGGCACCACCGATGACTATCAGTCTTGATGAAAATGCTAGTTCTAGGGCTGATGACTCCATTCCAGCCATTGAAGACGTTGCGGGGCATCCACCGGTGGTGCGCTGAAGAAAATGAAGAAGTCGGGACGATCGCATCGATTCTTTGAGGAAATTCAAACAGATTCCTCGGCTCCTCCTGCGCCTACACCAACTCCTACCCTTCCATCTCGCATCGGATGTGAGAAAGACCAAGGTTGCAGAGAGAGCTGCGGTGAAGAAAAGGAAAGCATCATCTCGCTTGATTCTTGACTCAAGAAAATGAAGCCTATGACCAGCTCACTTGAAAATCCAATTGATGATGTTCCGATTTCCACCCTGCCATCAAAGGACCTTGTTCCTTTTGGTGAAGAATATGTGATCCCTAGCAGATCTGATGAAGAAAATCATTCTGCTGCTTCGTCAGAGGAGATTGATGAAGAAATTGAAGTGGATGCAATCCCTTCAACGCCTGTTGCTTCCTCGCCAATGCCTTAGTTCACAGCTGAAGAGGCTGGCGTTGAAGAAATTGAAGATGAAGACGTGGATATTGGATGCACTACGCCTGTGATGAATGATGACTTTTGGGAAAGTCAGCATCCCAATTCTCCACTCTTCACCCCAATACAACAAATACCTCAGTCCCCTGCACCAACCGTTCAAATGGGCTCTGAAGAAAGTCATCCTACCTCGTCTGTGCATCAAGAAATTCCAGCCACTAGTGTGAAGAAACTGCGCTGCCGATCCTTTGAACATCAGATCGCCATCAAGAGGAACCAGAAATTCCTCAACCTGAAGAACCGGAGATTGCGATTCCTGAGGTTGTGATGCAACTCACTAACACTCCTCTGCCCAAGCCAAAGGATCCATTCTCAAAGAAGCAAAAGTTCAAGGCTGCAGATTTCTTTAACGAGCATGTGTTCTTCATAGACTACAATCCCTATGATTCTGCTCACATAAGGAAGAGGCATTTCTGGACTGCTAGTCAAGCCAATTTTTATTCCTTTTTGCTATTCGACAAAGACAAAGTCTTCGATCATGCACACATTCCTCACATGGACATGGAATCTCTGCCAGGCTTCGAGCCAGTCCTCAGTGTTCTTCACGATGCTGGATTGCTAAATTTCTGCACTGACATCTGTGATTGGAATGAAGAACTCATTCTTCATTCTATGCAACGCTGCACTTCACAGGAAATTCTGAAGATGTGAACTCATGGGTGCTGGACTGGATGTCAGAAAATACTCACTACAAGGCACCAGCAACTGAATTGCTTCGTGCCCTCCCACTCAGTCCTCCCCTTGATGGTGCTCGTTGCATCTACAACGAACCTGAGCTTACAAATCATTACATGCAAGTGCTGATGAAGCCCGTGAAGGCAGGGCAAGCCCCTCGAACCAAATTCCTCGTCAAGGAATTACTATATGTGCCTCGGACTGTCTATCACATTCTGACGAAGACAATGAGTCCTATCAAAGGCCACGACTCAAATGATGAAGAAGTCGTTGGCATCATGAAGAATGTGCTTTTCAATATCATTCATGGCGTTCCCGTCAACTTCCATGATTTCTTCATGAGGACTCTAGCGAATATAGCTATGTCACCATTTGAGCTGAAGCCCTATGCACCATGGATTATGAGGTTCATCAGGACAAGGTCTTCACTCAATTACAAGGCTGATACTCTGAACCACGGCAGCTACTTGCCTCCAATTGAAGTCCTCAAATGGACATTTTCCTCAGTTGATGACAAAGGCAAGGAAACTGTTGTGATAAATGAAGGCATTCGTCCATTGGATGGTCAATTTCGCAAGGCTGCATCCTACTCCGCCAATGATGACTCTGCCACACATGACTCTGCCGCCAACACCTCTGCCAAGCAAATTCCTCAAGCCATAGCACCCAAGGTGATGACTGATCATGAGTTACTCCTCAGTCTTCATCAGAAAGTTGATCGCAATCATAAATGGGTCAAGCGTCAGTTTGGTTCAATTCTTCACAACATGACCTCCACACACAATGCAGTGAAGAAAAACCACTACTACCTCCATGAAACCTTCAACCGTACCTGGGTTGTTCTATCTCATGTCTACAGCGCAGAAGATCTGAAGAGAATGGGTCTCAAGGAAGAATTTGACTGGTCTGCACCTCCACCGAAGAAATTCAAGAAGGTTAAAGTTCCTTCCTTGGTGGCCAGCTCCTATTCTTCATCGCGCGACACTGATGAAAATGAAGACTTGGACAACACTGCGGCAGGCCCTACTACGACAACCGACCCCGACAACGCTGACGCTCCTCCATCAACTTGATATTCTTCAGAGACGTTAGTCCTCAGTTTCGATCCTTTTGGGTCATTTGATGACAAAGGGGGAGAAATCTGAGTTAGTCTTCAAGCGGGTCTATTATATGGGCGTTTTTTAGCTAAGTTACAACTCTCGCTCTTCTGAAACTTTTATTGGATCGAGTTGTAATCTTAAAACCGATGGTGCTCTGATACTTTTGATGCATTGTGCTCTGATTCTGCATGCTTGTTCCTCATTAATATTATTGCACGCATGCTGAATTTCCTCAGGCACCATATTTCATCTTGCATTTCAAATTCTTCATATTATATGTCAAATGCATGTATGAATTACAAGATATAGGGGGAGATCTCCATGATTCAACTCTTCAAGTGTGCATTGCTTCAAAAGAAAATTCCTCACTATGCACATCTTCAGGGGGAGTTCTTCTATATCTTGCAATCAAATTCCTCAATATCAGTACTTACACTTCATATGTTTATCCCCGTTGAAAACTTAACCTATATTGTCATCAATCACCAAAAAGGGGGAGATTGTAAGTGCATCTAGTGCCCCTTAGTGATTTTGGTGTATTGAAGACTTATAGGTTAAGGGACTAATCGATCTGTTTATGAGTGTACATAGGTCTATAAGTCTATGAGGAGTTTGACATTTACAGAGAAAGTCGACCCCTAAAAATGAATATCTTCAACTGAAGATTTTGGTATTTCTGAAGACTTTCATGAAGACTTTGAAAGTGAAGAAATTGGTGTGTCCGTGAAGACTTGATATTCATGCAAGGAATATGAAGCTTGAAGACTTTCATTTTCATAGTTTTGTTTTTCTCCTTCTTGAGTCATAGGAAACACCGTACTGTTAAAGGAGGTCGAGGAAATACTAAGGAAAAATTTCCATGTGATGCTCAACTCAAAATCCTACACCTACCAATCCCTTCGAGTGAAGCCATTGGAAACCTCATACAGTTCAGTCAATTTCTTCAAATGACATAGACAAAGTTCTTCCGTCACGAGGAATTTATTCGACCGAGGAGTTAGGAATTCGCCAATCTGATCGCCACACAATGAGGAACATGATATACAGGGAATTTGAGAGTTAAAATTCCGACCGTTCTTTGTCTGCTTGCCGGTGTCCCAAATATCTTATCCACCTAACGGTCATATCATCGAAGGGCATTTATGTCTTATCATGTCGGGCTGCTCCTAGGCTATAAATAGCCGCCCCTACAACCACTAGCTGGTTGGCTGCTCGAGAGAAACTGTCACTTGTCATTTGAGAGCAACCCATCCTCCGAGGACTTTGAGCGAAAATCATCGAGTGAGGAAAAACCCAAACCCAAACACCCACAAACCCAAAGTGATTGAGCATCATCAAGAGATTGATCTGCGTGGATCCGATGCTTGTTACCTTTGAAGACTGTGCTTCTTCGCATGCAGTTAGGCGTCATGGTCTAGAGCATCCAAGAGGAATTGTGGATCACCGAGTGACGAAGTCTGTGAAGGTTTGGAAGTCGCCTAAAGACTTACCACGAGTGATTGGACGAGGTCATGTGACCTTAGTTCAAGGAGAATACTGTGAGGACTTCTTGTCTGAGCTGCGTGCTCGGCCGATCGGGTGTCCGGGCTGTGTCCTCGAGTTTAAATACTCACCGCTCCAACCAGACGTATAACCGAGACAGCAGTTTGAACTGGTCTACCAAATCATTGTCTTCACCAACCTTACTGGTTCTATTTCCTCAACTCATTCATTTCCTCATTACTGTGTTGAGTGTTTGTTCATGTCTGTGTTTGAAGACTTTGACTGAAGACTTTCTCAATTTCCTCAGTTCAATTTCTTCAGTCTGTTTGTCTTCATCTTGTGTTATCCTGTGTTTATGCTTTCTATACTCTGTGTTTGTCTTCATTTCATCATGATGAGTACGTGTGTATTCTATCATGCTTACTTCTGAGTACTTATTCTGCTGCAGGTAGTTCTTCGCTAAGGAATTTCCTCACCGGCAAATTCCTCAATGAAGAATTCATAAAAATCGCCTATTCACCCCCCCTCTAGTCGATATAACGCACTTTCAGGAGGCGTCGGCATCGCCGGTATCTGGTTCAGGATGAGGCCGCGCCCGGCCAAGAACCATGCCTTGAGCTTCTCGTCGCCGCTCTGGAGCATGTCAGTGTCGCCCATCAAGAAGGCGAGGTCGTTGTTCCTCTTCTTGGCGTCTTGAGCTTTGAGTTTCGTGGCGGCGTTGGTGCGGAGCAAGTCGAGTTTGACGGCGTTGTTCGTCATCAAAACAGCCCACCTCGCCTCAGTCTTCTCTTCTCGCTCGGCGGACCTAGTCTTGGCATCAGCGATGCAGTGTTCGATGGACTCTTGCATGCGCGCGGCAGCCGACTCGGCGTATTTCGCCTTCTTGGCACCTTTGTTGTCATCCGGGCGCTCGTCGGTCGCGCCCGCGGTCGGCGCGTCCGGCTTGTACGTCTCTTTGGCCTTGGCGAGGTTGCGTCGGACGGCCGCCCATTTCTCGCACTTATCGATTCTCCTGAAGACGTGGAGGTACTTGAAGTCTGCGTCGCTGTTGTCGTCGCGGAACATGGCGAACATGCATAGCAGCTGCGTCGAATAAAGAATGTCAGTCGGCACCAGAGCGCGCTTCAGGGCACGCCCAGGGCGCTGATAACCCACAAGTGTAGGGGATAATTGTAGCCTCTTTCGATAAGTAAGAGTGTCGAACCCAACGAAGAGCTAAAGGTAGAACAAATATTCTCTCAAGTCCTATCTGCCACTGATACGACTCTACGCACGCTTAGTGTTTGCTTTACCTACAACAAGTATGAAACTAGAATTACTTTGTAGGTGTTGTTGGATAGGTTTGCAAGATAATAAAGAGCACGTAAATATAAACTAGGGGTTGTTTAGATAAAGAAGCAATAAAGTAAATATAACGAGTGTGGAAAAGTGGTGGTAGGAGTTGTGAAATTGTCCCTAAGCAATTGACTACGTTACTAGACTGATAATCACTATTGCAATTTTATTTGAGGGAGAGGCATAAGCTAACATACTTTCTCTTCTTGGATCATATGCACTTATGATTGGAACTCTAGCAAGCATCCGCAACTACTAAAGATCATTAAGGTAAAACCCAACCATATCATTAAAGTATCAAGTCCCCTTTATCCCATACGCAAACAACCTACTTACTCGGGTCTGTGCTTTTGTCACTCACGCCACCCACCATAAGCAAATCATGAACATATTGCAAACCCTACAACGTGGATCCATCACGGTTGCGGGACACGGAGAACACCATAGGACAGCACCACTAATAAAACATGCAACTCAAACCAATCATAGCAATTCATCAATCACTGATAGGACAACGAAAATCTACTCAGACATCATAGGACGGCAACACATCATTGCATAATAATATGAAGCATAAAGCACCATGTTCAAGTAGAGGGTACAGCGGGTTGCGGGAGAGTGGACCGCTTAATATAGATGGGGGAAGGTGATGGAGACATTGGTGAAGATGATGGAGGTCTTGGTGTAGATCGCGGTGATGATGATGGCCCCCGGCAGCGCTCCGACGCCACCACAAGCAAGGGGGAGAGAGGCACCCTTTTTCTTCTTCTTTCTTGACATCCTCCCTAGATGGGAGAAGGGTTTCCCCTCTGGTCCTTGGCTCCCATGGCGTGGGAGGGGCGAGATGTTGGGGAACGTAGTAATTCAAAAATTTCCTACGCACACGCAAGATCATGGTGATGCATAGCAACGAGAGGGGAGAGTGTGTCCATGTACCCTCATAGACCGAAAGCAGAAGCGTTAGCACAACGCGGTTGATGTAGTCGTATGTCTTCACGATCCGACCGATCAAGTACCGAACGCACGGCACCTCCGAGTTCAGCACACGTTCAGCTCGATGACGTCCCTCGAACTCCGATCCAGCCGAGCTTTGAGGGAGAGTTCCGTCAGCACGACAGCGTGGTGACGATGATGATGTTCTACCGATGTAGGGCTTCGCCTAAGCACCGCTACGATATTATCGAGTTGGATTATGGTGGAGGGGGGCACCGCACACAGCTAAGAGATCCAAGAGATCAATTGTTGTTGTGTCTAGAGGTGCCCCCTGCCCCCGTATATAAAGGAGCAAGGGGGGAGGGGGCGGCTGGCCAGGAGGAGTCATACTTCATGTCTCGACCATTTCGAGACTCCTCGTCATGTCTGTGATCACATCCGGGACTCCGAACCATCTTCGGTACATCAAAACACATGAACTCATAATATAACTGACATCTAACTTTAAGCGTGCGGACCCTACGGGTTCGAGAACTATGTAGACATGACCGAGACACGTCTTCGGTCAATAATCAATAGCAGAACCTGGATGCTCATATTGGCTCCCACATATTCTACGAAGATCTTTATTGGTCAAACTGCATAACAACATACGTTGTTCCCTTTGTCATCGGTATGTTACTTGCCCGAGATTCAATCGTCGGTATCTCAATACCTAGTTCAATCTCGTTACCGGCAAGTCTCTTTACTCGTTATGTAATGCATCATTCCGTAACTAACTCATTAGCTACATTGCTTGCAAGGCTTATAGTGATGTGCATTACCGAGAGGGGCCAGAGATACCTCTCCGACAATCGGAGTGGCAAAACCTAATCTCGAAATACGCCAACTCAGCATGTACCTTTGGAGACACCTGTAGAGCTCCTTTATAATCACCCAGTTACGTTGTGACGTTTGGTAGCACACAAAGTGTTCCTCCGGTAAACGGGAGTTGCATAATCTCATAGTTGTAGCAACATGTATAAGTCATGAAGAAAGCAATAGCAACATGCTAAACGATCAAGTGCTAAGCTAACGGAATGGGTCAAGTCAATCACATCATTCTCCTAATGATGTGATCTCGTTAATCAAATAACAACTCATGTTTATGGTCAGGAAACATAACCATCTTTGATCAACGAGCTAGTCAAGTAGAGGCATGCTAGTGACACTATGTTTGTTTATGTATTCACACATGTATTATGTTTTTGGTTAATACAATTCTAGCATGAATAATAAACATTTATCATGATACAAGGAAATAAATAATAACTTTATTATTGCCTCTAGGGCATATTTCCTTCAGTCTCCCACTTGCACTAGAGTCAATAATCTAGATTACACAGTAATGATTCTAACACCCATGGAGCCTTGGTGCTGATCATGTTTTGCTCGTGGAAGAGGCTTAGTCAACGGGTCTGCAACATTCAGATCCGTATGTATCTTGCAAACTCTCTATGTCTCCCACCTGGACTTGGTCCCAGATGGAATTGAAGCGTCTCATGATGTGCTTGGTCCTCTTGTGAAATCTGGATTCCTTTGCCAAGGCAATTGCACCAGTATTGTCACAGAGGATCTTCATTGGTCCCGATGCACTTGGTATGACACCTAGATCGGATATGAACTCCTTCATCCAGACTCCTTCATTTCTTCGCTTCAAGCGACTATGTACTCCGCTTCGCATGTAGATCCCGCCACGATGCTTTGTTTAGAACTGCACCAACTGACAGCTCCACCGTTCAATATAAACACGTATCCGGTTTGCGATTTAGAATCGTCCGAATCTGTGTCAAAGCTTGAATCGACGTAACCATTTACGACTAGCTCTTTGTCGCCTCCATAAATGAGAAACATATCCTTAGTCCTTTTCAGGTATTTCAGGATATTCTTGACCGCTGTCCAGTGATCCACTCCTGGATTACTTTGGTACCTCCTCGCTAAACTTATTGCTAAGCATACATCAGGTCTGGTACACGGCATTGCATACATGATAGAGCCTATGGCTAAAGCATAGGGAACATCTTTCATTTTCTCTCTATCTTCTGCTATAGTCGGGCATTGAGTCCGACTCAACTTCACACCTTGTAATACAGGCAAGAACCCTTTCTTTGCTTGATCCATTTTGAACTTTTTCAAAACTTTATCAAGGTATGTGCTTTGTGAAAGTCCAATTAAGCGTCTTGATCTATCTCTATAGATCTTGATGCCTAATATGTAAGCAGCTTCACCGAGGTCTTTCATTGAAAAACTTTTATTCAAGTATCCTTTTATGCTATCTAGAAATTCTATATCATTTCCAATTAATAATATGTCGTCTACATATAATATCAGAAATGCTACGGAGCTCCCACTCACTTTCTTGTAAATACAGGCTTCTCCAAAAGTCTGTATAAAACCATATGCTTTGATCATACTATCAAAGCATTTATTCCAACTCCGAGAGGCTTGCACCAGTCCATAAATCACTATTGGAATCAGCTACTTTGCCATCTGCTAGATCTTTGTCGTCCGCTAGCGGACGGCAAAGAAGCTCTTTGGCATCAGCTACCGAAAAGCCGACGGCAAAGAAACGGCAGACGGCAAAGAAGCTCTTTGCCATGCGCCATTCGTTGCCGTCCGCCGGTGACGACAAAAGATCTTTGTTGTCACCACCGACGGCAAAGAGGAGGTGGCCCCACCCACCCGCCCGTTTAAAAAACTTAACACCCACCTCTTTGCGTACGCTGCAGGCGGCAAAAGAAAGAAGGCGAAGCAAAGAGCCGAGCGCCTGGACGCCACCCCGCCGTTACTCTCCTTCTCTTCCACTCTCCTCACCGACGCCCGCCCTAGCTAGATCCACCGCCGCCCTTGCCGCCGCCCCCGCCCCGCCCTTGGCCCATCGCGCCACCACCCCTCGCCCCCCCCTGCTGCCGGCGCCCGTCGCCCCGCACCCGCCGCCCGCCCCCGCCATGACCAGCGCCCGCCCCCCCCTTGTGCCCCCCACCCCGCCCGCCACCCCCACCGCTTCGTCGCCGCCACCGCCCTGGCGCCGCCCCGCCGCCGGTGCCCCCCGCCGACCGTCCCATTGCTCGGTGAGGGACTACTACTTTTTTTTCTATTTTTTCATTTTTTTTTGTTGTTTAATTGTTAGTGCTAGATTGTGTTAGTGTTAGTGTCAGAAAAGAATTAGAAGAAGTAGAAGAAGTAGAAGTAGTAGAAAGATGAAAAAAGAAGAAGAAGAAAAGAAGTAGAAGAAGTAGAAGAAGAAGAAAAGAAGAAACGAAAAGAAGTAAAAAAGTAGAAAAAAGATGGAAGAAGAAGAAGAAGAAGAAGAAAGGAAAGAAGAAGAAGAAGAAGAAGAGAAAGAAAGAAGAAGAAGGATAGAAGGAAACACCCCGACCCCCTGACCCCCCTGACCCCGACACCCCGACCCCCTGACCCCTGACCCCGACACCACACCCCGACCTCGACACCACACCCAGACACCCCGACACCCGACCCCCCGAGGTCGACAGGGTCTTATATTTGTGAATTATTAGTTAGGTCATATATTTTTCGATTTTGTTATGAAAAACATCATATATAATTGTGTTGATCGGGTTGATTTAAATGTGCAGTTGTTTCACCGCTGCGAGGTTTGGTGTTCGACGACCTCGCCGTGCGTTTTACGACCTCTGCCCCTTCGTTCGTGGGTGAGCACAAATGACATGTCCTCCTCCCCCATTAATTATTTGCTCTGTTCCGGTGTTCGTGCCGATGAAACTTGATAGCTAGCTATATATGTGTCTTGAATCATCAGTATGCGTAACCAATATGTGTCTCCCGTTCGAAAGCATCATAGTTATAAATATGCATGCATTTGCATATTTATAACCTTGATTCTTTCGAATTGTCCAACGCTATCCATGGACAGCCCGAGTATGTGTAGATTGGGTTCGTTTTCCCATATGCTTTGCTCCGGATCCGACGCATAAATTTCGTCAGTGCCTCCCCTGTTGTTCTCCGGGTACACATCTTCTCTGTTTATTGCAGAGACGTGTATCAAGAGAACGATGGGGAGTGTGCTGAAATTTTGCGTCGGATCCGAGCATAGCATGGGAAAATGAACCCAATCTACATACTGGGTGGGATTATGACCTATCATTACCTATTAGAGTGTAGGTTGCATGGACGTAATAAAATTGACAAAGTAGATCAACTGATGAATATATACATGGTGAATTATATATATAATTGTTGTGTGTCCAGTAGCTCTGAAAGTCAAGATGAGTGATCCTGCGTGGATGTATACCGGTCACACTGGTCAGAACAAATGGAGCGCTGAATGGTTCACAAAAACCAAGGGGTTGTGCAAGCCACATTTGGAAATGGCCAGAGGAAAACTTGGTGCCCCTGTTTCCGATGCGGCAATTGGGAAAAGAGGACAGAGGCTGAAATGGGTAAACACCTGCAGAAGAATGGTTTTACGCCCGATTATACGGTGTGGACATTTCATGGTGAGTCCGCCTAACGTGACCGAGCTGAGGTGGATCATCGTCGCACCGAGCGAGCATGATCTGGGATGGAAAACATGGTGCAAGACTATGATGATGCTCGGGATTCGGACGAGGAGATGGAGGAATCTGCAAAGGCCTTCAATGAAATGTTGGAGTCTTCAAAACATTCGCTCCACGAGCACACTGAGCTTTGTCAGTTGGATGCCATCTCACAAGTAATGGCTTTGAAGGCTCAGTTCAACTTGGGCAGAGAATGCTATGACGCAATTATGACAGTATTTGGATGCTTTCTACCCAAAGGCCATGTAATGCCTGCAAACCTGTACCAGTCGGACAAAATCCTTCGTGCACTGAAGATGCCCTATGAGAAGATACATGCATGTGAGAAAGGATGTGCCTTATTTAGGCTTGACTATGCGGACTTGAACTATTGTCCCATTTGCAAGTCTTCCAGGTATATTGTGGTAGGCAACAGTATGGGTGAGAAGACACAGACCAAAATCCCTGTTAGTGTTCTTTGGTATATGCCAATCGTACCAAGACTTAAAAGTCTTTTCATGGTCGAAGAGACGGCCAGACAAATGACATGGCACAAAACAGACAAAAGAACCGAACTAGATGCAGATGGGAATCTGATGATGGTACACACATCGGATGGTATTGCATGGAAAAAGTTTGATGAATTACATGCTGACAAAGCGGCGGATCCGAGGCATCCTCGAGTCGGCATCAAGACCGATGGGTTCGATGTGTTTGGTATGACGGCAGCCCAATACGCTTGTTGGCCCGTATTTGTCTTTCCACTCAATCTCCCCGGATAGATTATGCAAAGAAAGAACATTTTCCGGCGTTGATAATTCCAGGCCCAACTATCCGGGAAAAATATGAATGTGTACATGCAGCCGCTTAAGGACTAATTGCAAGAAGCACGGGATAATGGGTTCAAGACATCGGCGCCTATAGCAAGCGAAACTTCATAATGCGTGTGCGGTACATGTACTCGACGCATGACTTGCCGGGTATCGCTATTCGTTGGCTGGTGTGTGCATGGAAGGTTCCGTGCCCCACATGCAAGGGAGCTCTTGAGTTTCATTGGCTTCGGGCGGTCGCAATTTTTTTGCTTCGACATGCATAGACAGTTCACGGATCCTCGCCATAAGTTCACGAAAGACAAGAAGAACTTCATCGAGGTAGAGTTGTAAAACCTCTCGCACCACTGTGTTTGACAGCCAGCAGACCCTAGATCGATTAAGCGCTCTCGAGCGGATCCAGGCGTCCGGGGTACTTCAAGGGTATAATTCTAAGCACGCTGGACTCACAAAACATGCTTATGGGATCTGCCTTACTTCAAAGACCTCCTTTGCCCACACAACATCGACATGATGCTGCTCGAGAAGAATATCGCCGAGGCACGTTTTGGTACATTGTTCGGCATAGATGGGAAGTCAAAGGATAATACTAAGGCTAGAGTCGATCCGAGGCGCTATGTGATAGGCCGTTACAAAACATGAAAGAACCGAAAGGAAAGCAGAGCGGACGAAGCCAAAGGCATGGTTCAATCTTGGAAGGCCAGCTATGAGGGAAATTATCTTGTGGGTGAAAATGCAGTTGATGTTCCCGATGGGTATCAAGTGAATCTAAAGAGGGAGTGAGTCTTGATAAATTGAAGATATTTGGTCTCAAGAGTCATGATTGGCACATATGGATTGAGCGGGTAATGCCGGTGATGTTGCGTGGCTTCATCCACGAGGATGAATGGCTAATCTTGGCAGAACTCAGCTATTTCTTCCATGTTCTTTGTCGAAAGAACTATCGCTGGCGTGCTAGAAGAAATGGAAGAGTTGGCGCCAGAGTTGATCTGCAAGTTAGAGAAGATCTTTCCACCGGGCTTCTTTAATCCAATGCAGCATTTGATTTTGCATCTCCCGACCGAGGCAAGATTGGGGGGGTGTGCAAAATTGTTGGTGCTACCCAACTGAGAGGATGCAGAAGACGCTTCGAGAAAAATGTAAAAATAAGCGTAGAATTGAAGCATCTATGGCTGAGGCATTCATCACTGAGGAGGCGGCAAACTTCGTGACAGCACACTATGAAACCAAAAATCGTCATTTGCATAATCCGAAGCCTCGGTACAATGTTGACGAGCCTAAAAAGGGTGGATCCAACCTCAACCTATTCAAAGGGAATCTCGCACTAGCCAGTGTTTCAAATCCAGTATCTTTGGATAACGAAGAATGGCGGGCCATTTTGTTGTATATCTTCAACAACCTGATAGAAGTGCGGCCATACATCGAGTAAGTTCTCGATACATTGTTTCGCAACTTCTATTTCCTTTGAACTATTCTTATTCCTGGATATTTCATACAGTCGACACGTCGCCCTATTCTCGTATGGAGCAGTGATCCAAAAGGATTCCGTCGAAGAGTATGAGCTTCTCGCAAAGCAAGGAGGCGGCTATCCCGGTTTCATCTCTTGGTTCAAACAAACGGTAAATTCTATTATACAATTTCATTTCATTCGCTAATTTGTGCATAATACAACAATCCTTTCATATTAAACTTGTAGGCTAATTCAGAGTCTATGGACGCCAAATTGAGACAAGTCGCTAATGGTTTTGACTATAAGGTCCGTTCATTTGACAAATACGACATCAACGGGTATTGTTTTCGTACCTATGGCAAAGAGCTATCTATGGCCGACCGAAAGTCTACAAATTGTTGTGTATCTGCTATCGGCGAAGGAGGTACCAAGTATTATGGGAGAGTTGAAGCAATTTATGAACTTGTATTCTATGGTGAAACCCCACCGAATGTCGTAGTCTTCAAATGTTATTGGTTTCAGCCCAAGGAGACTAGAAGGACTCATGAACATATAGGGCTAGTTAAAATCAACCAAAGCACCCATTTAGATGTTCCTGATGTCTATATTACGGCTCAACAGGCGACCCAAGTATTCTATCTACCCTGGGCCTACCAAACTAATCCAAATCTGAAAGCTTGGGATGTCGTTTATGAAGTGCCGCCACGTGCTAGACTATCTCCCCCAAAGGAAGAGGATAATGAACCTCGCATTAACCCATACACATATGAAGGAGAATTCTTCCAAGAGACACGTCTTTCCAAAAAGCGTTTCAAGAACCGGTATACTTCACCCCAAAACATTGAAGTAGACAATGACGTGAATCCCACATCACCCCGGAGGAGGAACAAGAAGAGCGAAACAAGAAGAGGTTATCGCTGCGGACGACCTCTCAATGCTTGACCGATTACGTAAAGGTGGCCTTCCACATTTTGATGCCATGAACCCTATGAGCCCGTCATTGATTATAGTGATGATGATGATGATGCATTTATTGATGATCTTGATCGAGATTATTAGTAGTGTCGTATTCAATTTTTATGTTGTACTTGATGATGATACACTTAAGTGATATACATATTATTATTCATGTCGGTATTTTTTATGTTGTACTAATTTCGTTTACTCTTTGTCATGGCAAGTGTTGAAAGATGGAAGGGAGCCTCTCGAGGCCAAGGACAACGTGCCCAAATTGAAGGTGTGCCACACCATCAAGGTAGCTCCGGCTTATATCGATTCAGGCGGAATTGGGTATGTGGTTTGCTTCATGATTAATGCAATTCATTCATCATGCTAGCTTGAGCCCTTTAATTACTAATTTACTTTGTTTCTCTCTTTCGGGCATGCTACAATAAGGCGGATAAGGTGCCGAGGGTATAACACAGTATGCCATGGCCCACTTGCCTCTTAAAAGCAAGTCAAGGGAAGGCGAGAAAGGGAGGAGTTTAACTTGAGCAGATTCCCTACAATCCAGGCGGTGATGATATCTAGTGGCGGGAGGTCCGTGGCTCCATAGCCATTGATCCGAGAGATTGCTCCACGAGACCACGGTGAGTTTAATTTGAATGGGCGTTACTTGCTAGTCTTAACATTTGAGTGTCATCATGCTAACAAAACATTGGAAATGATCTTTGGTGCGACATAACTCCACACAAGCATCACACGATCCTTCTCCACTCTTGGCATGAGCCACCCGCTCCCACACCTCCATGATCAAGGTAAGTTTCTCTAGTTTTTGCTTAACAAATGCATAAAGACCTAGACTTAGCTTTATTTCATCCAATATGCTTACCTTAATGACCTAGAGTTAGCTTCTTTTCTGCAAAATGACTTAATAAGCTTATCGACCTCCAAAACCAGCCATTTTACCTAAGTTAGCTCTAAAATGATCTATACTTAGCTTTGTTTCCTCCAAAATGACCTAAGTTAGTTATAATATGCTTAGTTAACGAGGTTTGCTCAATAATGACATGTACTTACCTTACTTATGTAAAAACGGCATAATTAGCTTAGTTAGCTCATAAACGATCCAATTTACCTACGTTAGCTCCAAAATGATGCATTTTACCTAAGTTAGCTCATAAACGATCCATTTCACCTAAGTTACCTCACAAACGATGGCGTGCTTCTTCTTCTAGTCTTCTTCTTCTAGTCACCTTTTCCTACCTTTCTTATTTGCCATTTTGCAGATTTCATTCACTTCTCGGAAGCTAGCTTGCTATGATGGAGTGCTTGTTTTTTATTTCATTCTCTTCTAGTATTCTTCTAGCTTGCTACAATGGAACTTGCTATCTTGATGAAACTTTGCATTGTAATATGTATGTGCAACTTCCTAATGGTTGCAACTTATGTGTATGTGCAACTTGCTATGTATGAGTGGATGGAACTATATATGTATGTGCGATGAAACTTATGTGTTGTTAAATAGCCTGTGAAATATATCTACATATGTCATATATATTTTTGTGAAAATTGTTGGATTTAAAAAACAGGAAAAAGAGCCAATATCAGGGCTCTTTGCCGCCCGCCACCGACGGCAAAGGGCTCATCAGCAGCGGACGGCAAAGAGGCCATGTGGCGAGCAGCTGTGCTTCTCGGGAGGTGACCAATTTGGTCGGTTGCCTCTGATGGTGACGACAAAGAAAGAAAAAAAACTTTGCCTACAGCGGCGGACGGCAAAGGCCTTCCGAAGTTTGCCGTCAGTGGCCGACGGCAAAGGCTTGCCGTTAACCACCTAACGGAGTAACAGCGCATTTATTGTCGTCTGCATTCTTTGCCATCCGCTGCTGATGGCAAAGGCCCCTTTGCCGTCAGCCGCCTGAAGCAGACGGCAACGTAGATCTTAGCCGTCCCGTACTTTGCCGTCCACTTTTGCCGTCCACGGCGGACGGCAAAGACCTTTGCCGTCCGCCATCCATGCCTTTGCCGTCCGTCGTGGCTGATGGCAAAGTAGCTGATTCCTGTAGTGAATGGATCGCTGGAGCTTGCACACTTTGTTAGCACCTTTTGGATCGACAAAACCTTCTGGTTGCATCATATACAACTCTTCTTCCAGAAATCCATTCAGGAATGCAGTTTTGACATCCATTTGCCATATTTCATAATCATAAAATGCGCAATTGCTAACATGATTCCAGACAGACTTAAGCATCGCTACGGGTGAGAAAGTCTCATCGTACTCAACTCCTTGAACTTGTCGAAAACCTTTCGCAACAAGTCGAGCTTTGTAAACGATTACATTACCATCGGCGTCGGTCTTCTTCTTGAAGATCCATTTATTCTTGATGGCTTGTCGATCATCGAAGCAAGTCAACCAAAGTTCACACTTTGTTCTCATACATGGATCCCATCTCGCATTTCATGGCCTCAAGCTATTTTGCGAATCTGGGCTCATCATCGCCTCATAGTTCGTAGGTTCGCCATGGTCAAGTAACATGACCTCCAGAATAGGATTACCGTACCACTCTAGTGCGGATCTTACTCTGGTTGACCTACGAGGTTTGGTAGTACCTTGATCTGAAGTTTCATGATCAATATCATTAGCTTCCTCACTGATTGGTGTAGTTGTCACATGAACCTGTTTCCGTGATAAACTACTTTCCAATAAGGGAGCAGGTACAGTTACCTCATCAAGTTCTACTTTCCTCCCACTCACTTCTTTCAAGAGAAATTCCTTCTCTAGAAAGGATCTGAATTTAGCAACAAAAGTCTTGCCTTCAGATCTGTGATAGAAGGTGTACCCAATAGTCTCCTTTGGGTATCCTACGAAGACACATTTCTCCGATTTGGCTTCGAGCTTATCTGGTTGAAGTTTCTTCACATAAGCATCGCAGCCCCAAACTTTAAGAAACGACAACTTTGGTTTCTTGCCAAACCACAGTTCATAAGGCGTCGTCTCAACAGATTTTGATGGTGCCCTATTTAACGTGAATGCAGCCGTCTCTGAAGCATAACCCCAAAATGATAGTGGTAAATCAGTAAGAGGCATCATAGATCGCACCATATCTAGTAAAGTACGATTACGACGTTCGGACACACCATTACGTTGTGGTGTTCCAGGTGGCGTGAGTTGCGAAACTATTCCACATTGTTTCAAATGTAAACCAAACTCGTAACTCAAATATTCTCCTCCATGATTGGATCGTAGAAACTTTATTTTCTTGCTACGATGATTTTCCACTTCACTCTGAAATTCTTTGAAGTTTTCAAATGTTTCAGACTTGTGTTTCATTAATTAGATATACCCATATCTTCTTAAATCATCTGTGAAGGTGAGAAAATAACGATACCCGCCATGAGCCTCAATGTTCATTGGACCACATACATCAGTATGTATGATTTCCAACAAATCTGTTGCTCGCTCCATAGTTCCAGAGAACGGCGTTTTAGTCATCTTGCCCATGAGGCACGGTTCGCAAGTACCAAGTGATTCATAATCAAGTGATTCCAGAAGTCCATCAGTATGGAGTTTCTTCATGCGTTTTACACTAATATGACCCAAATGGCAGTGCCACAAATAAGTTGCACTATCATTATCAACTCTGCATCTTTTGGCTTCAACATTATGAATATGTGTATCACTACTATCGAGATTTAATAAAATAGACCACTCCTCAAGGGTGCATGACCATAAAATATATTACTCATATAAATAGACAACCATTATTCTTTGATTCAAATGAATAACCGTCTCGCATCAAACAAGATCCAGATATAATGTTCATGCTCAACGCTGGCACCAAATAACAATTATTCAGGTCTAAAACTAATCCCGGAGGTAGATGTAGAGGTAGCGTGCCGACCGCGATCACATCAACTTTGGAACCATTTCCCACGCGCATCGTCACCTTGTCCTTAGCCAATCTTCGCTTAATCCATAGTCCCTGTTTTCGAGTTGCAAATATTAGCAATAGAACCAGTATCAAATACCCAGGTGCTACTGCGAGCATTAGTAAGGTACACATCAATAACATGTATATCAATATACCTTTGTTCACTTTGCCATCCTTCTTATCCGCCAAATACTTGGGGCAGTTCCGCTTCCAGTGACCAGTCTGCTTGCAGTAGAAGCACTCAGTCTACAACTTAGGTCCAGATTTGGGTTTCTTATCTTGAGCAGCAACTTGTTTGTCGTTCTTCTTGAAGTTCCCCTTCTTCTTCCCTTTACCCTTTTTCTTGAAACTGGTGGTCTTATTGACCATCAACACTTGATGCTCCTTTTTGATTTCTACCTCCGCAGCTTTTAGCATTGCGAAGAGCTCGGGAATAGTCTTGTCCATCCCTTGCATATTATAGTTCATCACGAAGCTCTTTTAGCTTGGTGGCGTTGATTGAAGAATTACATCAATGACACTATCATCGGAAGATTAACTCCCGGTTGAATCAAGTGATTATTATACCCGACATTTTGAGTATGTGTTCACCGATGAACTATTCTCTTCCATCTTGCAGCTATAGAACTTATTGGAGACTTCATATCTCTCAATCCGGGCATTTGCTTGAAATATTAACTTCAACTCTGGAACATCTCATATGCTCCATGGCGTTCAAAACGTCGTTGAAGTCCCGGTTCTAAGCCGTAAAGCATGGCACATCGAACTATCGAGTAGTCATCGACTTTGCTCGCGAGAAGTTCTTAACGTCATCGATTGCATCTGCGGCAGCTCGCACCAGCGGTGCTTCGGGGCGTAATTCTTCGTGCAGCAATGAGGATAATCCTCAAATACGGACCCGATCCGTGTAATTGCTACCATCATCTTTCAACTTAGCTTTCTCAAGGAACGCATTAAAATTCAACGGAACAACATCACGAGCCATCTATCTACAACAAACATAGACGAGCAAAATACTATCAGGTACTAAGTTCATGATAAATTTAAGTTCAATTATTCATATTACTTAAGAACTCCCACTTAGATAGACATCCCTCTAATCATCTAAGTGATCACGTGATCCAAATCAACTAAACCATGTCCGATCATCACGTGAGATGGAGTAGTTTTCAATGGTGAACATCACTATGTTGATCATATCTACTATATGATTCACGCTCGACCTTTCGGTCTCAGTGTTTCGAGGCCATATCTGTATATGCTAGGCTCGTCAAGTTTAACCTGAGTATTCCGTGTGTGCAACTGTTTTGCACCCGTTGTATTTGAACGTAGAGCCTATCACACCCGATCATCACGTGGTGTCTCAGCACGAAGAACTTTCGCAACGGTGCATACTCAGGGAGAACAATTTTACCTTGAAATTTAGTGAGAGATCATCTTATAATGCTACCGGCAATCAAAGCAAAATAAGATGCATAAAGGATAAACATCACATGCAATCAATATAAGTGATATGATATGGCCATCATCATCTTGTGCTTGTGATCACCATCTCCGAAGCACCGTCATGAGCACCATCGTCACCGGTGCGACACCTTGATCTTCATCATAGCATCATTGTCGTTTCGCCACCTATTGCTTCTACGACTATCGCTACCGCTTAGTGATAAAGTAAAGCAATTACAGGGCGATTGCATTGCATACAATAAAGCGACAACCATATGGCTCCTGCCAGTTGCCGATAACTCGGTTACAAAACATGATCATCTCATACAATAAAATATAGCATCACGTCTTGACCATATCACATCACAACATACCCTGCAAAAACAAGTTAGACGCCCTCTACTTTGTTGTTGCAAGTTTTACGTGGCTGCTACGGGCTGAGCAAGAACCATTCTTACCTACGCATCAAAACCACAACGATAGTTTGTCAAGTTAGTGCTGTTTTAACCTTCTCAAGGACCGGGCATAGCCACACTCGGTTCAACTAAAGTTGGAGAAACTGACACCTGCCAGCCACCTGTGTGCAAAGCACATCGGTAGAACCAGTCTTGCATAAGCGCACGCGTAATGTCGGTCCGAGCCGCTTCATCCAACAATACCGCCGAACCAAAGTATGACATGCTGGTAAGCAGTATGACTTGTATCACCCACAACTCACTTGTGTTCTACTCGTGCATATAACACCAACACATAAAACCTAGGCTCGGATGCCACTGTTGGGGAATGTAGTAATTCAAAAATTTCCTATGCACATGCAAGATCATGGTGATGCATAGCAACGAGAGGGGAGAGTGTGTCCACGTACCCTCGTAGACCGAAAGCAAAAGCGTTAGCACAACACGGTTGATGTAGTCGTACGTCTTCACGATCCGACAAATCAAGTACCGAACGCACGGCACCTCTGAGTTCAGCACACGTTCAGCTCAATGATGTCCCTGGAACTCCGATCCAGCCGAGCTTTGAGGGAGAGTTCCGTCAGCACGACGGCGTGGTGAGATGATTTTCTACCGACATAGGGCTTCGCTTAAGCACCGCTACGATATTATCGAGGTGGATTATGGTGGAGGGGGGCACCGCACACGGCTAAGAGATCCAAGAGATCAATTGTTGTTGTGTCTAGAGGTGCCCCCTGCCCCCGTATATAAAGGAGCAAGGGGGGAGGGGGCGGCCGGCCAGGAGGGGAGCGCCAGGAGGAGTCATACTCCCACCGGGAGTAGGACTCCCTCCTTTCCTTGTGCAACTAAGAGAGGGGGAAGGAAGGGAGAGAGGGAGGAAGGAAAGGGGGGCGCCGCCCCCTCCTTTTCCTATTCGGACTAGAGGGGGAGGGGGCATGCGGCCTGCCCTGTCCGCCCCTCCTCTTCTCCACTTTGGGCCCATGTGGCCCATTAACCCCCCGGGGGGTTCCGGTAACCCTCTCGGTACTCCGGTATATATCCGATAACCCCCGGAACCATTCCGATGTCCGAATATAGTCGTCCAATATATCAATCTTCATGTCTCGACCATTTCGAGACTCCTCGTCATGTCCGTGATCACATCCGGGACTCCGAACTATCTTCGGTACATCAAAACACATGAACTCATAATATAACTGTCATCTAACTTTAAGCGTGCGGACCCTACGGGTTCGAGAACTATGTAGACATGACCGAGACACGTCTCCGGTCAATAACCAATAGCAGAACCTAGATGCTCATATTGGCTCCCACATATTCTACGAAGATCTTTATCGGTCAAACCGCATAACAACATACGTTGTTCCCTTTGTCATTGGTATGTTACTTGCCCGAGATTCGATCGTCGGTATCTCAATACCTAGTTCAATCTCGTTACCGGCAAGTCTCTTTACTCATTATGTAATGCATCATTCCGTAACTAACTCATTAGCTACATTGCTTGCAAGGCTTATAGTGATGTGCATTACCGAGAGGGCCCAGAGATACGTCTCCGACAATCGGAGTGACAAAACCTAATCTCGAAATCGCCAACTCAACATGTACCTTTGGAGACACATGTAGAGCTCCTTTATAATCACCCGAACACGTTGTGACGTTTGGTAGCACACAAAGTGTTCCTCCGTAAACGGAGTTGCATAATCTCATAGTTGTAGGAACATGTATAAGTCATGAAGAAAGCAATAGCAACATACTAAGCGATCAAGTGCTAAGCTAACGGAATGGGTCAAGTCAATCACATCATTCTCCTAATGATGTGATCCGTTAATCAAATAACAACTCATGTTTATGGTGGGAAACATAACCATCTTTGATCAACGAGCTAGTCAAGTAGAGGCATACTAGTGACACTATGTTTGTTTATGTATTCACACATGTATTATGTTTCTGGTTAATACAATTCTAGCATGAATAATAAACATTTATCATGATATAAGGAAATAAATGATAACTTTATTATTGCCTCTAGGGCATATTTCCTTCACGAGAGCCCCTCCGAGATTGGATCTATCTCTCTGTCTCTCTTTGTTTCTCCGTTCCCCGATTCTGCCCTTCCACCGTTTCTTTTATATCCTGAGATCCGTAAATCCGATTGGGGTGAATCTTTCACCCAGATTTTCTCATAAAATTAGCTTTCTTGCGGCAAAAGAAGAGCGTCAACCGCCTCACAGGGTACCCAGGAGAGTCCAGGGCGCAGCTGCCCCCCTGGGGCGCACCCCCTGTCTCGTGGCCCCCTCGGGCACTGTCTCGTGTTTATTCTTCCTCCCAAAAATCACAAATATTCCAAAATAATTCTCCGTCCGTTTTTATCCCATTTGGACTCCGTTTGATATTGGGTTTTTGCGAAACATAAAACATACAACAAATAGGAACTGGCACTGGGCACTGGATCAGTTAGTCCCAAAAAATAGTATAAAAAGTTGCCAAAAGTATATGAAAGTTGAATAATATTGGCTTGGAACAATAAAAATTATAGATCTGACAGAGAGGCGTATCAAGCATCCTAAGCTTAATTCCTGCTCGTCCTCAAGTAGGTAAATGATAAAAAAGATAATTTTTGATGTGGAATGCTACGTAGCATAATCTTGATCATATGTCTAATCATGACATGAATATTAAGACACGAGTGATTCAAAGCAATAGTCTATCATTTGACATAAAAACAATAATACTTAGGGCATCCCAACAAACAATCATGTCTTTCAAAATATCAATGCTTCCAGAACGTTATCCCTACAAAATCATATAGTCTTGTATGCTCCCTTTTTTTAACACAAGGTACCCCTCATGCCTATCCCGGTGTCAGCCAAGTAATTGTTTCATACTTTAGTATTCTCAAACTTTTCAACTCTCACGCAATACATGAGCATGAGCCATGAGTATAACACTATGGGTGGAATAGAATATGATGGTGGAGGTTGTGTGGAGAAGACAAAAAGGGAGAAAGTCTCACATCGACGCGGCTAATCAACGGGCTATGGAGATGCCCATCAATTGATGTCAATGCGAGGAGTAGGGATTGCCATGCAACGATGCACTAGAGCTATAAGTGTATGAAAGCTCAAACTGAAAACTAAGTGGGTGTGCATCCAACTTGCTTGCTCATGAAGACCTAGGGCATTTGAGGAAGCCCATCGTTGGAATATACAAGCCAAGTTCTATAAAGAAAAATTCCCACTAGTATATGAAAGTGACAACATAAGAGACTCCCTATATGAAGAACATGGTGCTACTTTGAAGCACAAGTGTGGTAAAATGATAGTAACATTGCCCCTTTTCTTTTGTTTTTTTTATTTTTTTTTGGCGGGCTTCTTTGGCCCCCTTTTTTTATTTAGGCTTCTTTGGCCTCTTTTTTTATGGGGCAATGCTCTATAATGATGATCATCACACTTTATTTACTTACAACTCAATATTACAACTCGATACTAGAACAAAGATATGACTCTATATGAATGCTTCCGACGGTGTACCGGGATGTGCAATGATCTAGCGTAGCAATGACATCAAAAAACGTACAAGCCATGAAAACATCATGCTAGCAATCTTACGATCATGCAAAGCAATATGACAATGAATGCTCAAGTCATGTAAATGATGATGATGGAAGTTGCATGGCAATATATCTCGGAATGGCTATGAAAATGCCATTATAGGTAGGTATGGTGGCTGTTTTGAGGAAGATATAAAGAGGCTTATGTGTGATAGAGTGTATCGTATCACAGGGTTTGGATGCACCAGCGAAGTTTATACCAACTATCGAGGTGAGAAAGGGCAATGCACGGTACCGAAGAGGCTAGCAATGATGGAAGGGTGAGAGTGCGTATAATCCATGGACTCAACATTAGTCATAAAGAACTCACATACTTATTGCAAAATTTTATTAGCCCTTGAAACAAAGTACTACATGCATACTCCTAGGGGGGAGGTTAGTAGGAGCGTGCTACGTCTCGAGCTTGCGTTGGTTTTCCCCGAAGAGGAGAGGATGATGCAACCTGATGGCGTAAGTATTTCCCTCGGTTTTGAGAACCAAGGTATCAATCCAAGAGGAGGTCACACGCAAGTCCTCGTACCTGCACAACACGATAGCAACTCGCAACCAACGCTTAGGGGTTGTCAATCCTTCACGGTCACTTACGAGTGAGATCGATAGAGATAATATTTTGGTATTTTGATAGATAGATGCAAAGTAAAAAGTAAAGGCAAAGTAAAAACAAAGCAAGTAAATAAAAAGATAGAGATTGATATGATGAGAATAGACCCGGGGGCCATAGGTTTTACTAGTGGCTTCTCTCAAGAGCATAAGTATTCTACGGTGGGTGAACAAATTATTGTTGAGCAATTGACAGAATTGAGCATAGTTATGAGTATATCTAGGCAATGATCATGTATATAGGCATCACGTCCGTGACAAGTAGATCGAACGATTCTGCACCTACTACTATTACTCCACTCATCGACCGCTATCCAGCATGCATCTAGAGTATTAAGTTAAAAACAGAGTAACGCCTTAAGCAAGATGACATGATGTAGAGGGATAAATTCATGCAATATGATAAAAAAACATCTTGTTATCCTCGATGGCAACAATACAATCGTGCCTTGCAACTCTTTACATCCTTGAGTAAGGACACGCAAGATTGAACCCAAAGCCATGCACTTCTCCGTTGCAAGAACTACCAATCTAGTTGGCCAAACCAAACGGATAATTGAAGAGACTTGCAAAGATAACTCAATCATACATAAAAGAATTCAGAGAAGAATCAAATATTTTCCATAGATAATACTGGATCATAAACCCACAATTCATCGGTCTCAACAAACACACCGCAAAAAGAAGATTACATCGAATAGATCTCCACAAGAGAGGGGGAGAACATTGTATTGAGATCCAAAAAGAGAGAAGAAGCCATCTAGCTACTAGCTATGGACTCGAAGGTCTGTACTAAACTACTCACACTTCATCAGAGGGGCCATGGTGATGATGTAGAAGCCCTCCGTGGTGGATGCCCCCTCCGGCGGAGCTCCGGAATAGGCCCCAAGATGGGATCTCGTGGATACAGAAGGTTGCGGCGGTGGAATTAGGTTTTTGGCTCCTATTACGATCATCTGAAGTGCGTGAGGTATATATAGGAGGAAGGAGTACGTCGATGGAGCTCCGAGGGGCCCACGAGGTAGGGGGCGTGCCCGGGGGGTGCCCTCCACCCTCGTGACCTCCTCGGAAGCTTCTTGGAGTAGGGTCCAAGTCTCCTGGATCATGTTCGGTGAGAAGATCACGTTCCCGAAGGTTTCATTCCGTTTGGACTCCGTTTGATATTCCGTTTCTTGAAAACTTGAAATAGGCAAAAAAAACAGCAATTCAGGCTGGGCCTCCGGTTAATAGGTTAGTCCCAAAAATAATATAAAAGTGGAAAATAAAGCCCAATATAGTCCAAAACAGTAGATAAAGTAGCATGGAGCAATCAAAAATTATAGATACGTTGGAGACGTATCAGAGCACGCCCCCGACCTTCACGCAAAGATAAACAATCAAAATACAATGCACGTCAATTTGGTTACATAGTTAATAGACCATACGTGCATGCTTCGGGAATCAAAAACCTTAACACCAACATCCTTACTAAACACAACCATCTACTAGTACCTCCCACATATTATCATCTCAATATCGCAAAACTATTGCAAGGAATCAAACATATCATATTCAGTGATCCACAAGTATTATGTAGGATTTTATGACTAACCATGTGAATGACCAATTCCTGTCATCTCTCTAAATTGATATAAGTGAAGCAAGAGAGTTTAATTCTTTCTACAAAAGATATGCCCACGCTCTAACAAATATAAGTGAAGCAAAAGAGCATTCTACAAATGGCGGTTTTCTATGTGAAGAGAAACAGGCAATCCAAACTTCAAATGATATAAGTGAAGCACATGAAGCATTCTACAAAGCCATGCTCAAAAGATTTAAGTGAGGTGCAATGAGCATTCTATAAATCAACTAAGGACTATCTCATACCAGCATGGTGCATAAAAGAAAAGTGAAAACTAAATGCAAAAGACGCTCCAAGACTTGCACATATCGCATGAACGAAATGAATACGAAAACATACCGATACTTGTTGAAGAAAGAGGGGATGCCTTCCAGGGCATCCCCAAGCTTAGACGCTTGAGTCTCCTTGAATATTTACTTGGGATGCCTTGGGCATCCCCAAGCTTGAGCTCTTGCCTCTCTTCCTTTTCCTCATATCGAGACCTCCTCGATCAAACACTCCATCCACACAAAACTTCAACAGAAAACTCGGTAAGATCCGTTAGTATAATAAAGCAAATCACTACTCTAAGTACTGTAGCAAACCAATTCATATTTTCTTTTTGCAATGTGTCTATTGTAATATAGCTTTTCCATGGCTTAATCCACTAATAGGAATTGATAGTTTCATTGAAACAAGTAAAGTATGCATCAAAAACAGAATCTGTCAAAAACAGAACAGTCTGTAACAATTTGAACATTCACCATACTTCTGGTACCCCAACAATTATACCAAAATTAGGGAAAATAACATTTTTTTTACAGAAAGACAGTGCAAAAAGAATCAGAACCATTTGACATTCCAGTTAAAAATGTAAAATCGCGCACTACAGACAAAGTTTCTGTCCTGCACCGTACAAACCAACAAGCATTGTAAACATCCTAAAGGCAAACCTTGGCACATTATTTTTATAATACAATGGAATTGTACAAGGGGATAATTATTTTTGATGAAAAGTTTCTGTAATCAAGATTCACAAAGTTTCCGTGAGCAGGAACAAAGTTCAAGGAGCTCCCCCACTTCAACAATGCTTGTCTTTCTCACTTTCACTTTCCTTTTTGAAAAGTTTTGGGTTCCCCTCTTTATTTTTTTGTTTTTAAACTATATAAAAGCACTCAACAGAAATAAATGACTCTCTAAAACTTTCGGGTTGTCTCCCTGGCAGCGCTTTCTTTAAAGCCATTAAGCTAGGCATAAAGTGCTCAAGTAATGGATCCACCCGGATCCCAAGGTATATCAAAGCCAATTTTAATTAACAATGATTTATAATTTAGTAGTGAGCACAAAGTAACATATATCATGCAACAACGAAGTATAACTCTCTTCCTATGCATCGGCATGTCATAAAAGAACAATTCATGCGCACATAGTAAAGGCCAATGCAGTATAAGCAGTTTCTTGCAATTTTATCATATTGAAAACATATAGAGGTGGAGATATAGTTCCTCTCTCATAATAATTGCAAGTAGGAGCAGCAAGCACATGCATATTATATCTATCAAAATTATCATGTGCAATGGTAAAAGGCAACCCATCAATATAATCCTTAATAAGCACAAACTTCTCCGATATAGTGTAGTAGGAAGAATTCAAAAGGATAATAGGACTATCATGCATGGGTGCAATAGCAACAATTTCATGTTTAACATAAGGAACTGTAGCAAGTTCATCTCCATAATCATAATTCATATTGGCATCTTGGCCACAAGCATAGCAAGCATCATCAAAAAGGGGTATTTCGAGAGAATCAACGGGATCGTAGCAATCATCCATCAGTAAGAACGAAGTGACATTAAATAATGTATGAGTTGGAGGGTTACTCTCATTAGAAGGTGGGCACGGGTAGCGAATCCGCTCTTCCTCCTTTTATTCTTCGCTCTCCTCATCATCTTTTTCATCCAATGAGCTCACAGTTTCATCAATTTCTTCTTCCATAGCTTCCTGCAAAATGTCAGTCTCTTCTTGGATAGCGGAGAATTTCTCAATATATAGTTTAACATAGGCATTAGAAGCATAATTATCATAACAATATTCAAGTATGACAAAATTTTCAGATTTGTAGAGAGTAACATCATACTTTTCAATCAAAGAAGCAATTTCATAAGCACCCTTAAAAGCAACAAATTCTTCAATTTGTTGAACATCATAATAATTATAAACACCCTTAGCATACGAAGATACAATTAAATTATCAATAAACTCACATTGGTAGGCAAGGTGTTTCTTAGGGTTTTCAGAACAACAAGTAACATCATATATTTCACATAAAGTCCAAGCATAGCATTGCAAACGATGAATTTGATCTAGTAAAAGTTTCCCCTTTTCAGATATACGGTGTCGCGCATAACAAGCATGCTCATCTAAAGATTTGCCCTCAACTAAGCTAGTTGGGGTTTCGGCACGAGCACAAACGGATCGAAGATGATCCAAGTAAAAAGCTTCAGGAGTGTGATAGATTTTGAGTGGTTCTTCAACCATTGGTGTAGTAGGTACAACTATTTTTTTTGGTATTTTGCGTTTCCTACCCATAACTAAAGATAGAAAACAACTAAGAACAGCAAATAAAAATTACTTAGTGATAAAGCAAACAAGCACACACGAGAATATTCACCCCCACGCTATGACTCCCCGGCAACGGCGCCAAAAAAAGGTCTTGATAACCCACAAGTGTAGGGGATAATTGTAGCCTCTTTCGATAAGTAAGAGTGTCGAACCCAACGAGGAGCTAACGGTAGAACAAATATTCTCTCAAGTCCTATCTGCCACTGATACAACTCTACGCACGCTTAGTGTTCGCTTTACCTACAACAAGTCTGAAACTAGAAGTATTTTGTAGGTGTTGTTGAATAGGTTTGCAAGATAATAAAGAGCACGTAAATATAAACTAGGGGCTGTTTAGATCAAGAAGCAATAAAGTAAATATAGCGAGTGTGGAAAAGTGGTGTTAGGAGTTGTGAAATTGTCCCTAAGCAATTGACTATGTTACTAGACTGATAATCACTATTGCAATTTTATTTGAGGGAGAGGCATAAGCTAACATACTTTCTCTTCTTGGATCATATGCACTTATGATTATAATTCTAGCAAGCATCCGCAACTACTAAAGATTATTAAGATAAAACCCAACCATAGCATTAAAGTATCAAGTCCCCTTTATCCCATACGCAAACAACCTACTTACTCGGGTCTGTGCTTCTGTCACTCACGCCACCCACCATAAGCAAATCATAAACATATTGCAAACCCTACAACGGGGATCCCTCACGCTTGCGCGACACGGAGAGCACCATAGGACAACACCAATAATAAAACATGCAACTCAAACCAATCATAGCAATTCATCAATCGCTGATAGGACAACGAAAATCTACTCAGACATCATAGGATGGCAACACATCATTGGATAATAATATGAAGCATAAAGCACCATGTTCAAGTAGAGGGTACAACGGGTTGCGGGAGAGTGGACCGCTGAATATAGATGGGGGAAGGTGATGGAGACGTTGGTGAAGATGATGGAGGTGTTGGTGTAGATCGCGGTGATGATGATGGCCCCCGGCAGCGCTCCGGCACCACCGGAAGCAAGGGGGGGAGGCCCCCTTCTTCTTCTTCTTTCTTGACCTCCTCCCTAGATGGGAGAAGGGTTTCCCCTCTGGTCCTTGGCTCCCATGGCGTGGGAGGGGCGAGGGCCCCTCCGAGATTGGATCTATCTCTCTGTCTATCTCTGTTTCTGCGTTCCCCGATTCTGCCCTTCCACCGTTTCTTTTATATTCGGAGATCCGTAACTCCGATTAGGGTGAATCTTTCGCCCAGATTTTTCTCATAAAATTAGCTTTCTTGAGGCAAAAGAAGAGCGTCAACCGCCTTACGGGGTGCCCAGGAGAGTCCAGGGCGCGCCCCCTGTCTCCTGGCCCCCTCGGGCACCGTCTCGCGTTGATTCTTCCTCCCAAAAATCACAAATATTCCAAAATAATTCTCCATCCGTTTTTATCCCGTTTGGACTCCGTTTGATATTGGGTTTCTACGAAACATAAAACATGCAACAAACAGAGGCGGCCTTTGAGCCTTTGGATCAATATGTTAGTCCCAAAAATAGTATAAAAAGTCGCCAAAAGTATATAAAAGTTGAATAATATTGGCATGGAACAATAAAAATTATAGATCTGACGGAGACGTATCGGTAGCGCCTAAAGGCGAAGCGAGCTCATGGCGGCGAAGAGCGCGTACCCGTCGAAAGGCAACAGCAAGGACGACGTGCGATACCTGATCCTCGACGCTGGTGCCGCCCTCCGGGCGAGCCGCGACCTCCTTGACGATCCCATGCCATTTGTTGCACGCCGTTTGGATGAGCGACCAATGGTTTGCCATCGCCTTCGACCCCCGCTTCATGTGCATGCCATTGAAGTAGGGGTCGACGAGCTTCCGCTCGTCGAACTCGGCCTTGATGCGGTCCCAATACATCTCGATGCTCTAATTCGTGCCGGTGACCGGGTCGAGGCAGACGACGGCACTTCTCTTCCTTGGACGCCCATTTGATGCGTGGCTCGCCGGACTTGGCCTTCTTCTTCTTCTTCTTCTTCTTCTTCTTCTTCTTCTTCTTCTTCTTCTTCTTCTTCTTGCTTTTCCTCGTCGGCGCCGGCTCCTCCTCCTCTTCTTCCCCCTCCTTCGGCTCTTCCTCGCCGTAGTCGAGCTCGTCGTTCATGTCGGCGAGGTCCTGCGTAGCTAACCCGGGGGAAGCGGCGGCGGTAGCCGAGCCGGCTGCGATGATGTCCTCCATGTCGGCCTCCGTCGTGTCGGCGTCGCCGAGATGCGACGAGGATGAGGCTTGTGAGTAGAGGCCGCGGCGGAGAGGTGGCGTCGGTGAGGCTGCATAGTCCGGCGGCGAGTACGTGTACGTGTCTGGTAGTCTGACGCCGACGAACGCGGCGAGGGCGTCTTGTTGGGCGAAGCGCCGATGGGGGAATGTAATGTTGTGGTTGAAGCCACCATGGGCGTCCCCATCGGCATAGCCCAGCGACGGCGTGCTTCATGGGTGCGGCGACGACGAGAACCCAGCCGGAGAGCCGACGCTTTGCTGGCTCCAGGCCGCATACGGGTGCCCACCGGGCGGATTCATCATCGTCACGCACGTCGACTCCGCCTGTTCGGCGCAAGATGCTCGCCGCCGCTTGGCCGCAGCGTCTTGCCATTGTCTCCTGGCCTTCTTGGCCCTGTTGCGCCTGTCGGCGGTGACGGCCTCCCGACGCTCCACATCTGCCTTCCACTCGGCGTTGCTCATGTAGGTGGCTTGGACAGCGGAGCCCTCGACTTCCTTTGCTTCGGCGGGGCGGGGGCGGCGGTGGGATCCGTCGCGGCGCACGACATCACGTACTTCTTCGGCGGCATGGCGGGTGGAAGGGCAGGGTGGAGGCGGGGGTTTGGCGGGAGGAATGGAGAAGAGAGGGGGGGGGAGGGAGGGAGGAAACGGCGGGAAAAGGTCTTCCGGTCGTAAAGCAGGCCCCCGCCGCTTTTTCCGGCAGTGCGCCAGACGACACCCGGCCGCTTGGGTTCGGGGCGGAATCGCCAGCTCTAGATTTCGCCCAAATCAGCGCTAAACGAGATTCTGGGGCACGATTGGACCGATTTTCAGTCACCGACGCTAAAAATTCGCCGGGGGTGTGTTGGGGGCGCGACTGGAGATGCTCTCGTGGGCTGGGTTCCGTCCCTGCACGCACACACTCCGCCCGGCGACCGGCTGCCCGTAAAAAAAAAAAAAGAAAAACTCCGACCGGCTTCGCTCCAAAAGAAAAGAAAAAAGAAAAAGAAAAACGCACGCCGCCCGCCTTCGCCCGCTCGTCTGCTCCTCCGACGCCGGAGCTCCGCGCTCCTGCCCGCCGGCCGCTCTCCGCCCCTCTGCAGGTCCTCCACCACCCTTCCCGTCCCGTCCCTTCCTTACTCTCCTCCCTCGAGGCCCCGTCCCCGCCCCGCCTTCTCCTCTCCTCGGCGCCGTCGACTCGACGACCCCAGCTCGCCGCCGTCCGCGAAGGCGACGACCGGCAGCAGCGGCCCGAATCAAGGAGCGAGGGCCCTCTCAGGTGAGCTTCCCTCTCTCAAGTGGGTGCCCCATGCCTCCGGTTAGCTCCCCGATTTGGATGATCTCGCGGTTTGATGCGTGCTGCGATTTATTTGGGGATGGATCTGGGATGATGGATTTACCGTCGCTCGTGCCATGCTAGCAAATCTCATGTAGGCATTTTGGATTCATGTCAAGTGTATGCCAAGTGAATGAACATTAGCCTCATAAGTAGTACTATATGATTATGCTCATATTTCGTAAAAAAATTATATTCTCTGGGCAGTTAAAGTTTTTGGCCTTTGGAACGCACCAATGTTATTCCAAACCATAGCCCTGTTACTTGTTCCAACTTTGGTAGTTATGTAGTTTGCTTCTGTTTGTGTGGACTATAGCTACATTGGGATGTTCTGTTAGTGGATTAGTGGATGGTTTTGATGTTAATCATTTCACTTCATTGAGCAGAATGGATGTCATTTATAAGTTGCGAACATCATGTGTAATACTCCCTCCGTCCCAAAATAAGTGATTCTACTTTGTACTAACTTTATAAAGTTAGTACAAAGTTGAATCACTTATTTTGGGATGGAGGGAGTAGTACTTTTCATTCCCCCCTTTTAGCAGTTTTCCTCTGTACTCTGCTACAGTTGCTGTTTATCGATATGCAATCTAATTACTCACATATGCATGCTTCTTTGTGTTAAGAAGAATATCTTTTTGATGTATTCGTGAAATATGAAGGTGTTGAGTGGGCCAAATGGCACAGATTCCAAACCTCGATAACGCCGCGACTCAATCTTACTGCCCTCAGGTCTCTTATCCTGATCTTACTCACTTCCTGTGTCTTCTTCCTCTAAATCTTGACTTGTGTTCTTAATCTGTTTTAACCCTGGCATCCAGGGAGCAGTCACAGAAGGAACTTCTCAGCATAATCAAGAGTGTGCGTTTCTCCTCCTGCACTCCCTGTCGCAATCTTATGTACTTTTGTTGACATTGAAGAGTTTGAATTCCTTGTGTATCAGATTAGGGGGAAGAAGTGTCTGGTCATTGATCCGAAGCTTGCGGGTACCCTCTCGCTGATCCTGCAGACCTCGGTGCTAAAGGTTCGGTGATAGACTCTGGATCTGCTGCCAATAAGCGATACTTTTCATGTCCCTAACTAATATCTTAATACATAATTTGAACTTTGGGGATGTGCCATGGGAATATTCCTTCAAATATCTTTCGTACATAAACAAAAGAGTAAAGCCACGTTGCAGTTACTTTCTTTGTTTCAACTTGGATAGCTCAGACATGTTTTTTTTACGTTGATTAGGAATATGGCACGGAGCTGCGGATCCTCTCTGCTGACCCTCTTCAGACGGAATGCCCCAAAGTGGTGTATCTTGTTCGCTCCCAGTTGAACTTCATGAAATTTGTGGCTAATCAAATTAAGAATGCGAATCCAAAGGGCTCCAGAGGGAATACCACCTCTATTTTGTACCACGCCGTATAGTTGCCTGTGAGAAGGTATTTTGGTTTCTGTATAATTTATTTCCATTAATGTACATGCATGTTCTATTATTTTGTTTGGACTTATAATTCTAGTATGGTAGAATAATTTGTGAGACTCATGCGAAATTCGATAATTATAGACCTCATTACAATAAGAGATGACTCTGACTCAAACACAATCACCATTGTCCTGTATGGATGTCATGTGTGTACTGTGGAATTTATTGATCTCATACATTACTACTGCACAGAAAGAAATGAATTCCATCTTGTATGGGTGAAATCTGCACTAGTAGATATCATAATTATTGTTATGCTTTGTTTGACTAGGACACTAGGTTTTAGAAGTTTGACAAGACGGAATCAGTCCTTCAGAGTATTCCCATTTCGAGTGTATTCCTGTAGTTCTTAGCCCAATAGGTTTATTAGACATGATGCCAATGAATACGACCTTATGTACTAAAATGTTGACATGGCAGGTATTAACTGAACACGTGTTCTTTTCATTGCTGATGATAGGCCTGAAAGTTTTCCAATCTAAACACCATAAATCTTTGCATTATTTCTTCCCAAATACAGTTTTATCCATACCAGTGACATATACAGTAGTTACCGTAGGATGGAACTTTTGTTACAGATTATTCTAATAAATACTCCCTCCGTTCCTAAATATAAGTCTTTGGAGAGATTTCACTATGGACCACATACGGAGCAAAATGAGTTAATCTATACTCTAAAATGTATCTAGATACATCCGTATGTGACCCATAGTGAAATCTCTACAAAGACTTATATTTAGGAACGGAGGGAGTATTTCTTTACAATCTGAATGAGCTTCTCAAGGATTTCAGCTTGCCTGCTGCTTCACTGTTATATAAAGCTGATGCCCTTTTACTTTAATTCGTGACCCACCGGCTGTGTTGTTTTGACAATTAAAATTCAGAAGCTTGAGCTATGCATTTACACCAAGTCATAATGCTGGCTATGATCTTCTAGCGTCTAAACTAGCGATAACATATTTCAATTTCTCTTGAACACCATTGTTTGGTATTTATAAAGGAGTATCGAATTTGACTAGCCAGAAGAGGATCCAGGATTGCTAACTATCTTTATGTATAATAAAATTAATAAATTCTAACCTATCTTTTGTAATCTCCCCTGAATTGTCATGTATCTGCAATGGTAATGACCAAATATCTGATTATGGATGGCACAGACAATTGTAAATCATAACTCAATATAGATTTTTTCCGAGTTGTAATATTCGTTGAGGAATAAATAAATGTTTACAAATTGCCAAATACATCACTCATAGCCCGTATGCAATTATTATACTATGTACATACTTCCAGGTGCCAAAAAATTATACTGTCCTGTTGTTTTGATGATTGGTAGACATTTTCCTGTTATAGTAGTAATCTTATAAGTTTTTCTTCCCCTTAACTTGCGGATGCCCAAACGCATGCTTAGCTATTGTTCTCAGAATTTTGTGAGCTTGGAGCCTAGGACACATGAATCCAGGAATCCACTCCATAAATTTCTCTTTGCACTAAGGCATCTCAATTTAATTCTCTTTTTTTTCTGACACAGATTCTGGAGGAAGAGAAAGTTCATCAAAAGTTGACAATCGGAGAATATCCCTTGTATCTAGTTCCTTTGGACGAGGATGTCCTTTCTTTAGAGCTTGACTATTCCTTGCAGGTACAGCTACATAATTGGTGTAACATGTTTTTCTAACATTTTATTAGTCTCATTGGAGCATTTATGATTTTCAGGAATGCCTTATTGAAGGAGATACAAGTTCTGTCTGGCATGTTGCAAAAGCTATCCATAAGTTAGAGGTATGTATGTATGTCTTCCCTTCCTGTGGCTGGAATGTTTTGTACTTGAAATAATGATTACTCCATTTGTGATTCATTAATTTATGGCCGAAATATTGTTATGGACAGACTAAGTTGCGATCGACCACTATACTTGACGTTTGCATATTACTTACCAACTCTGCATCTGCAATCTCACAAGTTTTTTGACACAATCTTTCGTTTACTAGAAAGCCTTTCACCCTATTTCTATGTGGGAAACTGGCTTCCATCAAATTCATAAAGTGTTGCTCTTACGCGTATATGGTTTCTTTTCCAGTTTGCCTTCGGGGTTATCCCCAATATTAGAGCCAAGGGTGTAGCATCAACCAAAGCTGCAGAATTGCTGAACCATATGCAACTCGAAGACCCGGTCAGCATGGATAATGTAATGCCATTTGATTTCAACCTTTCACGACTCAGATCTCTAAATTCAGCTGATTGCCTAATTTTTTACTTTGTGGTGCTTTTAGATGGGGATTCCAGAGATAGACACCGTTATTTTGCTAGATAGAGAGGTAATTTTCTGTTGTACACTTTGTGATCATTTCTTGCTTTTCTCAGCATATATGAACCTTTTCACTATTTTTTTAAGTGATCAAAGTTTTATATGAATTATAGTGATCTTAGGTGTGAATGTGTGATATATTTTCTTTTGATGTCTTCTGCTTTTCTGGAATTCATCTTCTTTTATTCATTCAGGTGGATATGGTGACACCAATGTGCTCTCAGCTAACGTATGAAGGTCTATTAGACGAGGTAGGCCATGAAGTTTTTGATACTGGCATTAGTTAAAAGTCACAAGTGTTTGATCTATTAGCTTTCTCTGTTGAATCTTGATTGATAACATGTGAACGTATGACTCTCCGAGCTAGCATGTTCCTGGCTTTCTAGTATTGCTTTCTATTAAGTTGGGGTTGATGCGAAACACCACACAGTTTGTGTTCCTTGCCAGTCAAAATAAGACATTTTTATTGCCGCTTCCATCTTTGTTGTGGCTCCTCCACCAGATCATGCGTGCAGCAGTGTAGGCCTTGTAATGAATTCAGCAGTATGTATGTTGTGAACCACAGTACACAACGGGGTAAACTCCGCCGGGAGGGTGTTCGAATGGAGTCAGCCTGATTGGGAAGCGGTTAGATAATAGGTGGGAGATGCATTTGGGAAGGAATAGATTGATTTCTCATTGTTTGGATGGTAATCAGACCTGGCTGCTGGCTATATACTAACAAACTCAATCTCTATTTGATAACTATCTACTATGCATAACTGCGTGATAGCTATCTACACTAGCTGATACATACGGCTGTTGCCATCCACCCTAGTGTCGCAGCCGTCCGGCTGTAGTCCCAAGGTCCACACGTCCCTAATCTCTACCAATGACGTGTAGTAAATTTTAAAAACCATAGAGTTGCAGATGGAGAAGGGGAGCCTGGGCGCAGTGGTAAAGCTGCTGCCTTGTGACCATGAGGTCATGGGTTCAAGTCCTGGAAACAGCCTCTTGCAGAAATGTAGGGAAAGGCTGCGTACAATAGACCCAAAGTGGTCGGACTCTTCCCCGGACCCTGCGCAAGCGGGAGCTATATGCACCGGGCTGCCCTTTAGAGTTGCAGATGGAAATCACAGGATGCCACCAAAGGCCACCTAAAACTCTGGTTCTTACTTGGTAATGGACTAATGGTTCCTTGAGCCTTCATGTTTACTACCCTAGTTCCAAAATAGATGTCATTTTAAAACGTATGCAGTCAAACTGCTGTGAATTTGACATTTTAGACTGGCCTTTGTTGGTGGATTTCTGTATCAAATGATTTTTGGAGTAATGTGGTCAAAGGTGTATACTGAATGTATGCCAGAAACATCTACCCTGGATGGAGGGGGTCCTACACATTGTTGTCCTAATCGAATGACTGATTTGTCATTTAATATTGGTCTATCCAGATGGCTACTGGAGTTGAGCTGCATACAGAATGTCGTATCCTGACTGAACTAGCTGTGATAATATCTTGCTTTTAAGTAATGTCCACCTTGCTTTGGATTGTTGTCTTGAACAGGAGATGTGAAATGCAAGTAGATACTTCCCCTGTTTACTCTTTTACCCTCCTAGTTTGCTAGGTTATGTGCATTGCAATGGTAGCAGTGATCATACTAGTTTTAATTGTGTTAGAACGAGCAGGGTGCGATGATATTTTGGTAAATGGTGAACTCGTTAATCTTAGACCAAGTGGAAACGCCTATGCAGCTGCATACTTATACTCGTCTTTGCAGCAGGGTTTTGCTTACGATTTTAGCACATTGGCTGGGCCGGTCTCGGTTTTATCAGTATTGTTTGTATGATTCTGGAGCAACATTAACTCTGGTGTATCCGCTGCATGAATGGCAGTGGTGTGATGTTTATTGCCTAAATCAATGCAACCAAAATGAACTGCATTTCTACCATCCTGCCACTGCATTTCCATTACGAATCTAAATGTAAAGTAGCTTTGAATGAATCGTGCGATTATGTTTTATTCGACAGATGTTGGAAATTCATAATGGATCTGTGGAAGTTGACGCCAGCATTATGGGTGCTCAACAAGATGGAAAAAAGGTCAAGGTTCCACTCAATTCAAGGTAAACTATCCTTGGTATGTAGTATCTGGAAAACAAACAATGAACATTGTTATAACGATGTGGCGTGTAACAATTTTGTGTGTGCAAGAATTGTTGCTTTGCTGTTTGGAAGCTTCCTCTATACGTGTATATTATTGCCATTGACACCCCACAATATTGGTTTTAATTTTGTAGTGCATTTCTGAAGACTCAAATTTTGCATATGTACAAATACATTTTCGAACCTTCTTAGATTGCAAGTTATGCGTGTGCAATGCTCCTATGTACATAAGCATGCATGGATTTGGAGCTATAAATTTATGTCGCTGTTCTCTTTTCAGTGATAAGTTGTACAAGGAGATTCGAGACCTCAACTTGCATGTTGTAGTTCAGGTTTACTCCACTGGCTTTACCTCTTGTATATCTTGTGTGAATGAGCTTTGCACTAATGTTGTTGTTCTGGTTGTTATGCAAGCGGCCATAAATAATATCGTGTTCTGGTCATTGCAAATTGTTTTGACTGCAGGTCGTCCGCCAAAAGGCAACGTCTATTCAGCAAGATTATGCAGAAGTAAAATCAACGAATGTAAGTGTAAGAACAAAAGAGTTTTGCATCATGTTGTGTATTCTTGGTATGTATTATCTTTTAATATTTGTCATGAATGTCGACTAGGTCCACCCAGCAGTAGGTTAGGTCCATGTGGTCCGTGACTCTTATAAATTTAACTATGCTTAATACAATACAATGCATATAGCTGTGGTAGCTTCTCTTCCCGAAAGCTAGCATGATATTAAGAGCGAAGCAACCCCTAGCCCATCCACCATGCCAACCTCTTTGCGTGCGGTCTGCCACCTCCGCGTGTGCCCCCATCAGATTTGTTCATCCACGATCAGTTCCCACCTTGGTTCACTATGGGCATCTACTTTGTGTGTTTCAGTATTTGAGATTCTAAGGTGGATTACATGTCGTCGCATTTCTATTTTCGATTCAGCTCCAGCATCATGCTTACTCCTGCTTAGTGACTCGTTAGATCTTGTATAGCGGTCATAGGTGTGTTAGTGTGCCTCCCTTCTTATGGTGCCTGAAAATGCTATAGCATAGTTCAATCACCGGTGCCTGGAGTCAATTGCAGGTTTGGCCTCGAACATTCAAATTCGGAACAACATTGACTCATTCTCAAACTCTAGTGCCTTCAGTACGTGTCTCATGTATACGATGGTGTTAATATGTTGACTAGGATGGATAGGCTTACCTAGAATCCTTCACAATACTGTTGAATAAAAAGGTTCCAAATATGATGTTAGTGTATAAGGAGCACCATCTTCAGCTGATTCTCTTTGAGAAATTTGACTGAATCCCTGTTTGTATAAATAACCACTTTATGATTGATTTTTTTGAGATACTGGTCTGACATGGAATTGTTTTGTTATATAGGATCCTAGTTTGAGAGTTCATCTTAGTCAGTCTATATATTTTTATCTTACCCTCTTTTTGGCAAGATCAAAGTTTGAATTCTTTGTAATAAACAATGTAGTAAGGTTGTTGGTTATATGCATCTTAGGATGCAGAGGCCAGGGGTAATAAAAGATTCCATTTTCTATTTATTTTTTGAGAGTTAGACATCATTTTTGTTGTTGGTGTTTGCATTGACAGGTTGCTGTCGCTGTAGTTATTTTGAAATATGGTTAATGACTCTGTCTGTTATCATATTCAGAACAAGAGTCCGTATCCATTTCGAACGATATGTTTTCATAGTGTAAATATGATTACATTGGCATGAATTGAACTATCTGATGTGACAGTTTTGAAGAAGAAAAAGGACCACTAAGCATGTACAATATGAAAATATTGTACTGTTAACTTCAGAACTATCATATATTGCCCGTTTGGTAGCTCTTTAATCTTCACTCAATATTTTTTTGATGTGGAAATTCAGAGAACACGTCTCGCGTATACTTCACATAATGTTTGGTCAAAATTTGAACTGTTCGATTTGGTTATTCGGAGGACATGTCTCACGTATACTTGATGGAATGATTTGTCAAAATTTGAATTGTTGTATTGGGAGATGCTGCTGGCTTTTGATGTTACATTTGGGTAAGGAGTGATGGACACAAGTGTTAGGATAAAATTATAAGTTTGTCACTTTTTATGAGAACTACATACTTTGGATATCCCACTAGGGAATTTGCTGTTTAGCATCCAAAGTATTTGCATGTATATTCCAGTTGGTTTCTTTGTTGCTTGAATGGAAGTTATCTAAATATTTTTCATAAACAGACACAGTCGGTTTCTGAGCTGAAGGATTTTGTGAAGAGGTTACACTCGCTACCGGAGATAGCTGTGAGTTACTTAAATACCTAAGTTTGTTTACCTCTGCTTCCACTAATTGTGACACATTGTATGATTCAGAGGCATGTTAACTTGGCACAACATTTGCAATCATTTGCGGCAAAACCCGCATTTCATGCCCGAGTAGAGATTGAGCAAATAATACTGGAGGCGCAAACCTATGAAACGTGAGTTTGTTTTAGAAACTTCTCAGTTTTCTTTGAGTTACTTTCTGTGCATTTGTTATAGTTTATTCCTCCTTAATTCAATGCTTCTTGAGTTCTACTCCTTCCGTCCCATAATATAAGATCTTATTACATCCAATATACTCACATATTGGATGTAATAAGATCTTATATTATGGGACGGAGGGATTATTATTTATTAACACTTTATTTCTTTATGCTTGCTTCTATTGAATAATCACTTTTGCACCCTGAAGTTTCGGGCTGGTCACTTTAACTCCCTTAGCTTTCTAACTATGTATTCGACCATCTAAACTTTTGGTATCAGATCAAATAACCTCTTATTGTGGGTGTTGAGGCGATTTTGCCATGTGGCTCTGCATGGATATTTCTAGCTGCTTAGCAAGCTGTATAATGAGAAGAGGGACGATTCTCTTACTTGCCACTGTGGAAGCTTCTATGTTCCCTATATGCGTTATGATGGCAGCATTGACTGCTCAGCTGGGTTGAAAAAGAGTAGTATTCTTGAGACGAGAGACACAAACTTTGGGGGATTGAACTGGACATTCTTATTACTTGACTAATTAAAACACAACGCCTCCCTTTTTTCGTGAAAACACAGAGGACCTTTGCGTTTCTTTTCATTGAAAAGGTAGAAATTCTGCCACAATCCTCTGAGGAGGTGCGGGGTGCAAAAAGATGAAATAAAATCAGTGAACATCCTAGGTTGAGGGCAGAACAACCCTGAGCCCTTGAGCACTAGCCTCTGGAGGGATGATGTCTCCCACACCTACTCCCTGCCCCCTCCCTCTAGGCTCTAGCCTAGCCCTCCAACCTCGGCGCCGTCGACCCCCACCGGCAGCCCTCCCCTCCTCCCAGCCCCCTCCCATGCCATGTCGCCCTTGGTGCTGACTACGTCGACTGTCGAGCGACCCCATTCGACGACTGTGTCTCTGGTGACCGTTGGCTCGATTCGGAGAGTGAGTCCTCCACGCGCTCGTAGAGCGACATTGCCCGCACCCCTCTAGCCACACCAGCCGCTCTGACGCCTCCCGCCTCAGGCCCCATGGTGGCACCCTCCCAGCTGCCTGCCAAGATTCGCATGGGACCTCGCTCCGAGGTTCACTGCGTCTCTGATGGCGCCATGGTGGACGCCGACGGCTTCCAGCAGTCGCGTCGCAGGAACCGACGTTGCCGTCCACGCTAGATCGCTGCGCCAGGCCCTTCCCCGCATCGTCAGCACAACCCCTTGCCGGAGGATGTCCTAGGGTTGTGCTTCCGTTGCCTCGACCACCGCCACCGTCTGCGTGACTGCTCCAATGACATCAAGTGCCGACGCTGCCTTGTCTCCGGCCACGACTCCCGCTCCTGTGATCCTCGTCGCCGGGAGGCCAACCAGGGATAGCTCCATGTTGCTCCTGGCCGCGCGAGCCCCGTTGCTCCAGAGGTCCCTCGTCGCCAGGCCGCCCCCAGCCCCCGCCTCCTCTCGCAACACCGGTAGCGCTTGCGACCGCTGCACGCTCCGCCGAGCTAGCGCGGATCATCATGTCGTGCACCGTTGAGATGGAGGAAGCGGAGGAGGTTCTGGCTCGCGCGATGATGGCCTCCATCACTGCCACTAGACCACGTGTCCGCCGTAGATGTCGCAGAGGTGCTGTTCAACGCCTTCGAGCTCGTCGATGGCAACTTCACCGTCCACACCCACCACCCCGAGGACTTCTTAATCCTCTTCAGCTCCCAGTTCATCAAGAACCGCCTCGACGGTGACCACTTCATTCGCAGCCCACGCTTCTATCTCTCGCTTCATCCTTGGAGCAAGCTTGCCCATGCCGTCTCAAGCGAGTTGGAATACCGCGTCGAGCTCGAGCTCGAGCTCTGCGGCATCCCCGCCGAAGCATGGCACCTTTCAACGGCCGAGCACATCCTTGAGAGAGCCGCTGGATCGAGCGTCTCCACCCCCACACGCGTTCCCGAGCAGACCTTGCCACCTTCCGGTTATCGGGGTGCTCGCACGACCCTGCCGTCATCTGCCGCACCGCTACTCTAGAGATTGTCGAGCAGATCACCTCCCGCGTCGGCTCTGGCACGCCACCGTCAGGGTGCTCACGTACCTCATCTCCATTATGCTTGTCCGCGCGGAGGTTGACAGGCTTTGCCCCTTGGCACCCCTTTGGCACTGACCCTGATCGCGACGGTGGCGCTAGCGCCGGCAGTGGCCTTGGCCATGGCTCTGAACCTGGACGTGCGCGATGCCGTGCCGTGGCAGCAAACGCCGACGCATCGATATGCAGCCCACTGGACGCGCGGATGGCATGGTCATGGACGCCCTAGGCTGGTGTATCGGAAATCGTGTTGTCCGTGCAGATGGGGTGGCCGTCGCTTCCGCATGGCCTGCCCCTCGCGCCGCGGCGGTGCCACTGTCCATACCTTCCCTGAGGAAGGAGATGGTGCCATGGCCGGGCTAATGCGGGCCCTGCCAATCTTGTCGTCGTGCCAGAAAAGGAAAGAGTAAAAGGAAGGAAAATCAGTCCTTGGTTGTGGACCAGGCCCCCAAAGCTGCTGGGGCAACAGGCGGTGGTCAGACAGGATCTGTGTCCCCATTGTTGGCGCTGGGTGGCAGTCCCACATTGGTTGCAGACCCACCCGAACCATCCAAAATTTTGAACTAGTTGCGATCTTGCACGCATGAGGACGATTCTGCTGCCAGCCTTGGCTCGTCTGATCCTAGGGTTTGTCAGGGTCTGGACGCTTTGAGCGAGATCCCAAACACCCAACCTGAAGAGCCAGTACTGCCAGCCAACGGTGATCACTTGTCGGGACAAAGCAATTAGAAACTGGCGTGGGGCTGGGCTCTTCCGCTGACCGGTCCGCGGGGTCCCCGAAGGACAGGGGTGCGTAGTACACCGTTGGCGCCAGTTCTCTACCAACCCAAGGGACAATTCCCAAAGATGGGCCGCAGCTATAGTCCACGGCCCAACGGGCTCGTGTTGAGATCCTCCAGAGGCCCTTGGCCCAATCCATGCCGCCAAGGACTGTTGCTGGTCTGCCAGGCATGCCAAAGCCAACGATTGACGACCATGCCTCCTTTCGGCCTGCTCCCGGCCGATATGCCTCACCGCCGGTCACAACGACGATGCGACGATCCAGAGGCCGTGCTGCTACTCCCCAATCGTGGACGCTGGGCGTGTTCCTCTCAGCCACCACCAAGCACCTAAATGCGACCCTGCCGACCCCCGGGAAGAGGCCACATCGTCCTCTGAACCTTGCTCCTCGCCGCGGCCGCTCGGCGTCTGCTGCATCGCCAACCGCAGTGCCACCTTCAACTGAGAGAAGAGCACAGGTCCAAAGACTGCGCATGCTGGGGATTGTAGGGACAAACCAGAACATCATGGCCGCAGAGGTAAGGGCCTATGATGGCATGTTTGTTGCGCCCATCCCGCTCGCGGTGCTCACGGCCATTGCGGCCCCTGTCGACCGTGAGTCCCAGCCTGCTTGGCCTCCCCGCCGATCGTCTCGGCAAGCGTCGACGTTGCCTGCGAGACTTGGTCATGCTTCAGCATTCTTTCCCATCGATCTAGTCCATATGGATCACGGCCTAAAGATTGCGATTTGGAATGCGCGCGGCCTCAACGCGCGGGCGCTCGCACCTAGCCCACAGGGGAGAGTGGGGAGCTGTATGAGGGACACCGCATCACCAGCTGTGCACAGCCGTGACCCCCATGCTGCCACCTTGGGTGTGTGTGTGTGTGTGGGGGGGGATACAGCGCACACCACCTCCGGTGGAGCCACCTGCCGCTGCTGCACCCTTGCCAAGATCGCCCGTCACTGACCACCACTAGGCATCTGGGGCAGCCCTTGGGCAACGACATGTTGGAGGGGCGCGAGAAGCTCCGTTGCTCTCGGTGGCAGCAGCGAGCGGACGAGACGGGAAAGAGGCTAGGGTCATTGGCGGAGCCATGGCTTGGCAAGCCTGGGCGGCTGCCTGGGCTCAGCTGGTGAACTGCACTGAAACAGTAGAAGAGAGCAAGGATTCAAACTTGGTGATCCCCTGTCCTTGGCGTGATGGTCAGGTCTAAGTAATCTGAAGAAAGGAAGCAATGAACCAATCTGCAAGCTGCAACATCCTTTGTCTTTGGACCACTGCCATGGCCATGTCCACTTCCTGTGGGAGGGAGGATTTACTCCTCCCACGTCCACCTTACCTTGGTGTTCCTCCATGTGCAAACTGTCCAGGCTTCCTTGAGTCCTGCATGCTGGGAACTGTGGTGTCTGTGCTCAAGTTTCTGACCGCCACACAAAATGGCCCTCCATGCCACCAGCAGCTGCTCCTTGGTGGCAGAGGGTGCTATTGGAACTTTGTATATCTAGTTTCTAGGAGTAGCACACATTTTATCCCTATGGTCTATCGGATTGTTCCCATGTTCTTTTTAGTTTGAAAATATAAACAATTCATGCATTCTCGCCGATTCTGCTAGGTAGTGGTATGCCTGTGCTCTGGATGAGCTATTGTATGCTGGGATGAACACGTCATAGGGTTAAACCTGTTCAGCCATGTGGTGGTGGGGAGGGGAATGGAGGTGGGAGCCTTTTCGGCAGCGTGAACTATCCTTTCTTGCCTTCTAAAGGGTGGAAGTTCTTCGTTGATTTTCTACATGGATTTCTCGTGCTTTCTTGGGCTCAACCTTAGCTTGTTACTTTGCTGTGGTTCCATGTGTCTGTCATTCTAGTAACTTAGATGACTGTATGCTGTCATTTCCTGATTTACTAACATGTGAAGGGTACAAAACGGAAAAATGCTAATGGGTACTGTTTTAGCCTACCAATTGCCATACTGTTATGAAACAGTAAGTTTTTTCATGTCTAATGCCAAAATAATATAGGTCCGATAGAAGCGAAAACTCAAAACGGTGCCCGGGCTCATCTGCTCCCTCTCAGCAAAAAATTCAAAAAAAATACTAGAAAAATTCAAAAAATTCCAAATTTTTTTGTGGTGGTAGATAATTTGACGCGTGAGGTGCGCCCCAAAATTCAACTTATTTGGACATCTGAGCAGCTCTCGGCAAAAAAGACAAATCGGGTCAAAACAGTGCGTGAACAGTAAACATTTTTACAGACCCTGATTTTGTCTTTTTTGCCGAGAGCTGCTCAGATGCTCAAATGAGTTGAATTTTGGGGCGCACCTCACGCGTCAAATTATCTACCACCACAAAAAATTTTGGAATTTTTTGAATTTTTCTAGTATTTTTTTTGAATTTTTTTCTAAGCGTGGGTGCAGATTAGCCGCACTCCAATAGAAGATTCAATATTTGCCAGTGGCATATAGAAAGTTTCCCCCAAAATATTTTGTGCAATCCACTCCCTTGTTTTTGGCTTTTAGGATATCAAGCTGCTGTCAGTTAGTTTCCTCTGATCTGTGTTGAAACATTAAACTAAGCTAACCATGCCCAGGTGTTACGAGTACATTGAGGAGATTATACAGAAGCAAGAGCCTATTGAAACTGTACTTCGCCTTCTAGTGTTATTTTCCCTTACAAATGCTGGGTTGCCGAAGAAGAATTTTGACTACTTGAGGTATTCTTATATTTCTTTATAAATCACTGTATTTCTGGGATTTCATGATACTTTGTGTTAAAACTCCGTGTATATTTTCACTTTACAAATTTGCAACATACAAAATGTATGTTATAGTCTTGATTCATGTTTCTGCTTTTTCTAGGCGGGAAATACTGCACAGTTATGGCTTTGAGCACATGCCCTTGTTATACAATCTGGAAAAAGCTGGCCTTCTTAAAAGGCAGGTTAGTCAAAGTAGCTTCTCTCAACTTGGTTTTCTTCTTGTTTCAGATCCTTAAGCGGCTCCTTGATGGTGTTTTATCTTGTTATTTATTCCAGTTCCTCTCGCATCAGTTTCTCTAATATACTATCATGTTGTGCAGGAATCGAGGACTAATTGGCCTGTTATTAGCAGAGCTCTCCAGCTTATAGTTGATATAAAGGATCCTGAAAAGTATTAACTGCATAAACTTCAGACTTACTTTGGCTTCTCTTTCAAGTTTCACTTATAAAACTTTATGCTGAATTAATCTCCACAATTTTTTCATCTTTCAGAAGGTGTAGTTTATTAATGTATTTTTTTGTTTATTTTCAAAACTTGCTAATTATGTTCTTAAAAAGTAACCATACTGATCTGCAAAACTTTGACTCTAACTGAAATGTTTTTGGAGTCTTGAGCTGTTGTGAGATGCAAAAGAATTTTCTCATTTTTAGTTGCTTCAATAAATAAAATTTGTATGAATGAAGAAAAATGCTAAATTCCATATTTCCAATGAAGGTTCATGCCATATGCTTTGTTGAAACTTGTTTGGTGTATTTTTTGTGTGTGTTTGAATATGTTGAAATGTTGTTCATTTTCCCTCACCATGTTATGGAAAATATTCATAACACTTCTGGGAACATTCATTCTTCTGCCTGTTGTGCATTTGTTACTAAGTTTCCATACTTACCTGTGATCGCAAGTTATCTTGGTCATGATAACAACTATCACTAAAATGTTCCTGTTTTCAACCTCAGCCCTGATGATATAGCATACATCTTTGCTGGATATGCACCTCTTAGTATTCGCCTGGTTCAGCATGCAGTGAGGTCTGGATGGTAAGTGTATCCAATCAGTTTATTTAAAAAGAAATATTCATGCTAGTTAGAATGTACTCCCTCTGTAAACTAATATAAGAGCGTTTAGATCACTAAAACAGTAATCTAAACGCTCTTATATTAGTTTACGGAGGGAGTAGTTTGCATGAGAAAATATGTTTAATTTCCCTAGAGATAGATCCTTTTTGGAGAAAATAAGCTAAAAAATCAAACAGAGAACCCTGGTAAACATCTCTAGTGTGCTCTGAGTTACAGCAAGTAGGCATTATTTATGAACTTCCCTTTTTCTGCACTTGTAGCTGTAACAGAACTTTATACACGGTGAGAAATAATGGTGTCCCTTCTTTGCGCCTTTGTCGTTCTCTAATGATATTCTCCACAACACGAATTAACTTCCATTTTTCTTATAAGCATATTTATTCATTCCTTATGGAATGTAGTTTCGGGGAGCTCGCTAATTACTTGTTTTCTAATACATCGTAGCAAAAGAGTTGGCAGTGCCAATTTGTTTGATTCATCTGTGTATGACTTCTCCCTTATAACAAGTCGTATCGACTTTCCTATATATGATGTTATGTTGAGCAAGTTGTTTGCTTGAAAAACCAGTATTGAAGGGTTAGAAGGTGCCGCAGGTTAAGATGTTTTTTCCAATATCAATTTGTGTACCATTGTGCAGGCGATCTATTGAAGAACTGTTGAAATTATTGCCAGGTCCTCATATGGATTTGAAAAGAGTGAGCAAATATTGTCTACGTTGAATTTCACTTTTGGGGATATTGAATGTTTTTTCTTAAGATATTGATCCAGTTTACTCATATAGGGTGTCTCGACCATTAGTTCATCAGAATTACTACCAGGTTCCGGGTCACAACAGAGTACCGACAGGTAAATTACCTTGATGTGAACTGTTGTTGCCACATTTTATGAATGCTAGAAACGGAAAGGGTCTGGTTACCCCAATCATGTTTGCTTCATAAACTTGCTCGAATAATAGGTGCCGGCCGGCATTGTTTGTTGATCTGATATACCAGTTCCCATGTTATTTCATGATCTTACCGAGCAAGTATTTTTCATGTGTCGAGAGTTAGACTGTCAAAATTGTGGTGTTCTCCACATGGTTTGATCCTAAGTTATATGATATGTCTGCTGTATGAGCTTAGTTCGACTTTTTTGGGCCATTGGACCTTGTGACATGTGAGGACTGAGGGTGTGTGATCATAAAGTAACAGATCTTGGAGAAGAGAAAATATGTAGAGTCCAGGGGAGGACGTGAAGAGTAAAACTAGGGAGACATGAAACCAAGGTGAAAAAGACAAAGAAGATTAGTACTATTAATACTCTCATTTGACATTGCATCCCCTATGACTTCTGTCCCCTGGAGAAGCCAAGAATTGCACTGTTTTGTTAATCGAAGTTGTTTGTCACCAGAACCGCGTGAATGGTTTAACATCGATGGTTTTCCCCTATTGTGCTTGATAGCAGTGTCATCGCCAAGTTTTTCTTCCCCTGGATTTGTTATAATTGTCTGTTTGTTCTAGGGTTGGTCATCGCTCCCTGGTTCTGGTTGTATTTATTGGTGGTGTAACATCTGCTGAGATTGCTGCGCTTCGATTTCTTAGTGCACAGGTACGTATGTGCAAATTGATTTCCATTTTCTTTCAGATGTGAATAGGAAATGAACTCCAAGATGCTACAAATTCGGTACATTTTGGAGCTCCAAATTTGGAAAATAAAAATGGAAAGCGTTTGTTCCAGTTCCTTAATACTTCATCCAGTGTTTTCACTATTTTTCATGTCTGGTTCCCTTTCATGTTTTTTCAAAGTGATTGTTGGGAGTCTGAGTTTGACTCTGTAGATGAGGTTTTACTTGCAGCTCGATATTACAGTATCACACTACAGTTTATTTCAGGAAAATCCTGCCATAGACTCGAGTTTCTTACTTTCCATGTCCTGTCTCTTGTCTACCGCAGGAAGGAATGGGCTATGACTTCCTGGTTGCAACAACAAAGGTTATCACTGGCAACACATTACTGAGACCAATTATAGCCAGCAGCAAAGAGGGAATGATTTAGTTGTCTTTTCTGTGCACACCCCTTTTTGATTGTACAAAGCAGCGCACACCCGAGCCCAAGATTGGTTTTTCCTTGGTTCAGTTCTAGGCCACTTCTATTCTGCCGCCGGAAATGCTATTGCTTGCGCTCTTGCGTTCATCAGTCTTGGTTTTCTCGTCAGATAGCGGCATGTACATCGATATCTCCTGTACAGACACCAGCCGCGCTGGTTCCTTCCTTGGTGCTGGATGGAAGTTCAGCATTATGTTTTTTCATGTATATTCACCTTCATTTCTAACTCTGTTCTGCTTTCACCTTGTACATCAAGTGGTGTGACGGGTATGTTTAGTTCTTTTTTCTGTGCGGCAATGCCAACTCTGCGGTGTACCTGACTATGCATCTGTTTTGGTTTGTGAGTGGCTCTGGGTTCGGCGAAGTGTCCGCTCTGTCAAATGGACCTGTAGGAGATTGGTGGTGTTCAGCTACTGGATCACTGCAGTTTGCACCTGTCTGCTCACCAAAGCTATCTCTCTCCTCTATGCCGATTATACTTGGAAATGTAGTTGGCATAGTTTGTGAGTGGCTTGTCTGCAGTTTGCAAACTATGCCAACTATGGTGAAACCTTTTGCAGTTTGCAGTTATCTGCTCACAGATTCCTGGAAAGCTACATTGGTCTGATTGATCGAATCGAGCTTGTCGTCGATGCCAAAGGAAAAGGGTGCTTTAGAAAGTTCAGGCACAAATTATGCTGAATTTCTGGTGCAGGCAGGGACAGTTGGGGCCAAACACCTCGTTGGTCTAGCACGTCAATGCTTGATTTATCTTCTGCTACACTGGATGGTGGACTTCACATGCTCAAAGCGACTATCATTTGAGATTATCAGCATAATGTCGGTAATTCTTCTAGCAGCCTGGAAAACACATTGCATGAGATTAATACTTGGGGTATTTTCAGTTTGGTACCAGGGGATTAGGCTGAGTTTGCATCTCTATTATACCAGGGGCGTGTGTTCCTCTGCATTTTATTTATTTATTTACTTTTTTACTGCTTCTGCTGAATTACTGCTAAAAGAGGGCTGCCGCTTCCTTTCTTCTCTCTGCAAGAGACAGAGAGAGAACGAAAGAGGGACGGGGGGAAACGGGAGCCACCGCCGCCTCCTCCACAGGTCCGTCCAAGCAACCATGCCGCCGCTGCCGTAGCTCCCTCCCCGTCCTGACCTTCCTCCACCTCGGTGTGGCCACGGGATGGCAGGCGCAAACCCTAGGCCTGGTTCCTGGGCTTGGTCGGCCTCCTCGGTGGATGTGGCTGCGCTCGACGCCGATTCTGTGACCTACGGGCGCTCTCTCCCGACCCTCGCTCGTCATGCCTGCACCAATCTTCACCGCAGCTTGATGACATGGAGGTGAAGCTTAGAGGCTCGTCTGAGCCCAACCCATCTAAATGAGAACACCAAACAAATAAGAGCAGCCCCATAGTCATCAAAATAAATAAATTACATAACCAAATAAATAAATAAGAGCAGCCCAATACGTTACCTCAAAAAAAGCAGCTCAGTCACGTACAAACCTTGACCTAGCAAGAACGTACGTTCGCACTTTGTCCCAGAAAAAAAATATGAGAGGGAACTCTCACTTTTTCTTCTTCTTTTTTATTTTCTTTTGTTTCTTCTATTTTTTTCTCCATTTTTTTATTCTTTCTTGCATTTTCTTTGTTTTTTTTTCATTTTCATGTTTCTTTTGTTTGTTTTACTTCTTTTTTTTGGTTTTCATTGTTCTTTTGGATATTATTTTACATTTTTTGTACATGCCAAAAACATTTTTCTAATGCACGTCTAAATTTTTTTCAATACAAATTAAACATTTTTATAATATATGGTCATCATATTTTTAACATTTTTCAAATACAAGATTAAATTTTTTTTGAATACATAGTCAACATTTTTCTATACATTTTAAACATTTTTTAAATGCTTGATTAACAGTTTTCAAATAAAAAGGTTAACATTTTTTTTAGGGTAGGTTAACATTTTTTTAATACATGGTCAACATTATTTCTTTACACATTCAACATTTTCCAAACGCTTGATTAACATTTTTCAAACACTTGTTTCATATTTTTTAAATGCTTGAATAAAATTATATATACATGATAAAAAAATCATCATTTCTTTAATACATGGTCAACATTTTTCTATACACATTTAACATTTTTAAAATGCTTGATTAACATTTTTCAAATACTTGTTCAACATTTTCTTCCAATTCTTGATTAACATTTTTATATACATGATAAAACAATCATCATTTTTAATACATAGTCAACATTTTTTATACACATTTAACATTCCCCAAATGCTTGTTTAACTTTTTTTAAATACTTATTCAACATTTTTTTTTGAAAATGTTTGGTTAACATTTTTATATACATGATAAAAAAATTCATCATTTTTCAAATACTTATTCAACATTTTTCAAATACTTATTCAACATTTTTCAAATGTGTTTCATAGAGTGCTTTTTGTAATATATAGAATATTTTAAAGTATAAGAAAAGTACAAAAATAAAGCCAAAAACGAGAACAGAAAACACGAAAATAAAAAGAGGCAGTGGCCTGCCGCGTGTGTGGGCCGAACCATCTCGCTCCCCCTTCAGCGAGTCGGAAGCTGGACTCGCTGAAGGCGAGATATAGGGGCGCCCATCCACCATGCCGCCACTGCTAGCGTAATCACGCTGCACGCACACATGACACATCCATCCACCGCGCCGCTGGACGCCGTCACCCTGCCACATTATCGTTGTCCTCTTCCAGACAACGCTGTTCTCGCCTTGCCATGCGTCGTCGCTGCACACCCCAATCACGCCGACGTCGTGGCTACACCGGCCATGCCAAGCACTGAAGCACACACACGCACTGACGCACACCGCCGCGCGCACTCTCCGAGGCCACCTATGTCGAGCTCCCATGTTGCTTGTGCTCAGGGTGTGTGTCTGCGCCAGCGACTGGGGCCACCCCGGCAGTGCTTTTCCTCCTCCACAAGCTCGATCACATCAAGAGCTTTCTCCCCAATGTCCCGACACTCCGGTGCTCCAACTCCTTGACCATGTTCCCGACGCCGCCTGGCACTGACCAGAGTCGCCGGGGCCGGCGAGCCAGCCGACCGGCCCGAGCCAAAGGGCTGGTATTGGGGCTCACCGGAGCACCGAGCTGAGTCCCGGCCTGGCTCGTCGACGGCAATTTTTGGCTGGTTCCGTCCGGTTCGTGTCCAGCCTGACCTGTGGACTTACGGGGGAGCGGTCGTTGTTGTTGTCGTGGTCTGCTAGAAACTGAAGGGCACATGGAGTATGGCAATTGTGCAGCAGGGAAAGAGCACCAGTCAACTCCACCGTCAAGTTCAAGTCCCACCGTTTGCTTTTTAGTATAGTTTGTTGGGTCCCACGGGTAGAAGGAGGGTACATGGGTCATGGGTGGGTGAAGTCACCGCCAACTCAAATCTTTAGAAGTAGGAAAGATAACCATCTGGTGCCTGGTTGAGCGTGCCAATGGACTCATTTTGAGTGGAATCAAGCCACGCTTAGTCCAATCCTTGAAGGAAGCGGACTCTCGTTGGGTAGAGGGGCTTGACTCTGTGTTGTGGGGCTTATGCACCACGCCCAACCGGTCCAGGTTACACACCTTTTTATGGTGTATGGAGCCGAGGTCGTCCTACCATGTGACCTCATTCATGACGCACCTCAGGTGCGGATGTATGAAGAGAGGGAAGACGAGCTGGATCGGCAGGACGACCTAGATGCTCTCGACGAGGAAAGGGACGTCGCTCGGGCACGTTCCACATTCTACCAAGAACAAGCACGGCGCTGCCAGAGCAGTGAGGTCAGGATGAAGGCATTCAACAAAGGTGACTTGGTCATGAGGTTTAATCCAGAAAAGCAGAAGGACAAGCTGTCCCCGAAATGGGACGGACTGTTCATCATCGACCAAGTACTCACCGGAGGTGCATATCGTATTCGAGACCCCGAAGAAAACAGGTTGGTGCCACATCCCTGGAATGCCACACTGCTCCGACGCTTTTACGGTTAATTAAAGCCGTGCTTGGGTTGCCTTTCCGGTTACCCTCCTATTTAGTATACAATAGATATGAAGTTTTCCTTTTAAGTCGTTCAAACTTTTTGACTGGTTGTGTTGGGTAAAGACGAAGTGATTATGTTCCTTCGGACACATTTTATATGTAGAGCACACAATACGCTGGTCGCTTTTTTCCGAAGTTGCGTGAATTTTTGAGGCACTGTTGGTGCCTCTTTCCAATAAAATCATTGTATGCCTTTATATGCATCAACAAGTTTTTGCCAATCTGGGTTGCCTGACTCTTGTTCTTACCCCCTACGTTCCCGATTGTTCGGCTAGGGGGTAAGGGAGCACCTCTGCAATTGTTGCCTCCGGGTCAGCCGGATACACACCTCAGACGGGTCAAGCAGAAGGCTAGCATTCTTAAGAAAATAGTTGATCGGCTCTGATGGAAGTAGATTTAATTGGTTTTATATAATCGGTCATTGGGGGCTTTACGCTCACCTTTGACGTATGCCCCAACTTGTTTCAGAATGGGTAAAACATTATTACCCGAGGAAAGGAACCGATATCGGAATTATTTTTCTTAGGAGGGTGTTTCTTATGCTTAGACATAATATAACACAAGTTGTATAGCCGGATTGCCTTGCTATTCGAAATACTTGCTTCAGTTTTTGGATCAGAAGTAGGAAGTACTACTGGGCTAATGGCCCAGGAAGGAGAAGCCGAAGGCTGGCTAGCAAGGTTCATACAACATCAGCTTTTCTAATACCATAAGAGGTAATAGCACCCCAGATCCACAAACTTGCACCAAATGTGATGTTTTAGTCCAAAACATGCAAAATGTTACTGAGGACTCCACAAACTAGACACCCTATGTGATGTTTCGGTCCACAGCCACTCACAGCGTGACAAGTGGCAGTCCAGAGGGTGGACCGGTCAGCTCTGGCAATTTTGCACAAAGGCCCCTGGCGTTCACTCGATTCAACCCACAGTACACCCCACCCGAATTAAATGCAACAGGAGTTCACAGATCCGTTCGACCTCTCCCGCTGTCCTGTTGGGGGAGACAATGTGGTGGCGATTTCTTGATGACGGTTGTCATGGCGCTGTCGTCGTCGTAGTTCGCCGACAGGATTGAGCCACCTCCTTCCGCTCATCTCATCCGGCCGTTCGGCGTCATCCCACCGTACTATGGTGAGCTCCTGTCCCCTCTTCCGCCTCTTCCTTATTCTGCCCGTGCTCTGTTTCCTCGTCGCTGGTGTGTCATCGCCGTCCGCATCAGCCCTGCCGCGTCTGTGTGTCTCACGGTTGTGTGCTTGTTGAATGCTGTTGGGTTTTTCTTACGACAGTAAAGCTAGGGTTTTTGCCTAGTGGGTTTTGGCCGAGTAGATTAGGTTAGGTTTTAGCCTCGCAAAATCTTGGGTTTGGCTTGACAAGTGGTTCTTCTTTCTCGTTCATATGTTAGCTTGTTAGACGCGAGTTGTTCGGTCCTCCATTCATGTGCACCGGAAGCAAATCTGACAATAGTGGATTGTGTTCAGTGCCACCAAATTTAGTTGTCCAATGCTAATGCTTACTTGTGCAATGGTGTTAGTGATGCAACAGGTTGGTTGTGTTCAACGCAGCAACTTCAGTTAGCCCAAGTATTGCTTTTTGGACATTTGACTGAATTTTTTCAGTTAACTGTAGTTATCTGAATTTTGTCAGTTAACTGTAGTTATCTGAATTTTGTCAGTGCACTGTAGTTATTCACAATGTTTTCAGTGCACTGTAGTTCGAACATCTTAGTTAACTGAACTTCTGAGCTAACTGAATTTTACTGTTAAGTGTATACATCATTGTGCAATGCTTACAAATTACACATATTTGATGCAGTGTGTGATTCAGCAAATGGACAAAGGGTGGACACTTCTTTCTTTACACTTGAACTTGAGCATGGTGGAATTTTCTGTGGCCCAATTAGTAATTTGGAGTACTAGAACCCTTAAGTGGAAGTTCTTGATATGTTGATGCTACCACATTCTCATATTCTTTCATTGAAGAGCACCTAACTTGGTTGGGATATCCAGTGGGTGAGCACATACTTTACTGGTGCTTGCCTGACAAATCAATTGCAGATGGTTTGGTCAGAATTAAATCTGATGATGATGTGCAACACATCATCAGAGCTAGTGTTGATCATAAAGTGCTGGCTATTATGGTTGACCATGCAGATTTCATCAGCAATTTCAGGGCTGAATCCATATGCACATTGCCATCAATTCAGTGCCTTGTTGCAATGCACACTGCAAGTGAAGCATCTTTCCACCAGACTGTAATTTCTGTCAATGAAGATGATCCATTTTTAGAGTTTCCTGCAACTGGAACGGAACCTGAAAGCTTGCTTATACAAGGTGTAGATCACAATCTACTTACTAAAGATGGAGCAACAGTAATTGAAGATATAGTTGTTTCTGAATCAGATTTCAGTGACAATGATTATGACATACATGAGGGGGATGATGATCTTTATGATGAAAACATTGACTTTGATGTTGATGAACAAGCTAAGGAAGAAGAGGATGATGTGGAGGTAGACGACTATTTGCTTGATGATGAAGATCTTAATCTGCCCATTGAGGAAGCAAAGCAGTTGAGGTACAAGTTTACTACCTTCAATTCAAAGGTGGACATGGTTGCCCCTTCCTTCAAAGTTGGGATGGTCTTTGCTGATGTGAAGGAGCTTAGAATTGCTATTACTGCATATTCTGTTAAGAACAGAGTTCAGATCAAGAAGTTAAAGAATGACAAAACTAGAATAGAGGCTGTTTGTGAAAGAGGTTGCCCATGGTGGCTAAAAGCTGGGAAGGACAACATGACAGGTGGATTTGTAATCAAGGCTTACTATGGAGAGCACTGTTGTCAAAAGAAATGGAAGATAAGGCAGATGACAGCTAAGTTTCTGTGCCAGTATTTCATAGATGAGTTCAGGGATGACCAGAAAATGTCACTTGGTACATTTGCAAGAAAAATCACCAACATATTCAATGTGACCCCTAACATATGGAAGCTAGCAAGGGCTAGAACTGCAGCCCTGAAAGAGATCCATAGTGAAGAAGAACATCAGTTCAGTAGGCTATGGGACTATGGTCATGAATTAAGGACTACAAACCCTGGTTCTACATTTCATTATCAATCGAAATGAAGAAAGACCCAAAATTTCCAATGGGGTGAAGTGTCCAAGACACCGTGTTGGTCTTATGATGCATGTAAAAGAGGGTGGTTAAAGGGGTGCAGGCCTATCATTTTCATTGATGGATGTCACATGAAAACAAGGTTCAAAGGAGTTTTGCTTAGTGCTGTTGGAATTGATCCAAATGACTGCATTTTCCCCATTGCAATGGGTTGGGTTGAAGTAGAATGCACAGGATCCTGGGAAGGGTTTCTGACAACTTAGAGAGATGATCTAAACATCACTAACACTGCTCCTTTCACAATTATGAGTGACAAGCAAAAGGGACTGATAAATGCTGTGCAGAAAGTGTGGCCAGATGCAGAGCATAGGTTTTGTGTGAGGTATATCTATCAGAATTTCAATGAGAAGCACAAGGGAGAGTTGCTGAAGCAAGACCTGTGGGCCATTGCAAGATCACCCAACAAAGTGAAGTGGAGGCAGAACTGTGAGAAAATGGATGCAGATAGTTCAGCTGCATTTCATTGGACTGAAAGACTTGATCCAAAGACTTGATGTAAAACATTTTTCAGTGAATTTCCCAAATGTGACATTCTACTGAACAATAGTTATGAAGTGTTTAACAACTATATCCTTGAAGGCAGAGAGATGGCAGTGTTGTCAATGCTTGAATATATATTCTACAAAATCATGCAAAGGCTTGTGAGCAAACAAAGAGAGGCAATAGAAAAGTGGGCAGGGCAGAGAATATGCCCAAAGATCAAGAAGAAGTTAGACATGAACACTGAATTTGCTGCAAATTGTCATGTTTCAGAAGCTGGCCAACAGAAATTTCGAGTTCAGTCTTGAAATTGTAGCTACTCAGTGGACTTGTGTTTGCGTACCTGTGATTGCAGGAGATGGCAGTTATCTGGTGTGCCTTGTGGCCATTCCATAGCATGTTGTAGGGAAGAAAGAATTGAACCAGAGTTAATGGTTCATGACTGCTTCACTGTGGAGAATTATATGAAAGCATATGGCTACACACTGGTCCCTCTAAGAGACCCTAAATACTGGGAGGTGCAGCCAGGATACAAGGTATTTCCACCAGTGTTCACCAAACAGCTGGGCAGGCCAAAGAAAAACAGGAAAAAACACCTGAAGAGAAAATCAAACATGGTGTGTGATATTTTAACAAGAAAGGTGTTACAATGCATTGCTCCATATGTGGCAGAGCTGACCACAACAGAAAGGGCCACTACAGATGGCAGGAAGCATTTGTTGAAGAAGGTGTAGAGCTGGTGGATGAAAATTATGATGATCCTACTTTTCTGTAGGTATGTTTCACTTGTAACTGAATAAAGTATCATGTGTAATTGAAGAATGTTTCAGCTTCAACTGAATAATATGAGCTTCTTCTTTGCAGAACATATACCCCACCAGGCCAGATCCTAGGTTAGATCCTAGTGAGTCACCCACCAGCATGGTCTTCAACATGGCTACCAGAGATAGAGCTAGAAGAGCTCAACAAAGAGTTCATGGCCCATTGCCACAACAATCTTCATTTGTTGTTGCTGCTGGTGCTGCAATACCACAACCAAGGGTCACTATAGAGATGAACATTGCTAGACAGACAAGGGCAAGAACAACAGCTGACAAAGGAGAAGGATCTGAAGCTACTGGCAGAGGAAGAGGAAGGAAAAGGAGAGGAAGAGGAGAAGGAAATCCAGCAGCAAGGAGAGGAAGAGGAGCAAATGCTGTCCTTGGAAGAGGAGCTAATGCAAATCCAATGCTTGGAAGAGGAGCAAATGCAAATGCAGTGCTTGGAAGAGGAGCAAATGCAATTCTCGGAAGAGGAGCAAATCCAGTGCTTGGAAGAGGAGCAAATCTAGTTCTTGGAAGAGGATCAAATGCAAGTGCTGTGAAGAGGAGCAAATCTTGATGCGCCCAAAGAAGAGGAGGCAGAAATGTGCATGCTTGGAGAGGCAAGGGAGGAATTCCAGGTGCAGGTAGAGGCAGGGGAGGAAGAAATGCAGATGCAGGTTCAAGAAGAGGAGCAATCCCAGGTGAGAGGGCATGGTGGCTGCTTGTAGGACCTTGAAGTATGTCTAGAGGGGGGTGATTAGACTACTTGACGAATTAAAAAACTTAACCTTTTCCCAATTTGAGACGTTGGTAGATTTTAGCTATATTTGGACAAGTCAAGCAATCTTCACACAATTCAAGCAAGCATGCAAAGAGTATATGAGCAGCGGAAATTAAAGCATGCAACTTGCAAGAATGTAAAGGGAAGGGTTTGGAGGATTCAAACGCAATTGGAGACACGGATGTTTTTGTCGTGGTTCCGATAGGTGGTGCTATCGTACATCCACGTTGATGGAGACTTCAACCCGCGAAGGGTAACGGTTGTGCGAGTCCACGGAGGGCTCCACCCACGAAGGGTCCACGAAGAAGCAACCTTGTCTATCCCACCATGGCCGTCGCCCACGAAGGACTTGCCTCACTAGCGGTAGATCTTCACGAAGTAGGCGATCTCCTTGCCCTTACAAACTCCTTGGTTCAACTCCACAATCTTGTCGGAGGCTCCCAAGTGACACCTAGCCAATCTAGGAGACACCACTCTCCAAGAAGTAACAAATGGTGCGTTGATGATGAACTCCTTGCTCTTGTGCTTCAAATGATAGTCTCCCCGACACTCAACTCTCTCTCATGGTATTTGGATCTGGTGGAAAGAAGATTTGAGTGGAAAGCAACTTGGGGAAGGCTAGAAATCAAGATTCATATGGTAGGAATGGAATATCTTGGCCTCAACACATGAGTAGGTGGTTCTCTCTCAGAAATGGTAAGTTGGAAGTGTATGTTTGTTCTGATGGATCTCTCCACGAATGAAGAGGAGGTGGAGGGGTATATATAGCCTTCACACAAAATCTAACCGTTACACACAACTTGCCAAACTCGATGGGACCAAATTGGTAAACTCGGTCGGACCGATTCAGCAAATCTAGTGACCGTTAGGATTTTCGGTGGGACCGACATGCAACTCGGTAGGACCGATATGGTTAGGGTTAGGGCATAACGTAATCTCGGTGAGACCGATTACACAAACTCGGTGAGACCGATTTTGATAATAAGCTAACCAGAGAGTTGGTCAGGTAAACTCGGTGGGACCGATTTGCTCATTTCGGTGAGACCGAAATGTTACGAAAGGGAAACCGGGAGTTTACATTGCAATCTCGGTGGGACCGATCGCTCACTTCAGTTAGACCGAAACATTACGAAGGGAAACAGAGAGATTACAATCCCATCTCGGTGAGACCGAGATCCCTATCGGTGAGACCGATTTGCCTAGGGTTTGTGGCAGTGGCTATGCCATTTGAACTCGGTGGCGCCGGATAGAAAGAATCGGTATGGCCGAGTTTGACTTTGGGTTTAGGTCATATGTGGATGTGAGAAAGTAGTTGAGGGGTTTTAGAGTATATCACTAAGCACTTGAAGCAAGAGGCTCATTAAGCAACACCTCATCCCTCCTTGAAAGTACTGGCTTTTCCTATAGACTCAATGTGATCTTGGATCACTAAAATGTAAAATGTAGAGTCTTGAACTTTTGAGCTTGAGCCAATCCTTTGTCCTTAATATTTTGAGGGATCCACTTTCATCATCCATGCCATGCCATTCATTGAGCTTTCCTGAAATAATAGTCTTGGAATAGCATTAGCTCAATGAGCTATATGTTGTTATGAATTACCAAAACCACCTAGGGATAGTTGCACTTTCAATCTCCCCCATTTTGGTAATTGATGACAACATATAGATCAAAGCTTCGACAAATGATAATAAGATTGAAAAACATCGTCGCTTTGAGAAGTATGTGATAAGCAAGAGCTCCCCCTAAATTTGTGCATAGTTTAAGATTTGCTTTGGACTACAAATGCACAAGGAATTAGGCTCATGGGTTACTCTTCCATGTCACATACATCTTGGTGGAGCGCTCAAAATAATAAAGATTGAATACATGCACTCATCACCAAGCAAAGTGAATGATCATATAAGGATAGGTAAGATAATGTCATCCAACAAGCATAAATGTAGCATATGATCAAACGCATGATCATCAAGTATCACACAGACATAGAGTATCTCAAACAAGCAAATAAAGTTCAACCACCAAAGCAAGAGAGAACAAAAAGCAACACTCTCTCTCGAAGCCTATGATCTATACATTTTTCTCCCCCGTTGGCAACAAGTTACCAAAAAGTTCATAGAAAATGCATAGTACTAGGTCGACTCTCAGGCTTGGTCTGCAGGTGGTGGTGTAGATAGAATGCCAAGGACGAAAGCATCAGTTGATGTAGATGGAGCTGGAGGTGTGGGTGCTAAAGCTGGTTGCACTGGAGCTGTAGGAGCTGTAGCTGGTGCAGATGAAGTGGCTCTGGTGTCTGTCACTGGCACTACAGCTGATCTCTGAGCTCTAGGCACTCTAGCAAATGCATCTATGGTTGTCTTGCCCTTCCTCTCCTCCATGTCATCCTAAAGCTGCTCAACAACAGACTGGATCTCAGTTACCTTCACATCTAAATTGTAGACTCCATGATCCTCTCCAGGCTCTCCTGGTTTTGAGTCAAGGTGGCCAGCCCCTTCTCAATCCTCAGAGTGGATGAAATCAAGTAGACTAGTTGATCCTGTTTGCTTTTCAGAAAGTACTGAGATGCCTCTTCTATTGTTGGCATCTTGGTTGCCTTCTCTGTCCTTGCCTTCTCCTTCTTGGCTTGAGCATGCACAGAAGATGGTTCATCTTCATCCATAACCACTTGGTTGTCCTCAAATTCTGGATAGATAGCAAAATGTTCCTTGTCCAGCAAGTATGTGCCTGTGCCCATCTTAGAGTTAATCAGCTCCTGAATCTGTGGGGCATACCCACAACTTCTCTTCTGGTCTGCTGCTGTCCTCTTGATGGTCTCAACAATGAGGCTCATGACCTTGAACTTCTGTGGCACATCAAACAAGTGTAGCAAGTTTATAGCATGCCCTCTGATCATGTTGTGGTCACCTAACTTGGGCAATAGAGTATGCCTGAGGATCCAGTTGATCGTTGGGAGTCCTGACAGAAGATAATGTACATATCCAAATTTATGTGTCTCAACTGCAGCATCTGGGATCTCCTTGTACATATGAGCCATGGAATTGTGATCCATCTTCTTCTTGGCATAGACATCCAAGTCATCTTCCTGCTCCTTGGGTGCATTGATCAGATTTTCCCATTCCTCTATAGTTGATTGGTACCTTGTACCTTCAGACATCCACACTATCCTGCCATCTGGGTAGAAATGTGCTGTGGAGTAGAATTGCATAATGAGCTCATCATTCCACTTTGTGAGCTTCTGCTCAACAAAGTCTGCAACTCGACAAGCAATGAAACTGTCTTGCACTCCAGGATAGTGTTCCTCATTCTCTTTCATGTAGGTCCAGTCGACCCACCTCATGTCACAAACTATAGGTTTCTTGTCCAACAACATTGTCTCATAGAAATCCTGGTGTTCCTTAGTGTGGAACCTATAGTCAACAGTAGTCCTTCTCCTGATAGCATAGGGATCAGACAATCTCCACTGTCTGGGTCGTGCATCCTTTCTTAGCTTCATGTTCTCAGCCACTGGATGAGCATCATTGTGGTCTGGAATCTTTGGCTTTAGCTTTCTCAACACATGCTCTTCATCTTCTTCTTCCTCAGCAACAGTTTTAGGCATTGGGGCCTTGTTCTTCTCAGTAGCTGGTATACTCCTGGTATTCCTCTTTCGTGCACTCTTGGGCTTGGAGGCAGCTTTGGGTGCTTCTTTGGGCTTTGATGTTGCAGCCCCTGACTTTATAGCATCACCCATCAGCTTTTGTGCCTTGGGTGCTGGTGCAGCAACCTCTTCTTCCTCCTCCTCAGAGTCTCTCCTCATAGAGGAGTTGCCAAGAACCTTGGCAGTAGTGGTTCTGGCTCTCTTCTTCTTCTTATCTTGACCAGCAGCTTCATCTTCTGACTCAATAGTAAACTTCATGATTTCTCCAATGGGAACCTTCTTGGGTTTGGAAGTGGTAATTCTTCTTGCAAGTGCCTCTTTGGGATCAGGCTTTTCAGGTACTTGTGTTGATCCTCTGACCTTCAACATAGGTGTCCTCTTGGCAGGGACCTTCCTATTGAGTCCAGGCTTTGTGTTCTTTGCTGAGCCATACTCCTTTTTGAGTACTACCTTCTTGGAAGTAGCCTCATCTTCAGCTGCCACATAGTCCTCATCCTTAGAGTCTGAGGTTCTCTTCCTTCTGGCTCTTGTGGCTGATTTAGGCAAATTGCTAGGAGTGCTTCTGCTGCCATCATCTAAAAAACTTGAGGGACTAGTGCCCTCACTCATGTGAATCTGCTCTTCTTCCCTGTTCTGACTATCACTTTGGTCTGACATGCTGAAATCACTGACTGCTGATCCTATGAATAGTTATAGATGAGATAGAATGGATAAGCATCACAAAATGCAGAGATTTTTGCAAAAGAATGATTCAAAAACTTAGTTTTAGTTTTCCATAGAAAGCATTTCGGATCAACCGATTTTCAAACTCGGTGATACCGAAGCAGTTTTGGAAACCTAACTAGTGAACTCGGTCAGACCGAGTCACAGTTCGCTGGCACTGAGACTGCTAGGGTTTCACAAAGTTCTAAAATCGGCCACACCGATTAGCAATTCTCGGTCAGACCGAGAGTTACTAGTGCAATGGCGTTAGCCGAATCGGTGGGACCGAGTTTTTCAACTCGGTGGGTCCGAGATGGTTTCGGCGGAAACCTAACCCTAAATTTTCAAATCACATCAATTCTAAGGATTGTTTTGACTGGATAGGAGTGTTTCAATCGTGGCAAGAATCATAATGAACACAATGTGCTGAGAATCAGACGAGGATAGCATTGTGATCGAGTTCATACCTTAGTTCGGCGCTGAACTCGCTATGGCGGCAACGGCGGAGAAGAAATCCGTTGACAGCGGCGGAGACCAGCGACAGGAGGCGGCTGGCGACGAAGTCGACGATCCGGAGACCTAGTAGGCAGAGCGAGCTATGCGCGGGCGAAGAGGTTTGGAGAAAGTTTTCCAAATTTTGCCCGTGTGTATATATAGCCCGACACTGTCAGTGTGACCGAGTGGAACGACTCGGTGGCACCGAGATGCATAATCGCTGACGATTCTAAAGAACTCGGTGTGACCGAAAAGTTCAAATCAGTTGCACCGAGATTGAAAACCTAGATCGACTTAGTGATCTCGGTAGGACCGAAATGGAGGAATCGGTCAGACCGAGAATCACAAAGAAGTTTTGGAAGTTTAAGTCTATGACGAATCGGGGACTCCGAGTGCTCCTCACACAGAGTGGTTCGAATCTGACTTGATCAAATTTTGTGATGTAGCATGAATAGAGTTTGAGACGAGAAAAGCATAGATAGCTAGAGAAGGTTCTTAGGCATTCTTGTCCATCCACTTGGCCAAAGAAAAAGAAGCCAATCAATCAAAGCAACAAGTGGATGTCCTCGAATGAGTAAAATATGCATCCAACATGCTCACACAATAAAATGGCAAATGAAATATGTGGCAAAGCATGCACAACCAATACTAGCATCTATCAAACAATTGGCGATGACTAGGTCATCTATATATGAGTATATTGACTTAGGAGTCAAATGAGAACATTTGATCATAGGTCATACTCATCGTTTAAGCTCAAGTGGGGTTACCACTTTTACATAATGCATTGATGTGTTCACATCATTAGAGTTGCTTTGACTCAATTCTTAGAGTTAAGCTCCCCTAGATGTGAGATCCCCCCTTAGAGGGATGAACTAACCTTGTGTTTTGTCGATGATGACTTCATGTAGGTGTTGAAGATGTGGATGCTCAATGTTGATGTAGATCATTTGGAGCAATCCTTTGGAGTGAGTTGCACTTTCAATACCTACATGGGTTAGTCCCACAAGGAGCAAACAAGAATATCCATAGACATAGAGTGATGCACACACAAGATGATGTCCATGAAAACATTAGGTTACCTTGTCCCTTGCCTTACCAACATGAGGGTTTGTGACTCCTTGAACTAGTGCAAGATATGGAAGTTGATTGCACTTGTCCTTGCCATAATGATATGAGTGAAGAATGTTGGCGGAGTCACCCTCAAGAACTCTCTAGTTCTTCTTCTTCGGGATCCACATCATCTTCATGGGAATCCTTGGAGTTGTAGTTGTACTTGATGAAGTAGAACTTGACGTACTCTTGGGAACTCACTTGACCAAGGCCTTAGGTGCTTCTTTAAATGCATCAATCTCCTCTTCAAGCTTATCCTTGCCTTTGTTCTTGTGGTCTTGTGGTGGAAGATCATCTTGTGCTTGTGTTCCCTTGAAGGAAGTAGGATCATACTTCTCTTGTTGAGAAACAAACTTCGTCTTGGGGTATTGATCTTCTTCCCACTCAACTCCATTGGCATTGAACTTCCGTTCAAAACCAACACCTTGATTCTTTCGGTGCCTTCCTTGCTTGCGTACAATTTCCTCGAATTGCTTACTCCCGGCAAGGCTCTTGTATACACCTTTATCTATGAATCCCTTCAATAAGCTATTTTCTTGCTCAAGTGTAACTTGGCTAAGAGAATCATTAGTGGAATCAAGAGAACTACTAGAAGCAACAATATTGGATTTAGCATTATTATTGTTACTACTAGAGGAAGAGTCTTTCTTGATCTTGTTACTAGACTTGACTTGAGGCATGTAAGTAGATAAGAGTAAACGCTTGGCAATATAAGAAGAACTTTTCTTACGAAGATCATCATTGATTGCCTTTAAGAACTCATGCTCTTGCTCAAGATTGAGCTTTTCAAAGCGTAACTTCTCATGAGCCCTTAAAATTTCTTGATGATCATCGAAGATAGTTTCATGAGCTAACTTAAGAGTGTTTAGTTCTTTAGTTAGAAGCTCAAACTTCTCCTTATCATCGTCATTCGTTTTATCTTGATTAGCATGATTAATTGACGTTTCAACATAGTATTCATCACTAGAGTTGTCAACAAGTAAATCATCATCACCTAGCAAGTCATCTTCATCACTATTAAAATCAACATACTCAGGGTGTGTTACCTTAGGACCTTTGGCCATGAAGCATCTTCCAATTCCTTCATTTGGTGAATCAAATATGTCGTAGGAGTTGGTTGACACAAGTGCTAGACCGGCAACACCTTCATCTTGAGTATATTCGGAGTCGGAGTGATAGCTTCTCTCGGAGTGATTGTCGGAGTCGGAGCCGGATACCCATTCACCAACATGAGCTTGATGTCTTCATTTTGTGTAGCTCTTTGATGACTTGTCCTTCCTTTCCGAATCCTTGCTTCTCCGTGAGGGTGTTCATTCATAACGATCATCTCTACTCCTTCTCTCTCTTGGAGGTGATTCTTCTCTTCTTCTTCTTCTTTTTGGAGAATCTTCTCTTCTTTTGTAGGGTGCCGTACACTCATTGGAATAGTGTTCGGGTCTCCCACAATTGTAGCAATTGCGCTCTCGTCTAGAAGATCTTTTGTCGTTGTAGGACCTTGACTTAGAGCTTCTTTCTTTGCTTCTACTCTTGTAGAATTTGTTGAAGTTCTTCACCATTAAGCTCAATTCTTCATTGAAGGTTTGTTTCTCACTTGATGATGTGGGGGCTTCACATGAGGCTTTGTAAGCACCACTTGACTTGTTGTGAAGTTCCTCCTTATCCTTGAGTGACATCTCATGAGCAACAATTCTTCCAATGACTTCCGTTGGCTTGAGATCTTTGTAATTTGGCATCATTTGGATCAATGTGCACACGGTATCATACTTTCCATCCAATGCTCTTAGGATCTTCTTGATGATGAATCATCGGTCATCTCTTCACTCCCTAAGCCGCAATCTCATTTGTGATAAGAGCAAGCCTAGAGTACATTTCAGCGACACCTTCACCATCCTTCATTTTGAACTTGTCAAGCTGACTTTGGAGCACATCCAACTTGGATTCCTTGACGGAGTCGGTACCTTCATGCATATCAATCAGAGTATCCCAAATTTCCTTTGCATTCTCAAGACGGCTGATTTTGTTGAATTCCTCGGGGCACAAGCCATTGAAGAGGATATCACAAGCTTGAGCGTTGTATTGCAGCATCTTCAATTCATCCGCGCTAGCTTCACGGTTTGGCTCTCTCCCATCAAATAATTCACCTTGCAAGCCAATACACACAATAGCCTAAACGGCGGGGTTATGTCCGAGAATATGCATATTCATCTTATGCTTCCAACTAGCAAAATTAGTACCATCAAAGTAAGGACCTCTACGGTGATAATTTCCCTCACTAGACGCCATACTCTCCTAGGTTGTGAAACCAAGGCTATGACCACCAAAAGCTATGGAAATCAAAGCAAATGGAGACCAAAGCTCTGATATCACTTGTAGGACATTGAAGTATGTCTAGAGGGGGGTGATTAGACTACTTGACCAATTAAAGAACTTAACCTTTTCCCAATTTTAGACGTTGGCAGATTTTAGCTATCTTTGGACAAGTCAAGCAATCTTCACACAATTCAAGCAAGCATGCAAAGAGTATATGAGCAGCGGAAATTAAAGCATGCAACTTGCAAGAATGTAAAGGGAAGGGTTTGGAGGATTCAAACGCAATTGGAGACACAGATGTTTTTGTCGTGGTTCCGATAGGTGGTGCTATCGTACACCCACGTTCATGGAGACTTCAACCCATGAAGGGCAACGGTTGCGCGAGTCCACGGAGGGCTCCACCCATGAAGGGTCCACGAAGAAGCAACCTTGTCTATCCCACCATGGCCGTCGCCCACGAAGGACTTGCCTCACTAGCGGTAGATCTTCACGAAGTAGGCGATCTCCTTGCCCTTACAAACTCCTTGGTTCAACTCCACAATGTTGTCAGAGGCTCCCAAGTGACACCTAGCCAATCTAGGAGACACCACTCTCCAAGAAGTAACAAATGGTGCGTTGATGATGAACTCCTTGCTCTTGTTCTTCAAATGATAGTCTCCCCGACACTCAACTCTCTCTCATAGTATTTGGATCTGGTGGAAAGAAGATTTGAGTGGAAAGCAACTTGGGGAAGGCTAGAGATCAAGATTCATATGGTAGGAATGGAATATCTTGGCCTCAACACATGAGTAGGTGGTTATCTCTCAGAAATGGTAAATTGGAAGTGTATGTTTGTTCTGATGGATCTCTCCACGAATGAAGAGGAGGTGGAGGGCCTCCACACAAAATCTAACCATTACACACAACTTGCCAAACTCGGTGGGACCGAATTGGTAAACTCAGTCAGACCGATTCAGCAAATCTAGTGACCGTTAGTATTTTCGGTGGGATCGACATGCAACTCGGTAGGACCGATATGGTTAGGGTTAGGGCATAACATAATCTCGGTGAGACCGATTACACAAACTCGGTGAGACCGATTTTGGTAATAAGCTAACCAGAGAGTTGGTCAGGTAAACTCAGTGGGACCGATTCGCTCATTTTGGTGAGACCGAAATGTTACGAAAGGGAAACCGGGAGTTTACATTGCAATCTCGGTGGGACCGATCGCTCACTTTGGTTAGACCGAAACGTTATGAAGGGATACAGAGAGATTACAATCCCATCTCGGTGAGACCAAGATCCCTATCGGTGAGACCGATTTGCCTAGGGTTTGTGGCAGTGGCTATGACATTTGAACTCGGTGGCGCCGGATAGAAAGGATCGGTATGGCCGAGTTTGACTTTGGGTTTAGGTCATATGTGGATGTGAGAAAGTAGTTGAGGGTTTTTAGAGCATATCACTAAGCACTTGAAGCAAGAGGCTCATTAAGCAACACCTCATCCCTCCTTGATAGTATTGGCTTTTCCTATAGACTCAATGTGATCTTGGATCACTAAAATGTAAAATGTAGAGTCTTGAACTTTTGAGCTTGAGCCAATCCTTTGTCCTTAATATTTTGAGGGATCCACTTTCATCATCCATGCCATGCCATTCATTGAGCTTTCCTGAAATAATAGTCTTGGAATAGCATTAGCTCAATGAGCTATATGTTGTTATGAATTACCAAAACCACCTAGGGATAGTTGCACTTTCAATCTCCCCCTTTTTGGTAATTGATGACAACACATAGATCAAAGCTTCGACAAATGATAATAAGATTGAAAAACATCGTTGCCTTCAGAAGTATGTGATAAGCAAGAGCTCCCCCTAAATTTGTGCATAGTTTAAGATTTGCTTTGGACTGCAAATGCACAAGGAATTAGGCTCATGGGTTACTCTTCCATGTCACATACATCTTGGTGGAGCGCTCAAAATAATAAAGATTGAATACATGCACTCATCACCAAGCAAAGTGAATGATCATATAAGGATAGGTAAGATAATGTCATCCAACAAGCATAAATGTAGCATATGATCAAACACATGATCATCAAGTATCACACAGACATAGAGTATCTCAAACAAGCAAATAAAGTTCAACCACCAAAGCAAGAGAGAACAAAAAGCAACGTTCTCTCTCGAAGCCTATGATCTATACATTTTTCTCCTCCTTTGGCAACAAGTTACCAAAAAGTTCATAGAAAATGCATAGTACTAGATCGACTCTCAGGCTTGGTCTTCATGTGGTGGTGTAGATAGAACGCCAAGGACGAAAGCATCAGTTGATGTAGATGGAGCTGGAGGTGTGGGTGCTGAAGCTGGTTGCACTGGAGCTGTAGGAGCTGTAGCTGGTGCAGATGAAGTGGCTCTGGTGTCTGTCACTGGCACTGCAGCTGATCTCTGAGCTCTAGGCACTCTAGCAAATGCATCTGTGGTTGTCTTGCCCTTCCTCTCCTCCATGTCATCCTGAAGCTGCTCAACAACAGACTGGATCTCAGTTACCTTCACATCTAAATTGTAGACTCCATGATCCTCTCCAGGCTCTCCTGGTTTTGAGTCAAGGTAGCCAGCCCCTTCTCAATCCTCAGAGTGGATGCAATCAAGTAGCCTAGTTGATCCTATTTTCTTTTCAGAAAGTACTGAGATGCCTCTTCCATTGTTGGCATCTTGGTTACCTTCTTTGTCCTTGCCTTCTCTTTCTTGGCTTGAGCATGCACAGAAGATGGTTCATCTTCATCCATAACCACTTGGTTGTCCTCAAATTCTAGATAGATAGAAAAATGTTCCTTGTCCAGCAAGTATGTGCATGTGCCCATCTTAGAGTTAATCAGCTCCTGAATCTGTGGGGCATACCCACAACTTCTCTTCTGGTCTGCTGCTGTCCTCTTGATGGTCTCAACAATGAGGCTCATGACCTTGAACTTCTGTGGCACATGAAACAAATGTAGCAAGTTTATAGCATGCCCTCTGATCATGTTGTGGTCACCTGACTTGGGCAACAGAGTATGCCTGAGGATCCAGTTGATCGTTGGGAGTCCTGACAGAAGATAATGTACAAATCCAAATTTATGTGTCTCAACTGCAGCTTCTGGGATCTCCTTGTACATATGAGCCATGGAATTGTGATCCATCTTCTTCTTGGCATAGACATCCAAGTCATCTTCCTGCTCCTTGGGTGCATTGATCAGATTTGCCCATTCCTCAATAGTTGATTGGTACCTTGTACCTTCAGACATCCACACTATCCTGCCATCCTCAATAGTTGCTGGTGGATGTTTCGGTCTGCCAAGGCGCTGCCGCAGCAGCCGGATCCCAACTGTGTCGCCTCCAGGGCGGAGCGCGTGCGCGAAGTCGTCCTTGCCGTCCCCGCGCCAATCAACAGGGCGTACTGGGACATGTTTCAGCCTGACCTCCTCCTTCCCGACGACGTCTCCGATGCAGATTCGTCGTCCGACTCCGAGTACGACCACCTCATCTCCGACGCGGACTCTGGCTATGACCTGGAGACCGAGTCGTCTCAAGAGTGGGAGGTGGTTGTCATCGTCCTCTCTGACGACGAGCCGGATGAGGTGCAGATGGCACCACGGACTATGACCATCCCAATCGACGTGGACCCGTTGCCGGATGTGCCTGACGGTGTCGTCGTCAAGCAAGAGGAGGCGGACGAGACGGACAAGGTGCCCGTGGAGGAAGAAGTGGACGACAGGAAGGGGAAGAAGAACGCAAGCAACAAGAGAGCTGCAGATGGGGTGGTGCGCTGCTCGGAGAGGCTGAAGATGTTGAAGGACAAGTGAAGCAGAAGCCTTGAAGGATAAGTGATGTAGCTCAAGAAGAAGACATTAGGTATGCTGATATAGTAGAGCAGCATATAAGTTAAGTATTTTGGCAATGTTGTTTAGGTGTGCTCTTATATGTAGAGCATATAAGTTATTCTATGATGCTATGGTGCTGTTAAGTATGATGGTTAACTAAGATGTTGAACTATGATGGTATGGTCAGTTATGCTAAACTAAGGTATGTATGTTGTTGTTTAGGTGTTGAAGTATCCAATGTTGTACTTAGTTAGTTATGAATGTTGTGTTCAGTTAACAGTTTGAATGTCTGCATGTGTACCTATGGGCAACCAACTCTTTCCCAAAGGACCTATGTGCATGTAGTAGGGTCCATATGGTACACTAAACAATTCAGAACTCTGAAAAATTCAGTTAACTCTGAAAAATTAAACAAATTCAGTTAACTATGAAAAATTCAGTTAACTGTCAAAGTTCAGTTAACTGTCACAATTACATTTAAATGTCAACAAATTCAGTTAAATCCATGTGAAAAGTAGATAGGAGCACTATTCAATTAAGTACTGTTAGTTATCAGAAATTTAGTGCACTGAGATGACAAATTTAGTTTTCTTCCGAACAAATTTAGTGCACTCTCAAGAAATTCAGTTTACTTTGAACAAATCATTTAACTATGACCAAATTCAGTTTAATTTGAACAAACCATTTAATTATCAAAAATTCAGTTAACTATGAAAAATTCAGTTAACTAAAAAAGTTAACTGTCAAAAAATCAGTTAATTCACTAAATCAATAATAAGACAATTCAATTAACTCAATGTACTTAAATTGAGGAGCATACTTCAGTACACAAATTAGTCAAATTACTTAATACAAATAAGTCTGGAATTTCAAGTGCAAGGTCATACTAGACCTGCTACTAAGCAAGGTCATACTGGACCTGCTACTAATGATTACATTAGACCATCATTCAAATTCTTCAAGCATCTCTTTCAGCTTCCTTATCTTGCCCTTGGTGTCTTCCTTATGTTTGAAAAGATCACCAATCATGTACTCTAACTTCTTCTTCTCTTGCTTTAGCACATTCCTCTCCAGCACCAGGTTGTCCCTCTCTTGCACCAGACTGTCCCTCTCTTCCATGATGCTGTCCCTCTCCTGCTTCATGAGGTCCCTCTCTTTCTCTGCCTTAGCTCTCACAACTTGATGAATGTTTGTGAATGATTTGTCAGACATCTTCTTCTTATCAAGATCTTCCTTCATGTCAGCCAGAGCAAGTTGCGTGTTGCCTAGCAGGGCCAGAGCTTGCTCCTTCTTAGCCACCATTTGAGCAAAATCAACCTTAAAAAATCTCAAGTCTTTTTCCAACTTTTCCTTCTCTCTCACAACCCTAATATTTTCTTGAGCATGAACTACATTGTCCTTGAGCCTAAGCTTGTTCTCATCTTCATACATGCCCCAGATCCTAGCTAGGCTCATCTTCAAAGGGGCAGGCCACTCAGGGTCAACCCACTCCAGATAGCTGCATTTAGGTATCTTCTACAAATTTGCAACAAAAGAAAAATATTCAGTACAATGAAAATAACAGTTAAATACTGGCTCAACTACACTACAAATGTTCAATTTACATGAACAAAAGAAATTTTACTTGAGCAATATTTGTTAACTGACAGATCTCCACAAATTCAGATTTACAAACAACAAGATTCAGTAAACTGACAGATCTCCACAGTATTCATTTAATTTAAAGAACTACAAATAAAAACATTAAGTTAACTGACAGAAGCAAAAACAGCAACATAAACACTGAATCTAACTGTTAACAAAAGAAACATAAACACTTAATCTAACTGTCAGAACTGTCAAACTTAATTGAACACTGAATCAAGCCAAATCGGCCACTAACCTTCTGTGCACAAGCTAGGAATCTCCTCCCACTATCCACTGAATCAAATGCCACCAGCTTCTCACACACACATTCATGCTCACATCTTGAACTCAGATCTGTGGCCAGGCCGCTCCATTCCAAGCACAAGATGGTGGCAGGTAGCTAAAACATAAGTAAATCAGCTTCATTTGCTAACTAACAATGCGCACCCAAAGAAACCCTAACCCTACCAGAGAAAGAGATCTAACCTGCACTTCGCTGCTGACTGACTCAGCGTCGGACGAACTGCCAGAATCGCTCCAGGAAACCATGGCCACGAGCTGTGCAAATGTTCAAGGGTTCAAAGCAGGGGGTGGGGGAGGGGCCTTGCTACCGGCGATAGAGGGAGAGGGAGAGCGAGAGGATGGATAGTGGGGATCAGGAAGGAGAAAGGGGGACAACAATGATAGGTGTGGGGTGGGGGGAACGGGAACAGCAACAGTAGGTGTGGGGTGGGGAACGGGACCAGCAACGGTAAGCACTGCGGGTTGAATCAAGTGAACACCAGGGGCCTTTGTGAAAAATTGCCAGAGCTGACCGGTCCACCCTCTGGACAACCACTTGTCATGCTGTGAGTGGCTATGGACCAAACATTACATAGGGTGTCAAGTTTGTGGAGTCCTCAGTAACATTTTGCAAGTTTTGGACTAAAACATCACATTTGGTGCAAGTTTGTGGATCTGGGGTGCTATTACCTCATACCATAAAGTACATAGATACAAAGTCATTACAACATATCCTAAACTTTATCTAGACCGTCTGTCAAAGACTTGAGAGAACAGTCTTGCTGGGAAAAGCGCGCGGTGACCATGACGTCGTCATATACTAAATAAGTTGGCACCTCCTTGCCGTCGGCCCCAACTGGACTGACCTCGGCGAGATGCTTTGTCTTCACTTTTTTGAGCGAGTCTTGACCATGGCCCACGCTTCCCTCGTGCCCTCCCTACAAGAAAAAACCTTCTAGGCATGTATTCAGTGCCGAGCCCCTTTAAGGCGGTTAACAAGCTCGGACATGTCCTCGGGCACACTCTCTTCGGGCCATAGACCTTAAAAACAACTTTCATCGATGTCTGGTCCCGCTCATGCACCTCGGTCAGCTCCGCAAGGGCACCTTCGGTCGGGGGGCTACTGGCATCCTTCAGCCAACCTGTCAGCAACACAATTGTGTCTTGGCCTGGTTTAGCTCTGCAGAGAGATTCACATTTTTCTCCCGAGCAACCTGCAAATTGGATGTACGATTTATCAAACATATACATGGTCACTCCTTCCCAGATTACGACTTGGGGGTTGTGGGCTCTAAAGCTCATACTCTATGGCTGAAACGAATCCACCTGTCGGATGTACCATCCGACAAGTGTCTTGGGGGCTCCTGCTTAGTCGGTGGTCGGATTATCATAAGCCAAAAGAAGGATTCAAAAATGAAATTACCTGTAGGCATGTGGATAGGACGTTCACCGCTTTCTCAAAAACATTACGGGTCGTGCCAAGGTAGGTGTCCACTGAGCTGAGGGCGCTGAACTCCTGACTCAAGAAGGAGGGACTCCTTAGAGAGGCTCTTTGGCGTCTATGGTTCATCGCGCTTTCGACCTCAGAGGTGGTTGCCGAGCAGGTCCCCGAGGTGGCTGGTTGCGACACTTTGGGAATGCCCCCTACGGGCGAAGGCAACTCCGTGTCGGCCATCAGGGCCGAGGTGTTGGCTCCCTCTGCTAACGGTATATCGGCAGAGGGTCTGTGCAAGGAAATAAATTGTCAGCCTTGTGACCCTTGATCTCCGAAGAACAATGTAATAAGAGCACAGGTTACCTGCTTTGGGAAGGGGTGGCAGGTTCCGCTTCCATGGCTACTTTCGTTTCAGGGGTCTTTTGTGCGGCAATCGAAGGGCCCCGTTGCGGGACCGTGCTGCTACATGCGCGCTTTGAGCATCGAACCTTAGGAAGAGGAGTCAGGGTGCCTGGGGTTCTGCGAGCTAAAGCCTCTATTTCGAGAGGAAGGAGGAGGAGGCTTTACCGATGAGGATGGATGCATCCCCGACAAGTCGGGGATGATGGCCACTCTTGAGCTAAGGCTCTCCTGATAGAAGGTACCCTATTCATATAGGGTGGATACCTCTTCATCTTCTTGAAAGGTGGGGTCCTCATCTCGCCAATATATTTCTGGCTCACGCGCCGGGCTATTCAGGGTCTCATCCCATCGCCTCCATTTTTGTTCGGATGAAATGAACAGTCGTCATGAAAGAACGAAAATAACTTGCTCGGATGGACGAGGAAATATTACTGAACTTACCAGTTCGGCAACATTGTAGTAAGATAAGCCATCTATGAACTTTCGCTTAGCGAAGTCTGCGGCTTCTCCCTTGTATATGCCGGCCAAGGTTGCGACTAAAGCCACGACATCTCGGTAACTCTTTCGGATGGACCGTGTGGCATTGTCGTCACCATTATACATAAACAATGGGTGTTGATGCTGCCGAAGAGGCTGGACTCTTCGGTTGATGGTCATTGCCATCACGTCGATAATGGTGAGGCCTGTGCTCATCAAACACCTCACCTTGGCGGCTAGGGAAGCTACTTCCGAGTCGTCCTGCTAGGCAGGGCTCCGTGGTCTCCAGCTAAACTGTTTCTTTGATTGATCGAAAGAAATGATCGGGAGCCCGGGCCGAACTGGATCGTGTAGCAGGATGTCTTCCATACAAAACCATTCGGACGACCATGTGTCGGTGTCCTCTCGAGGAGTCCCTGTGGGGTAGCCGGTCCCAGCTATGCGGTAGACCTTGTCTGCCCCTACTTTGTGTAGCTTCCCGTCACAGGAACAGGGCATGAGGCAGAAATATTTTCTCCATTTCCCAAAATGAGCCTCACACCCGAGGTACATCTCGCAGAGGGCAACATACTCCGTGATGTGCAGAATTGAGTTGGGAGTTAGGTGGTGGAGTTGGATCCCGTAAAATTCGAGGAGACCTCTGAGAAAGGGATGAATTGGAAATCCCAAGCCAGGCAGGAGGAATGGAACAAACACACCCGCTCATCGCCGTGAGGGATGGGGTGGCTGTTGGCGTGCGCCTGAGCATCTACGGATATCAAGCCGGGGCAGGTGGAAGCTAAATATTAATTAGGTAGATAACCCTAGGAGGATAACCAATCCAATTGGAGACGCGTGATGGAGCAGTTACCCGAGTCACCTTTGAGGGGGTCGTGGGGGCGCTTGGAAGAACCCGCCGCTCGCCATTTTCAGGGCACTCAAAGCTTGAGAGTGGGAGCAATGGCTTGCAAAAGGCGAAGGGAGAAGTAAGGATAAGATGTGCTTTGGCACAATTGTTGGTCAGGGGCCCATTAATAAAAGATGGGCGGAACGATGCTGAAAGTGCAACTATCCCTAGGTGGTTTTGGTAATTCCTAACAACATATAGCTCATTGAGCTAACATCATTCCAAGATGAATATTTCAGGAAAAGCTCAATGGATGGCATGGCATGGATGAGAAAAGTGGATCCCTCAAAATGCTAAGGATAAAAGGATTGGCTCAAGCTCAAAAGCTCAAGACTCTACATTTTATATTTTAGTGATCCAAGATCACATTGAGTCTATAGGAAAAGCCAATACTATCAAGGAGGGATGAGGTGTTGCTTAATGAGTTTCTTGCTCTACAGTGCTTAGTGATATGCTCCAAAACCCTCAACTACTTTCTAATATCCACATATGACCTAAACCAAAAGTCAAACTCGGCCCCACTGATTCTTTCTACCCGGCGCCACCGAGTTCAGATGTCATAGCCACTGCCACAAACCCTAGGCAAATCGGTCTCACCGATAGGGATCTCGGTCTTACCGAGATGGGATTGTAATCTCTCTGTTTCCCTTCGTAACATTTCGGTACCACCAAGATTGCAATGTAAACTCCCTGTTTCCTTTTCGTAACATTTCGGTCTCATCGAAATGAGCGAACCGGTCCCACCGAGTTTACCTGACCAACTCTCTGGCTAGCTTATTACCAAAATCGGTCTCACCGAGTTTGTGTAATCGGTCTCACCGAGATTACGTTATGCCCTAACCCTAACCATATCGGTCCTACCGAGTTGCATGTCGGTCCCACCGAAAATCCTAACGGTCACTAGATTTGCTGAATCGATCTGACCGAGTTTACCAATTCGGCCCCATCGAGTTTGGCAAGTTGTGTGTAATGGTTAGGTTTTGTGTGGAGGCTATAAATACCCCTCCACCTCCTCTTCATTCATGGAGAGAGCCATTAGAACAAACCTACACTTCCAACTTGCTGTTTCTGAGAAGGAACCACCTACTCATGTGTTGAGGCCATGATATTCCATTCCTACCATATGAATCTTGATCTCTAGCCTTCCCCAAGTTGCTTTCCACTCAAATCTTCTTTCCACCAGATCCAAATCCTGTGAGAGAGTTGAGTGTTGGGGAGACTATCATTTGAAGCACAAGAGCAAGGAGTTCATCATCAACACACCATTTGTTACTTCTTGGAGAGTGGTGTCTCCTAGATTGGCTAGGTGTCACTTCGGAGCCTCCGACAAGATTGTGGAGTTGAACCAAGGAGTTTGTAAGGGCAAGGAGATCGCCTACTTCGTGAAAATCTACCGCTAGCAAGGCAAGTCCTTCGTGGGCGACGGCCATGGTGGGATAGACAAGGTTGCTTCTTCGTGGATCCTTCGTGGGTGGAGCCCTCCATGGACTCACGCAACCGTTACCCTTTGTGGGTTGAAGTATCCATCAACGTGGATGTACGATAGCACCACCTATCGGAACCACGTCTCAAAAATCACCGTGTCTCCAAATTGCGTTTGAATCCTCCAAACCCGTCCCTTTATATTCTTGCAAGTTGCATGCTTTACTTTCCGCTGCTCATATACTCTTTGCATGCTTGCTTGAATTGTGTTAAGATTGCTTGATGATACGTCTCCAACGTATCTATAATTTTTGAATGTTCCATGCTACTTTATCTACTGTTTTGGACTATATTGGGCTTTATTTTTCACTTTTATATTTCTTTTGGGACGAACCTATTAACCGGAGGCCTAGCCCAGAATTGCTGTTTTTTTTGCCTTTTTCAGTATTTCGAAGAAACAGAATATCAAACGGAGTCCAAACGGAATGAAACCTTCGGGATCGTGATTTTCCAACCGAACGTGATCCAGGACACTTGGACCCTACTCCAAGAAGTTTCCGAGGAGGTCACGAGGGTGGAGGGCGCGCCCCCTGGGCGCGCCCCCTACCTCGTGGGCCCCTCGGAGCTCCACCGACGTACTCCTTCCTCCTATATATACCTACGTATCCCCGTATGATCAAAAGGGGAGCCAAAAACCTAATTCCACCGCCGCAACCTTCTGTATCCACGAGATCCCATCTGGGGGCATGTTCCGGAGCTCCTCCGGAGGGGGCATCCACCATAGAGGGCTTCTACATCATCACCATAGCCCCTCAGATGAATTGTGAGTAGTTTACTTCAGACCCTCGGGTCCATAGCTAGTAGCTAGATGGCTTCTTCTCTCTTTTTGGATCTCAATACAATGTTCTCCCACTCTCTTGTGGAGATCTATTCAATGTAATCTTCTTTTTGCGGTGTGTTTGTTGAGACCGATGAATTGTGGGTTTATGATCCAGCTTATCTATGGAAAATATTTGATTCTTCTCTGAATTCTTTTATGTATGATTGAGTTATCTTTGCAAGTCTCTTCGAATTATCTTTTTGGTTTGGCCAACTAGATTGGTAGTTCTTGCAATGGGAGAAGTGCATGGCTTTGGGTTCAATCTTGCGTTGTCCTTACTCAGTGACAGAAAGAGTTGCAAGGCACGTATTGTATTGTTGCCATCGAGGATAACAAGATGGGGTATTTATCATATTGCATGAATTTATTCCTCTACATCATGTCATCTTGCTTAAGGCGTTACTCTGTTTTTAACTTAATACTCTAGATGCATGATGGATAGCGGAGATGAGTGGAGTAATAGTAGTAGATGCAGAATCGTTTCGATCTACTTGTCACGGACGTGATGCCTATATACATGATCATTGCATAGATATACTCATAACTGTGCTCAATTCTGTCAATTGCTCAACAGTAATTTGTTCACCCACCGTAGAATACTTATGCTCTTGAGAGAAGCCACTAGTGAAACCTATGGCCCCCGGGTCTATTCTCATCATATCAATCTATATCACTTTTTTTACTTGCTTTGTTTTTACTTTGCCTTTACTTTTTACTTTGCATCTATTTCTCAAAAATACCAAAAATATTATCTCTATCAGACCGTGAAGGGATTGACAACCCCTAAGCGTTGGTTGCGAGTTGCTATCGTGTTGTGCAGGTACGGGACTTGCGCGTGACCTCCTACTGGATTGATACCTTGGTTCTCAAAAGCTGAGGGAAATACTTATGCTACTGTGCTGCATCATCCTCTCCTCTTCGGGGAAAACCAACGCAAGCTCGAGATGTAGCAAGAAGGATTTCTGGCGCCGTTGCCGGGGAGGCTTACGCAAAAGTCAACATACCAAGTACCCATCACAATCCCTATCTCTCGCATTACATTATTTGCCATTTGCCTCTCGTTTTCCTCTCCCCCACTTCACCCTTGCCGTTTTATTCGCCCTCTCTTTCCCAATCTCCTCCTCTCTTTCCCGTTTGCCTTTTCTCGTTGCCTTTCTATTTGCTTGTGTGTTGGATTACTTGTTGCCATGGCGCAAGATAATACCAAATTGTGTGACTTCTCGAATACCAATAATAATGATTTCCTTAGTACTCCGATTGCTCCTATTAATAATGATGAGTCTTGTGAAATCAATACCGCTTTGCTGAATCTTGTTATGAAAGATCAATTCGCCGGCCTTCCTAGTGAAGATGCTGCTACTCATCTAAACAATTTTGTTGATTTGTGTGATATGCAAAAGAAGAAAGATACGGATAACAATATTGTCAAATTGAAGTTATTTCCATTTTCACTTAGAGATCGTGCTAAAATTTGGTTTTCGTCTTTGCCTAAAAATAGTATTGATTCTTGGAACAAGTGCAAAGATGCTTTTATCTCTAAGTATTTTCCTCCTGCTAAGATCATCACTCTTAGGAACGACATTATGAATTTTAAACAACTTGATCATGAGCATGTTGCCCAATCTTGGGAAAGAATGAAATTGATGCTTCGCAATTGTCCTACTCATGGTTTGAATTTATGGATGATCCTACAAAATTTTTATGCCGGATTGAATTTTGCTTCTAGAAATCTTTTAGATTCGGCCGCGGGAGGCACGTTTATGGAAATTACGTTAGGAGATGATATAAAATTGCTTGATAATATTATGGCTAATTATTCTCAATGGCATATCGAAAGATCTTCTAGTAAAAAAAGTGCATGCTATAGAATCAATGTTTTGAGTGAAAAGATGGATGAACTTATGAAGATGTTTGCTCCTAAAAATACTCCTCTTGATCCCAATGATATGCCTTTATCTACTTTGCGTGAGAATAATAATGAATCTATGGATGTGAATTTTATTGGTAGGAATAGTTTTGGAAACAACGCTTATAGAGGGAATTTTAATCCTAGGCCTTATCCTAGTAATCCTTCTAATAATTATGGAAATTCCTACAACAACTCTTATGGAAATTTTAATAAGATGCCCTCTGAATTTGAGAGTAGTGTTAAAGAGTTTATGAATTCACAAAAGAATTTTAATGCTTTGCTTGAAGAGAAATTACTTAAAGTTGATGATTTGGCTAGGAACGTTGATAGAATTTCTCTTGAAATTGATTCTTTAAAGCCTAGATCTATTCCTCCTAAGCATGATATCAATGAGTCTCTCAAAGCCATGAGAATTTCCATTGATGAGTGCAAAGAAAGAACCGCTAGGATGCGTGCTTCCAAAGATGCCTTTATTAAAGCGTGTTCTTCTAATCCCTATGAAAATCAAGATGAAGATCTAAAAGTTATTGATGCGTCCCCCATTAAATCTTTGTCTTGCAATATGAATCTTAATGAATCTGAAGATTATCTTCCTTTACCTAGAAGGCGTTCTAAGAATTCAGAGTTTCTAGATCTTGATGATGAAATTGATGAAAGTGGGATTGAAATAAATAGAAACCATGATGTTGCTAAACCTACTATTTTGGATCTCAAGGAATTTAATTATGAAAATTTCTCTTTGATTGGTTGTATTTCCTTGTTGCAATCCGTGCTAGAATCTCCTCATGCTTATAGTCAAAATAAGGCCTTTACCGAACACATTGTTGATGCCTTGATGCAATCTTATGAAGAAAAACTTGAGATGAAAGTCTCTATCCCTAGAAAACTCTATGATGAGTGGGAACCTACTATTAAAATTAAAATTAAAGACTTTGAGTTTCATGCTTTGTGTGATTTGGGTGCTAGTGTCTCTACTATTCCCAAAACTTTATGTGATTTGCTAGATTTCCGTGATTTTGATGATTGCTCTCTAAACTTGCATCTTGCGGATTCCACTATTAAAAAGCCTATGGGAAGAATTAATGATGTTCTTATTGTTGCAAATAGGAATTATGTGCCCGTAGATTTTATCGTTCTTGATATAGATTGCAATCCTTCATGTCCTATTATTCTTGGTAGACCTTTCCTTAAAACAATTGGTGCAATTATTGATATGAAGGAAGGGAATATTAGATTCCAATTTCCCTTAAAGAAGGGTATGGAACACTTCCCTAGAAAGAAAATGAAATTACCTTATGAATCTATCATGAGAGCCACTTATGGTTTGCCTACCAAAGATGGCAATACCTAGATCTATCCTTGCTTTTATGCCTAGCTAGGGGCGTTAAACGATAGCGCTTGTTGGGAGGCAACCCAATTTTATTTTATGTTATTTTGTTTTTTTTCTTCTGTTTAGCAATAAATAATCCATCTAACTTCTGTTTGTATGTGGTTTTATGTTTTAATTAGTGTTTGTGCCAAGTAGGATCTATAGGATAACCTACGATGATAGTTGATTTGATTCTGCTGAAAAACAGAAACTTTGCGCGCACGAATATAATTATGATAAATTACAGGAACGTGATTTTGCGTTGATTCGTTTTTCTGATGATCAATAAACAAATTTTACAGAACTTCCTATTTTGGTAGAATTTTTAGAGTTCCAGAAGTTTGCGTTAGTTACAGATTACTACAGACTGTTCTGTTTTTGACAGATTCTGTTTTTCGTGTGTTGTTTGCCTATTTTGATGAATCTATGGCTAGTAAATTAGTTTATAAACCATAGAGAAGTTGGAATACATTAGGTTTAACACCAATATAAATAAATAATGAGTTCATTACAGTACCTTGAAGTAGTCTTTTGTTTTCTTTCTCTAACGGAGCTCACGAGATTTCTGTTGAGCTTTGTGTTGTGAAGTTTTCAAGTTTTGGGTGAATTCTTTTGATGGATTATGGAACAAGGAGTGGCAAGAGCCTAAGCTTGGGGATGCCCATGGCACCCCCAAGATAATCCAAGGACACTAAAAAGTCAAATCTTGGGGATTCCCCGGAAGGCATCCCCTCTTTCGTCTACTTCCATCGGTAATTTACTTGGAGCTATATTTTTATTCACCAACATGATATGTGTTTTGCTTGGAGCATCTTGTATTACTTGTGTATTTTCTTGTTAGTTTACCACAATCATCCTTGCTGTACACACCTTTTGAGAGATCCATACATGAATTGAAATTTGTTAGAATACTCTATGTGCTTCACTTATATCTTTTGAGCTTGATAGTTTTGCTCATAATGCTGCTTCACTTATATCCTTTTGAGCTTGATAATTTTTGCTCTAGTGCTTCACTTAGATCTTTTAGAGCACGGTGGTGGATTTGTTTTAAAGAAACTTGATCTCTCATGCTTCACTTAGATTATTTTGAGAGTCTTTAATAGCATGGTAATTTGCTTAATGTTAATATACTTGGTATTCAAGATATGTGAAACTTTCTTTTGAGTGCATTGAATACTAAGATAAGTTTGATGCTTGATAATTGTTTTGAGATATGGAGGTGATAATATCAAAGTCGTGCTAGTTGGGTGATTATGAATTCAAAGAATGCTTGTGTTGAAGTTTGCAAGTCCTGTAGCATGCACGCATGGTTAAAGTTGTGTAACAAATTTGAAACATGAAGTGTACCTGGCTTGTGCATCCTTATGAGTGGCGGTCGGGGACGAGCGATGGTCTTTTCCTACCAATCTATCCCCCTAGGAGCATGCGCGTAGTACTTGATTTTTGATGACTTCTAAATTTTTGCAATAAGTATATGAGTTCTTTTGACTAATGTTGAGTCCATGGATTATCGCACTCTCACCTTTCCACCTTTGCTAGCCTCTTGATACCGTGCATTGCCCTTTCTCACCTTGAGAGTTAGTGCAAACTTAGCGGTGCATCCAAACCCCATGATACGATCGCTCTATCACACATAAACCTCCTTATATCTTCCTCAAAAAGCCACCATACCTACCTATCATAGAATTTCCATAGCCATTCCGAGATATATTTCCATGCAACTTCCACCATCATCATCCTGACATGCATTACTTTTGTCATATTGCCATTGCATGATCTTGTAGTTGACATCGTATTTGTGGCAAAGCCACCATGCATTATTTTTCATACATGTCACTCTTGATTCACTGCACCATCCCGGTACACCGCCGGAGGCATTCATATAGAGTCATATCTTGTTCTAGTATCGAGTTGTAATTCATATGTTGTAATGAAAGTGTGATGATCATCATTAGAGCATTGCCCAAATAAAAAAAGGCCAAAAAAAAGAAAGCCCCCCCCCAAAAAAAGGAAAGGCCAAAAAAAAGAAAGGCCCAAAAAAATAAATAAATAAAAAGGGCAATGCTACTATCTCTTTTTCCACACTTGTGCTTCAAAGTAGCACCTTGTTCTTCATGTAGTGAGTCTCATATATTGTGCTTCAAAGTAGCACCATGTTTTTCATATAGTGAGTCTCATAGTTGTCTTGTTCATACTAGTGGGAATTTTTTATTATAGAACTTGGCTTGTATATTCCTACGATGGGCTTCCTCAAAATGCCCTAGGTCTTCATGAGCAAGCAAGTTGGATGCACACCCACTAGTTTTATTTTGTTGAGCATTCATAGCTCTAGTGCATCCGTTGCATGGCAATCCCTACTCCTTGCATTAACATCAATCGATGGGCATCTCCATGCTCATTGATTAGCCTCGTTGATGTGAGACTTTCTCCTTTTTTGTCTTCTCCACACAATCCCCATCATCATATTCTATTCCACCCATAGTGCTATATCCATGGCTCACGCTCATGTATTGCGTGAAGGTTGAAAAAGTTTGAGATTATTTAAGTATGAAACAATTGCTTGGCTTGTCATCGGGGGTATAGAAGTTGGGAACATCTTTGTGTGACGAAAATGAAGCATAGCCTAACTATATGATTTTGTAGGGATGAACTTTCTTTTGCCATGCTATTTTGAGAAGACATGATTACTTTGATTGGTATGCTTGAAGTATTATTATTTCTGTGTCAATATGAACTTTTGTCTTGAATCTTTCGGATCTGAATATTCATATCACAATTAAGAAGATTTACATTGAAATTATGCCAAAGTATCACTCCGCATCAAAAATTCTTTTTTTATCATTTACCTACTCGAGGACGAGCAGGAATTAAGCTTGGGGATGCTTGATCGTCTCCAACGTATCTATAATTTTGATTGCTCCATGCTACTTTATCTACTGTTTTGGACTATATTGGGCTTTATTTTTCACTTTTATATTACTTTTGGGACTAAGCTATTAACCGGAGGCCCAGTAGAATTGTTGTTTTTGCCTTTTGATATTTCAAAGAAGCAGAATATCAAGCGGAGTCCAAACGGAATGAAACCTTCGGGATCGTGATTTTCCAACGAGCGTGATCCAGAGACTTGGACCCTACTCCAAGAAGCTTCCGAGGAGGTCACGAGGTGGAGGCGCGCCCCAGGCGCGCCTACCTCGTGGGCCTCAAGCTCCACCGACGTACTCCTTCCTCCTATATATACCCCACGTATCCCGTATGATCAAAAGGGAGACAAAACCTAATTCCACCGCCGCAACCTTACAGATCCACGAGATCCCATCTTGGGGCCTGTTAGGAGCTCACGAGGGGGCATCCACCACGGAGGGCTTCTACATCATCACCATAGCCCCTCCAATGAAGTGTGAATAGTTTACTTCAGACCTTCGGGTCCATAGCTAGTAGCTAGATGGCTTCTTCTATCTTTTTGGATCTCAATACAATGTTCTCCCCCTCTCTTGTGGAGATCTATTCGATGTAATCTTCTTTTTGCGGTGTGTTTGTGGAGACCGATGAATTGTGGGTTTATGATCCAGCTTATCTATGGAAAATATTTGATTCTTCTCTGAATTCTTTTATGTATGATTGAGTTATCTTTGCAAGTCTCTTCGAATTATCTTTTTGGTTTGGCCAACTAGATTTGTAGTTCTTGCAATGGGAGAAGTGCATGGCTTTGGGTTCAATCTTGCGGTGTCCTTACTCAGTGACAGAAAGAGTTGCAAGGCATGCATTGTATTGTTGCCATCGAGGATAACAAGATGGGGTATTTATCATATTGCATGAATTTATTCCTCTACTTCATGTCATCTTGCTTAGGCGTTACTGCTTTTTAACTTAATACTCTAGATGCATCTTTGGATAGCGGTCGATGAGTGGAGTAATAGTAGTAGATGCGAGAATCGTTTGATCTACTTGTCACGGACGTGATGCCTATATACATGATCATTGCCTAGATATACTCATAACTATGCTCAATTCTGTCAATTGCTCAATAGTAATTTGTTCACCCACCGTAGAATACTTATGCTCTTGAGAGAAGCCACTAGTGAAACCTATGGCCCCCGGGTCTATTCTCATCATATCAATCTATATCACTTTATTTACTTGCTTTGTTTTTACTTTGCCTTTACCTTTTACTTTGCATCTATTTATCAAAAATACCAAAAACATTATCTCTATCATATCTCACTCTCGTAAGTGACCGTGAAGGGATTGACAACCCCTAAGCGTTGGTTGCGAGTTGCTATCGTGTTGTGCAGGTACGAGGGACTTGCGCGTGACCTCCTACTGGATTGATACCTTGGTTCTCAAAAACTGAGGGAAATACTTACGCTACTGTGCTGCATCATCCTCTCCTCTTCGGGGAAAACCAACGCAAGCTCGAGACGTAGCACTTGACTTGTGCTAAGATAGCTAAAATCTGCGAAAGACTAAAATTGGGAAAAGGATAAGTTTTTATTTGGTCAAGTAGTCTAATCACCCCCCCTCTAGACATACTTCAATGTCCTACAAGTGGTATCAGAGCTTTGGTCTCCATTTGCTTTGATTTCCATAGCTTTTGGTGGTCATAGCCTTGGTTTCACAACCTAGGAGAGTATGGCGTCTAGTGAGGGAAATTATCACCGTAGAGGTCCTTACTTTGATGGTACTAATTTTGCTAGTTGGAAGCATAAGATGAAAATGCATATTCTCGGACATAACCCCGCCGTTTGGGCTATTGTGTGTATTGGCTTGCGAGGTGAATTATTTGATGAGAGAGAGCCAAACCGTGAAGCTAGCGCGGATGAATTGAAGATGCTGCAATACAACGCTCAAGCTTGTGATATCCTCTTCAATGGCTTGTGCCCCGAGGAATTCAACAAAATCAGCCGTCTTGAGAATGCAAAGGAAATTTGGGATACTTTGATTGATATGCATGAAGGTACCGACTCCGTCAAGGAATCCAAGTTGGATGTGCTCCAAAGTCAGCTTGACAAGTTCAAAATGAAGGATGGTGAAGGTGTCGCTGAAATGTACTCTAGGCTTGCTCTTATCACAAATGAGATTGCCGGCTTAGGGAGTGAGAGATGACCGACAGATTCATCATCAAGAAGATCCTAAGAGCATTGGATGGAAAGTATGATACCGTGTGCACATTGATCCAAATGATGCCAAATTACAAAGATCTCAAGCCAACGGAAGTCATTGGAAGAATTGTTGCTCATGAGATGTCACTCAAGGATAAGGAGGAACTTCACAACAAGTCAAGTGGTGCTTACAAAGCCTCATGTGAAGTCCCCACATCATCAAGTGAGAAACAAACCTTCAATGAAGAATTGAGCTTAATGGTGAAGAACTTCAACAAATTCTACAAGAGTAGAAGCAAAGAGAGAAGCTCCAAGTCAAGGTCCTACAATGACAAAAGATCTTCTAGTTGAGAGCGAAATTGCTACAATTGTGGGAGACCCGGACACTATTCCAATGAGTGTACGGCACCCCACAAAAGAAGAGAAGAATCACCCAAGAGGAGAAGTAGAAGAGAGGAATCACCACCAAGAGAGAGGAGGAGTAGAGATGATCGTTATGAACGAAGAACATCGCGGAAGAGCAAGGATTTGGAAAGGAGGGACAAGTCATCAAGGAGCTACACAAAACGAAGACATCAAGCTCATGTTGGTGAATGGGTGTCCGGCTCCGACTCCGACAATCACTCCGAGAGAAGCTATCACTCCGACTCCGAATATACTCAAGATGAAGGTGTTGCCGGTCTAGCACTTGTGTCAACCAACTCCTATGACATATTTTATTCACCCAATGAAGGAATTGGAAGATGCTTCATGGCTAAAGTTCCAAAGGTAACACACCCCGAGTAGTGATGAAGATGACTTGCTAGGTGATGATGATTTACTTGTTGACAACTCTAGTGATGAATACTATGATGAAATGTCAATTAATCATGATAATCAAGATAAAACGAATGACAATGATAAGGAGAAGATTGAGCTTCTAACTAAAGAACTAAACACTCTTAAGTTAGCTCATGAAACTATCCTAGAAGATCATCGAGAACTTTTAAGGACTCATGAGAAGTTACGCTTTGAAAAGCTCAATCTTGAGCAAGAGCATGAGTTCTTAAAGGCAATCAATGATGATCTTCGTAAGAAAAGTTCTTCTTACATTGCCAAGCGTTTACTCTTATCTACTTACATGCCTCAAGTCAAGTCCATTAACAAGAACAAGAAGGATTCTTCCTCTAGTAGTAACAATAATCATGCTAAATCAAATGTTGTTGCTTCTAGTAGTTCTCTTGATTCCACTAATGATTCTCTTAGCCAAGTTACACTTGAGCAAGAAAATAGCTTGTTGAAGGGAATTATAGAGAATGGTGTTTACAAGAGCCTTGTCGGGAGTAAGCAATTTGAGGAAATTGTACGCAAGCAAGGAAGGCATCGGAAGAACCAAGGTGTTGGTTTTGAATGAAAGTTCAATGCCAATGGAGTTGAGTGGGAAGAAGATCAATATCCCAAGATGAAGTTTGTTCCTCAACAAGAGAAGTATGATCCTACTTCCTTCAAGGGGACACAAGCTCAAGATGATCTCCCACCACAAGACCACAAGCAAAAAGGCAAGGACAAGCTTCAAGAGGAGATTGATGCATTTGAAGAAGCTCCTAAGGCCTTGGTCAAGTGGGTTCCCAAGACTACGACAAGTTCTACTTCATCAAGTACGACTACAACTCCAAGGATTCCCATCAAGATGTTGTGGATCCCGAAGAAGAAGAACTAGAGAGTTCTTGAGGGTGACTCCGCCAACATATTTCACTCATATCATTTTGGCAACAACAAGTGCAATCAACTTCCACATCTTGCACTAGTTCAAGGAGTCACAAACCCTCTTGTTGGTAAGACAAGGGACAAGGTAATCTAATGCTTTCATAGACATCATCTTGTGTGTGCATCACTCTATGTCTATGGATATCCTTGTTTGTTCCTTGTGGGACTAACCCGTGTAGGTATTGAAAGTGCAACTCACTCCAAAGGATTGCTCCAAATGATCTACATCAACATCGAGCATCCACATCTTCAACACCTACATGAAGTCATAATCGACAAAACCCAAGGTTAGTTCATCCCTCTAAGGGGGGATCTCACATCTAGGGGGAGCTTAACTCTAAGAATTGAGTCAAAGCAACTCTAATGGTGTGAACACATCAATGCATTATGTAAAAGTGGTAACCCCACTTGAGCTTAAACAATGAGTATGACCTATGATCAAATGTTCCCATTTGACTCATAAGTCAATATACTCAAATATAGATGACCTAGTCATCGCCAATTGTTTGATAGATGCTAGAATGGTTCGTGCATGCTTTGTCACATATTTCATTTGCTATTTTATTGTGTGAGCATGTTGGTTGATATTTTACTCATTCGAGGACATCCACTTGTTGTTTGATTGATTGGTTTCCTTTTATTTTTCCAAGTGGATGGACAAGAATGCCTAAGAACCTTCTCTAGCTATCTATGCTTTTCTTGTCTCAAACTCTATTCATGCTACATCACAAAACTTGATCAAGTCAGATTCGAACCACTCTATGTGAGGAGCACTCGGAGTCCCCGACTCGTCATAGACTTAAACTTCCAAAACTTCTTTGTGCGTTTCGGTCTGACCGATTCCTCCATTTTGGTCATACGGAGATCACTAAGTCGATCTAGGTTTTCAATCTCGGTGCAACCGATTTGAACTTTTCGATCACACCGAGTTGCTGTAACTATAAACAGTTATGCATCTCGGTGCCACCGAGTTGTTCCACTTGGTCACACCGACAGGGTCGGGCTATATATACTCACGGGCAAAAATTTGGAAACTTTCTCCAAACCCCTTCGCCCGCGCATAGCTCACTCTGCCTCCAGGGTCTCTGGATTGTCCTCCTTGTCGCCAGCCGCCTCCAGTCGCTGGTCCCCGCCGCTGTCAACGGAATTCACCCCTACCGTTGCCGCCGTAGCGAGTTCATCGCTAAGCTAGGGTGTGGACTCGATCACACCCCGTCCGATTCCTAGCACATTGTGTCCATCATGATTCTTGCCACGATTGAAACTATTCTATCCAGTCAAAAGAATCCATAGTTTAGAAGTGAATTGAAAATTTAGGGTTAGGTTTCCGCCGAAACCATCACGGACCCACCGAGTTGCAGAACTCGGTTCCACCGATTCGGCTAAGGCCATTGCACAAGTGATTCTCGGTCTGACCGAGAATTGCAAATCGGTGTAACCGAGTTCAGGACTTTGTGAAACCCTAGCAGTCTCGGTGCCACCGAACTGTGACTCGGTCTGACCGAGTTCACTAGTTTAGGTTCCAAAAGCTGCTTCGGTATCACCGAGTTTGCAAATCGGTTGATCCGAAATGCTTTCTGTGGAAAACTAAAACTAAGTTTTTGAATCATTCTTTTGCAAAAACCTCTATATTTTGTGATGCTCATCCACTCTATCTCATCTATATCTATTCATAGGGTCTGCGTCAGTGTGTGCAACATGTCTGATCAAAGTGATAGCCAGAACAGGGAAGAGGAGCAAATTCAGATGAGTGAGGGCACTAGTCCCTCTAGTACCTCAGATGATGGTAGCAGGGGCACCCCAAGCAACTTGCCCAAAGCTGCCACCAGGGCCAGAAAGAAGAAAACCTTAGAATCTAAGGATGAAGATTATGTGGCAGTAGAGGATGAAGCCACTTCCAAGAAGAAAGTGCTCAAAAAGGAGTATGGCACAACTGCTGCCATTAAGCCTGGTATGAAGACCAAAGTACCTGCTAAGAGAACTCCCATGTCTAAAGCCAGAGCCTCTACTCAAGTACCTTTGAAATCTCAACCCAAAGAGGCTGCTGCAGAAGGGAAGAAAAGGTAGGAAAGGGTCAAGAAGACCATGGCCAGAGTTGTTGGAAAGCCTTCCATGATGGAAGAGGAAGAGGAAGAAGAGGTTGCTGCACCAGCACCCAAGGCTCAGAAGCTTATGGGTGATGCTATTAGGTCAGGGGCTGCATCATCAAAGCCCAAAGAAGCACCCAAAGCTGCCTCCAAACCAAAGATTGCACCAAAGAGGCATACCAGAAACATATCTGCCGCTGAGAAGAACAAGGTCCCAGTGCCTGAAACTGCTGCTGAAGAAGAAGAAGATGAAGAGCATGTCCTAAGAAAGTTGAAGCCAAAGATTCCAGACCACAATGATGCTCATCATGTGGCTGAGAACATGAAGCTGAGGAAGGATGCAGGACTCAGACAGTGGAGGTTGTATGATCCTTATGCTATCAGGAGAAAGACTGTTGTTGACTACATGTTCCATACTAAGGAACAGTAGGATTTCTATGAGACAGTGTTGCTGGACAAGAAACCTATAGTTTGTGACATGAGGTGGGTGGACTGGACCTACATGAAGGAGAATGAGGAACACTATCCTGGTGTGTATGACAGTTTTAGTGCTTGTGGAGTTGCATACTTTGTTGGGCAGAAGCTCACAAAGTGGAATGATGAGCTCATAATGCAATTCTACTCCACAGCACACTTCTATCCAGATGGCAGGATAGTATGGATGTCTAAAGGTACAAGGTACCAATCAACTATTGAAGAATGGGAAAATCTGATCAATGCACCTAAGGAGAAGGAAAATGACTTGGATGTCTATGCCAAGAAGAAGATGGATCACAACACTATGGCACATATGTACAAGGAGATCCCAGATGCTGCAGTTGAGACACATAAGTTTGGATCTGTACATTATCTTCTGTCAGGACTGCCAACCATCAACTGGATCCTCAGGCATACTCTCTTGCCCAAGTTAGGTGACCACAACATGATCAGAGGCCATGCAATAAACTTGCTACACCTATTTGATGTGCCACAGAAATTCAAGGTCATGAGCCTCATAGTTGAGATTATCAAGAGGACATCAGCTGACCAGAAGAGAAGCTGTGGGTATGCCCCACAGATCCAGGAGCTGATTAACTCCAAGATGGGCACAGGAACATACTTGCTGGACAAGGAACACTTTGTTATCTATCCAGACTTTGTGGATAACCAAGTGATTATGGATGAAGATGAACCATCTTCTGTGCACGCTCAAGCGAAGAAGGAGAAGGCAAGGATAGAGAAGGCTACCAAGATGCCAACAATGGAAGAGGCATCTCAGTACTTTCTGAAGAGCAAACAAGATTAGCTAGGCTACTTGATTTCATCCACTCTGAGGATTGAGGAGGGGCTGGCCACCTTGACTCAAAACCAGGAGAGCCTGGAGAGGATCATGGAGCAGAAGTTCTATAACTTGGATGTGAAGGTGGCGAGATCCATCTGTTGTTGAGCGACTTCAGGATGATATGCAGGAGAGGCAGGCAAGACTACCACCGATGTATTTGCAGAGTGCAGAGCTCGAGATCAGTGCAGTGCGGTGATAGATACCGAGCCACTTCATCTGCACCAACTACAGCTCCCACAGCTCCAGTGCAACCAGCTTCAGCACCTACACCTCCAGCTCCATCCACATCAACTGAAGTCTTCATCCAAGGAGCCATCTCTACACCACCACCAGCTTCATCTAGTGCTATGCATTTTCTATGAACTTTTGGTAACTTGTTGCCAAAGGGGGAGAAAAATGTATAGATCATAGGCTTCGAGAGAGAGTGCCGCTTTTTGTTCTCTCTTGCTTTGGTGGTTGAACTTTATTTGCTTGTTTGAGATACTTTATGTCTGTGCGATACTTGGATGATCATGTGTTTGATCATATGCTACATTTATGCCTGTTGGATGATATTATCCCATTTATCTCTGTATGATCATTCACTTTGCTTGGTGATGAATGCATGTATTCAATCATTATCATTTTGAGTGCTCCACCAAGATGTATGTGACATGGAAGAGTTACCCATGAGCCTAACTCCTTGTGCATTTGCAGTCCAAAGCAAATCTTAAGCTATGCACAAATTTAGGGGGAGCTCTTTCTTATCACATACTTCTCAAAGCGACAATGTTTTTCACTCTTATTATCATTTGTCAAATCTTTGATCTATATGTTGTCATCAATTACCAAAAAGGGGGAGATTGAAAGTGCAACTATCCCTAGGTGGTTTTGGTAATTCCTAACAACATATAGCTCATTGAGCTAACATCATTCCAAGATGAATATTTCAGGAAAAGCTCAATGGATGGCATGGCATGGATGAGAAAAGTGGATCCCTCAAAATGCTAAGGATAAAAGGATTGGCTCAAGCTCAAAAGCTCAAGACTCTACATTTTATATTTTAGTGATCCAAGATCACATTATGTCTATAGGAAAAGCCAATACTATCAAGGAGGGATGAGGTGTTGCTTAATGAGTTTCTTGCTCTACAGTGCTTAGTGATATGCTCCAAAACCCTCAACTACTTTCTCATATCCACATATGACCTAAACCAAAAGTCAAACTCGGCCCCACCGATTCTTTCTACCCGGCGCCACCGAGTTCAGATGTCATAGCCACTGCCACAAACCCTAGGCAAATCGGTCTCACCGATAGGGATCTCGGTCTTACCGAGATGGGATTGTAATCTCTCTGTTTCCCTTCGTAATGTTTTGGTACCACCGAGATGAGCGATCGGTCCCACCGAGATTGCAATGTAAACTCCCTGTTTCCTTTTCGTAACATTTCGGTCTCACCAAAATGAGCGAACCGGTCCCACCGAGTTTACCTGACGAACTCTCTGGTTAGCTTATTACCAAAATCGGTCTCACCAAGTTTGTGTAATCGGTCTCACCGAGATTACGTTATGCCCTAACCCTAACCATATCGGTCCTACCAAGTTGCATGTCGGTCCCACCGAAAATCCTAACGGTCACTAGATTTGCTGAATCGGTCTGACCGAGTTTACCAATTCGGTCCCACCGAGTTTGATAAGTTGTGTGTAACGGTTAGATTTTGTGTGGAGGCTATAAATACCCCTCCACCTCCTCTTCATTCATGGAGAGAGCCATCAGAACAAACCTACACTTCCAACTTGTTGTTCCTAAGAACGAACCACCTACTCATGTGTTGAGGCCAAGATATTCCATTCCTACCATATGAATCTTGATCTCTAGCCTTCCCCAAGTTGCTTTCCACTCAAATCTTCTTTCCACCAAATCCAAATCCTGTGTGAGAGAGTTTAGTGTTGGGGAGACTATCATTTGAAGCACCAGAGCAAGGAGTTCATCATCAACACACCATTTGTTACTTCTTGGAGAGTGGTGTCTCCTAGATTGGCTAGGTGTCACTTGGGAGCCTCCGACAAGATTGTGGAGTTGAACCAAGGAGTTTGTAAGGGCAAGGAGATCGCCTACTTCGTGAAGATCTACCGCTAGTGAGGCAAGTCCTTCGTGGGCGACGACCATGGTGGGATAGACAAGGTTGCTTCTTCGTGGACCCTTCGTGGGTGGAGCCCTCCATGGACTCGCTCAACCGTTACCCTTCGTGGGTTGAAGTCTCCATCAACGTGGATGTACGATAGCACCACCTATCGGAACCACGGCTCAAAAATCACCGTGTCTCCAAATTGCGTTTGAATCCTCCAAACCCTTCCCTTTATATTCCTGCAAGCTGCATGCTTTACTTTCCACTGCTCATATACTCTTTGCATGCTTGCTTGAATTGTGTTAAGATTGCTTGACTTGTGCTAAGATAGCTAAAATCTGCCAAAGACTAAAATTGGGAAAAGGATAAGTTTTTATTTGGTCAAGTAGTCTAATCACCCCCTCTAGACATACTTTCGATCCTACAGATGCTTCAACATCTGGCCGTAAAGTGGCTTGTTTCCCAAGATAGCATGGTGTTCAAGATATCTCATGGTGGGCCCGGAGCCAAAAGATGTCAATGCACGAAGTCACGAAGGGGGGAACTTGCCTGCTAAGCCGAAGAACTCTTATGCCGAAGACATTTATCCGATGAAGATTGCCACCCTCGGCTTTGAACACAAGTTCGAGGGCTACTGACGGTGTCCTGGACTAGGGAGTCCCAGCCTGGTTGATTAGTCCATGAGCCGAGCTCAAGGCCTGTCAGAGAGCATGGACTCCAAAAGTTTCCAACTTGAAGTACTGACATATCAGGCCTCACCAAAGACTTGGCGTGCACCCCAAGGATACAAGATTCAGCATGTATTCCCTTAGTTGTAACCGGCCATGTGTAACCCTAGATACCCCTGGTGTCTATATCAACCAGAGGGTTTAGTCCATAGAGGGATCATTGATCAGGACTCTAGGTTTAGACCACATCTTATGATCTCGAGGTAGATCAACTCTGCACTTTGATACATACATCAATATAAACAAGAGCAGGACGTAGGATTTTACCTCCTTAGAGAGGGCCTGAACCTGGGTAAATCATCGTGTCCTACGTCTCCTGTTAACCCATCGATCTGATCTCACAGCTCGGGCCCCCTACTCGAGATCTGCCAGTTTTGACACCAACACTGGTAGCGCACAACAGTGGAATCCTCGCGGCCCCGGAAGACCTCATCTACCTCCGACACCTTCTCCTCCACCAACAAGCAGCAACAATCGAGGTGAGCTTCGATCTTCTCCAAAAAAATCTCTAGGTAAAATTGCAAAATATTTAGATTAATTTTTTAGTAATGGAATTATTTTAGTTAGTAGTTGTTATTGTATTTTTAGTTGATATCTATTTAGCTACGCGAATATGGATCGGATGATATGAAAACATATAAGGATGATGAAATTCGATAAGTATGATATATATGGAAATTGCTATGGATAAGTTGAGAGGATATGTCGGAATGCTTTGCATGTTAGATTGCTCATATGTTTTTATTGTAGCACGTGAGAGAGGAGATGCCACATAGCTACTTTTATGGAGACATAGTCCAAGAAGGACTACTTACACATGGTCACACGATCAACAAGTTTGCGAAGAAGATGTTGGTGATGACCTCCCTCTCCACCAGAGTAACTGAAAAGTACTCCAAATTGGATAACCTCATATTGCGACAAAAGCGATGGGAAAAAATTGGCGATAAATGCCTTCGAGGATTTTAGGGGTATATAAAGCTAGACAGACAAAGAGGCGGACGAGAGCCCTAGGGCCCCGACATGTGGCCATGTGGGGGGAGGGGGGATGGGCCACTGAGGCACCCACTTTGGCCCTTGTTCGTGATGGAAATATGCCCTAGAGGCAATAATAAAGTTGTTATTATTATATTTCCTTATTCACGATAAAGGTTTATTATTCATGCTAGAATTGTATTGATCGAAAACATAAATACATGTGTGGATACATAAACAATTACCGTGTTCCTAGTGAGCCTCTACTAGACTAGCTTGTTGATCAAAGCTGGTTAAGGTTTCGTAACTATGGACATGTGTTGTCACTTGATAACAGAACATCATTAGGAGAATGATGTGATGGACAAGACCCATCCGTTTGCTTAGCAACACATTCCTTCGACCATGAGATCATGCAACTCCCAGATACCGGAGGAATAGCTTGTGTTCTATCAAACGCCACAACGTAACTGGGTGATCATAAAGATGCTCTACAGGTATCTTCGAAGGTGTCTGTTGAGTTGGCATGGATCGAGATTGGGATTTGTCACTCAGTGTATCGGAGAGGTATCTCTATGCCCTTTTGGTAATACACATCACAAGAAGCTTGCAAGCAAAGTGACTAAGGAGTTAGTTACGACATGATGTATTACAGAATGAGTAAAGAGACTTGCCGGTAACGAGATTGAACTAGGTACAAAGATACCCACGATAGAATCTTGTGCAAGTAACATACCGCCAGACAAAAGGAATTACGTAAGTTGTCATAAAGGTTCGACCGATAAAGATCTTCATAGAATATGTAGGAACCAATATGGGCATCCAGGTTCTGCTATTGGTTATTGACCGGAGAGGCGTCTCGGTCATGTCTACATCATTCTCGAACCCATAGGGTCTGCACGCGTAACGTTCATTGACGATATAGTATTATATGAGTTATGTGATTTGGTGACCGAATGTTGTTTGGAGTTCCAGATGAGATCACGGACATGACGAGGAGCTCCAGAATGGTCTGGAGGTAAAGATTGATATATAGGACGATGCTATTTGGTCACCGGAAAGGTTTCGGAATGTACCGGGTAGTCATTGGATCACCGGAAGGGTTCCGGGAAGCCCGAGGAGGTTAATGGGCCATATGGGCCAAACGAGGGGAGCACACCAGTCCACAAGGGGCTGGCGCATGATGGAAATATGCCCTAGAGGCAATAATAAAATGGTTATTATTATATTTCCTAAATCATGATAAAGGTTTATTATTCATGCTAGAATTGTATTGATCGGAAACTTAAATACATGTGTGAATACATAAACAAGTAATGTGTCCCTAGTAAGCCTCTACTAGACTAGCTCGTTGATCAAAGATGGTTAAGGTTTCCTAACCATACACATGTGTTTCATTTGATAACGAGATTACATCATTAGGAGAATGATGTGATGGACAAGACCCATCCGTTAGCTTAGCATAATGATCGTTCAGTTTATTGCTATTGCTTTCTTCATGTCAAATACTTATTCCTTCAACTATGAGATTATGCAACTCCCGAATATCAGAGGAATACCTTGTGTGTTATCAAACGTCACAACATAACTTGGTGATCATAAAGACGCTCTACAGGTATCTCCGAAGGCGTTTGTTGAGTTGACATAGATCAAGATTAGTTTGTCACTCCAAGTATCGGAGAGGTATCTTTGGGCCCTCTCGGTAATACACATCATAAGCTTGCAAGCAAACGGTTAAGGAGTTAGTCACGAGGTGATGTATTACGGAACGAGTAAAGAGACTTGCCGGTAAAGAGATTGAACTAGGTATGAAGATACCGACGATCGAATCTCGGGCAAGTAATATACCGATGGACAAAGGGAATTACGTATGTTGTCATAACGGTTCGACCGATAAAGATATTCGTAGAATATGTAGGAGCCAATATGGGCATCCAGGTTCCGCTATTGGTTATTGACCGGAGATGTGTCTCGGTCATGTCTACATAGTTCTCGAACCCATAGGGTCCGCACACTTAAATTTCAATGACGATATAGTATTATATGAGTTATGTGATTTGGTGACCGAATGTTGTTCGGAGTGCCGGATGAGATCACGGACATGACGAGGAGTCTCGAAATGGTTGAGAGGTGAAGATTTATATATAGGACAATGGTATTCGGAAACGGAAGTGTTCCGGAGGGTACCGGGTACATATCAGGTCACCGGAAGGGGTTCCGGGCACCCCCGACAAAAGATATGGGCCTTATGGGCCAAGAGGGGAAACGCACCAGCCACAAGGGGCTGGTGTGCCCCCCATATGGGCCGGCCAAGGTGGAGAAGGAAAGAGGAAGGAGGAATGGAAAGAAAGGGAATAGGATTCCCCCTTCCTCCCCCTTCGATATATATGGCAGGGGGGCGTGCGGCTTGGGAGGAGCCCAAGTAGGATTCGGTCCTACTTGGGGAGCCTCCTGGCCTCTCCCCCTCCCACCTATGTGTGTGTGTGGGGGGGGGGGGCGCCCCTAGCACACACCAGACAATAGCCTAGCCGTCTGCGGCGCCCCCCTCCACCGTTTACTCCCCCGGTCATATTTTCGTAGTGCTTAGGCGAAGCCCTACGGAAATCACTTCACCATCACCGTCACCATGCTGTCATGCCGACATAACTCATCTTCTACCTCGACGTCTTGCTGGATCAAGAAGGCGAGGGACGTCACAGATCTGAACGTGTGCAGAACTCGGAGGTGTCCTACGTTCAATACTCGATCGGTGGATCGCGAAGAAAGTTCGAATACATCAACCGCGTTGTGAAACGCTTCCGCTTACGGTCTACGAGGGAACGTAGACACACTCTCCCCCTCGTTGCTATGCATCTCCATGGATAGGTCATTGCGTGTGCGTAGAATTTTTTTTTGTTTTTCCATGCAATGATTCCCAACAGCGCACCCCACCTCTCGCCGCGGGCCTTGGGGAGAAAAGGAAGGGGGGAGTCGGCCCCCTGCCTTCCCCCTCCTCTCCTTTCCTCCCCCCTGTGTGCAAATAAGGAAGGGGGGCGCTATAGGGCAGGCGCCCAAGGGGGCTGGCCGGCCACCTTGGGGCGTACCCTGGCTGTCGCCCCTCCCCAGCTATATGGGTGTGGCCTCGACAAAAAGTTGTCGGCATACAAATAGCCGTCAGTGATGGGCCAATGGGTGTGGAATTTGAGGCATATGAAGATAGAGACGGAGCGAACATGGTAGTGAGAAGAAATAATGTGACCTGTATACTTTACTAAACGAACCCGGTTTGTATGAGTTAGATCACTATAGGAGCAAAAAGATCACTATAGGAGCAACACTTATGGTGCAAAAATAGAATAATTGAACGCAGCCGTTGGATCTCAGATGTATGCTCCGGACGGATTACATGGAGCTAGTGGAGGGACGTGTTTTGTGTATTGGTGTTAGTCAGGGGGTTTTCGTGAAATGAATTGACCACTTCACCGGCTCCGACATCTAATTTTACGCCCGAAGAGTTGATTAGTCTTCCCCGTGGTATGCCTTCGTGGATGTTGACGTAAGTATTTAATCTCTAGGCTGACAAAACATCCAATGAACTTGAGCCTAGACACCTAGTGTGCCTGTAGGTTGAGCTGATTAGCTAATAGAATTAATTAGGAGTAGGTGATATATAAGAGTAAGACAAACTGTTGGTTGAGCTGAACACTTGTTTGCTAGCGGTAGAGTAGACTAAACGGCGAGCAGGGACGCTAATGCTTGATTATCAGTAGATGACAATCTATGAGACCGATGGGATGCTAATGAAGGGTCCGGTGGGTCCTACTTGGCAGCCTCCTCCGATGGGCTTCCACGAAGCTTCCTGGCAACAACGGAGGCATTGCTACGCAGGAGTAGGATGAAACTATGTGGTTACGGAGCTCATTTTCCTTGACCGTTCACACGCAGACCCGAAAGCAGGCCAGCTACAACACACCGCGCTCCTCCGATATTGCCTAACCGAGGCGTTGACTTCTCTCTTCTATCCACCATTGCTCCATCGAAGACCACCAACCATGGCGCTTGTGTAGCGGCTTCCTCTCCTCAAGGGGCAAGAGCGAGATGGCGGGTGTGGGCGCCGGGACGGGCGCGTTGGGCCCAGTCATCCTCAAGCTCGCCATCTTGCTCGGCGATGAGTACACCATGCTCAACAGGGTGCGCAAGGACATCGCGTTCCTTGAGCGTGAGCTCCGGAGGATGCAGATCCTGGTAAATGTGCTGGCCGACATGGAGGGGCTCGACAAGGTTGCCATGGACTGGAAAGGCAGCATGCGCGACCTCAGCTACGACATGGAAGAGTGCATCGACCGTTTCATGCTCCGCCTCAACAACGACGAAGCCAAGCCCAACTTCGCCAAGAGGACTGCGCGCCACCTCAAGACGTTGTTCACACGACATGGTATCGGGACCCAGATTAAGGAGCTCAAGGCCCGCGTCACGGAGGAGAGCGAACGCCGGCAGCGACTGAATCTCGACAACTACGTCCCAACGACGACTGAGGCGATAGATCCCCGGCTAGCCGCGTTCCATGGGGTGGCCAAGGGCTTGGTGGCCATGGACGGCCGCAGGGATCATGTTGTCTCTTTGTTGATGGAGGAGAGCGTGGAGCTGAAGGTGGTGGCCATTGTTGGAGGTGGAGGGCTTGGAAAGACCACACTTGCCATGGAGGCCTATCGCAAGATTGGAGGAGAGTTCCAGTGCCAAGCTCATGTGACGGTGTCACGCACCCTTAATCTCAAGAAGCTCTTAAAAGATGTCCTGTCTCAAATAGATGCAGATGCATATAGTAAATGTCAGTCGGAGAGGTGGGAGAAGGACCAACTAATCCGTCGAATCCAGCAGATCTTGACAGAAAAGAGGTATAGTCTCTTCATCCATTGCAAAAATAGATGTAAATTTAGTGCAGATCATTATATTTGCTTTAATGAGGTTATTTAATAGTGTAACATTGCATACATGTACTTTCTTGTTATTGATGATATATGGAAAGAACAACATTGGGAACTTGTTAAAGCAGTTTTTCCCGACAATTAAAATGGTAGTAGAATAGTTGCTACTACACGCATTATCAAGGTCGCGAAGTCCTGTTGTTCTAACTCTGGTGATCAGCTCTATCAAATGCCACCTCTGAATGATGTCGATTCCCGAAGATTGTTCTTTAAGAGAATTTTCCACTCAGACAAATCCTGCCCTACTCAACTAGAAGATGTTTCAGCTAGGATCTTAAGAAAATGTGGTGGTGTGCCATTGGCCATAATTACCATCGCAAGTTTGCTAGCCAATAATCCTCAGAACCTGGATGAATGGGAGAGACTCCAAGATTCCATTGGTACTGGTCTTTCATATGAGAGTGATGACGATGGAAAATGTATGAGACACATATTGTTACTAAGTTATTGGGATCTTCCGCACCACTTGAAGACTTGTTTGTTGTACTTATGTATATATCCAGAGGACTGGTATATCCCGTGTGAAGAACTGAAATTGAAATGGATATCTGAAGGATTCATTGCTACAATACGGGGAAATTTATATCAAGAAGCAGAGAGCTATTTTAACGAACTTGTCAATAGAAGCATGATCCAGCTAGTATATGATGATCTTCACGGTTATGGTTTTCAGCAATATTGTCAGGTTCATGATATGGTGCTTGACCTTATAATATCTCTGTCAGATGAAGAGAACTTTGCCACTGTTTTAAACGGTGTTTGCAATTCTTTGCCAAGCAAGATCCATCGAATCTCCCTCCAATCTAGTAGGAATGAACAACAAGGGGCACTCCAAGCCATCACACGAAGCAAGCGACATGTTCGCTCACTAAATGTGTTTGAAGAAACAAAGCAGATGCCCCCACTTGAGGACTTTCAGTCTTTGCGCGTGCTTGATATATGTGGGGACTATTGGTTGTGGGAAAACAAGCATATAAGAAACATTGGAAGTTTCTATCAACTGAGGTATTTGAGAATTAAGTCTGGAGGAATCACAAAGCTTCCTGAAGATATCGGAAAGCTACAGAACTTAGAGACTCTCGATTTGCGGGACTCTCGAATTACAGAACTGCCATCAACTACAGCCCGACTACAGAATTTAGTGCACTTATTTGTTTGCAATGACTGTGTGTTGTCTGCAGATATGTTTGGGAGCATGCGAGCCCTGGAGGAAGTGTCAGATATTTGTAAAGTTGACAACCCTGAGAAATTTTTGGAAGAGCTTGGACATATAACAAAATTGAGAAAGATTACCATGACTGGATTATGGACTGAATTCCATCGAGAAAAGCTGAGGTCATCTCTGAAGGGGTTGGGCAATGGAAGCCTTCAATATATTTATACTTTTGGAGAAATAGGAGAATATATGTTCAGGGATCCATGCTGCACCTTTCCGCACCTCCAAAATCTTAAACTAGAGGGGCGCATGAAAAGGGTTCCCAAGGGAATGACCTACCTAACCAACATCCTCCAATTAGACATAGCAGTCAGACTATTTGATGAGGAAGGTCTCCATATTCTTATGGGCATGCCTTCTCTGGCCAATCTCCAGCTAGAAGTATGGGATCAGTCGGCTGGCGTCTTGCCTGTAGGTGGTAACGGATTCAAGCTGCTAGAGCTGTTCCACTACACAATTAGGGCACCCAAAACAACGGGTATAAAATTTGCAGCAGATGCTATGCCAGCACTCCGATGGCTCTATCTTTGCTGGAGAGCCTATCCTGTCGCGTTCTGGAATAGTGACGTTGCTGACATGGGTTTCGAGCATCTTTCAAGCCTCGCTGACCTCCGGGTCGAAATTGATTGTTATCATGCAACTCTGGACGAGGTGGAGATTGTGGAAGGTTTCGTTGAAAAAGCAATCGCTTTGCATCCCAACCATCACAATCTTCAGCTCCGTCTCCGTAGAGTATGTGAAGATTTGATTATAACTAATGAGGAGTGGGAAAAGAAGGAGGAGGAGGAAAGGCTCACCTGAAGACTTACCACGAGTGATTGGACGAGAGAAGGTGACGGATTGTAAGAGGTATACATCTTGGCCCGCTGGTTATTTCATTCCTTTGTACTGCATCCTGTGATTTACTGATCTGCTCCATCTCTTCCTCCGCAGCAGCTAGAAGAGCAAGTGATGTGAGCTACACGTTTGTTTCTCCAACTCTGTGATCAGCCATCGTATTTATGTATTGCTATGTGTTTTTGTAGCAGAGAGAACCTTTTGTTACATTGTGTGTTTGTAATAGGGTAGTTTGGTCGGTGCATCAGGTTTTTCGTCCCATAGTTTGTATTCGAGTACGAGTGCACACAGTGGGTTTTCCTGATGAGCGTCGAACCCCTAATCTACTTTCCTCTTCGGTTCACAGACTTGTTTCCCTTTTTTCAAGCTTCTCTTCACTGTATCTGGATCATTTGACCCATTTTCTGAATCTTATAAGCTACTATTTGGAAAGTCTCTTGCTCTTGGGCAGCAGCTTCAGATTGTTTATAGTTTATGACAGTATACTAGCTGAACAGTTTGATGTTGGTATATATACGGATGCTATATTTGATATTTTAACTTACTCTAGCTGGGAAGGCCGGCGGTCGGTTGCTGTGATCCTGATAATGGTGAATGTGAATTGCCCGGGAATGGCAACAAAAGCTATATAGTTGCCTGCCGCTGTGGCTCAGGCAAAAGCAGCAGCAGAACCTGCGAATAAACATGGATGTTTCGGTATGAGGCCTGATGGATTTTTCAAGTACCTGATCGCAGGGCGCCAGAGGCTTTTTGGCCTGCCTTGCCTTTGTTCTCTTGCAACACCGGCTAAGCCTGATGAAGAAAAGCAGTCATGAAGAAAGAAAAACGGTAGAGTAAGTCGACAGTTTAGTTTACCTGTCAGGCAAAATATGCAATGGCAGAAAATATGTAACTGAAGTTCAAATTATGGCCAAGCTGACATTTACTCCAACTCAATTGTAAACGGGACCAGCTTTTCTTCAGTTTTGCAGTTGTTCCACGGCACGTACATATGCATTACTGTCACAGTGGGGTCAAACAGTCTTTGCAAATTAAACAGGCGCCTCAATTTTAGCACAGCTAGGAGCATATTTTACTTTTAGGAGAAGGCGTGGAAGCACAAAACTGATGCAGCCCTCCCCTCCTTCCTTCCTACAAGGTTGGGTTCAAAACAGAGTCTTCAGCCAAGGATCTGAAAACGTACACTTAAACTGAACATTGGTAGTTTCAGGCTTTCAGTATCATTTCGTTTCCTGATTTAACTACAGTAGTATCTACTGTAGCATCCAACCTTTTCCGATTATAAGTGTGAAGTCAAACGTCTTCTTGTTCGTTGGTTCCAAAGAAACAATAGGAGCCGCAAAAGGGGAAGGCGTCGAGGAGATGGATTTGCCAATAAGGATGCAAAATTATGACCTCAGAGCAGAGCATCCATGATTGAGAAATGAGTTTTCGTTCTGGTTTTTTCGGGTGTCGGCTTATTCTCTGGTTTTCCGTGCATCAATGTCGGAAATGAGTTTTCGCACGGCATTGCCGTATTTTTATTTTTCTAATTTAACCCCCCCCCCTTTTGTCTTTTTTAAGTTTTGTTTTTTTACTTCGTTTCTCATTTATTTCTCTTGTTCTTTTTCTTTTTATTTTCCCCTTTTCCATTTAAGATATTTCAGTTTCAAAAAATATTGTGCTGACAAATATATTTAAATTTTCTATAAAAATACATGAATATTTTAAAAATATGAAAAATTTCTTGTCTTGAACATTTAAAAAAATATGTAGTTTCTTTTTAAATCCTGATTTTTTTAAACGTGGATTTTTAATTAAAATGCACGAAGATATTTTAAAATTCCGTGATCATACTTTCATATGTCATGAATATTTCTTAAATTCCATGAAGACATTTTTAATGTACGAACATTTTTGTGAAAACACATGAACGTTTTTATAAAATAACATTAACATTTATTAAAATGCATCATTTTTTGTTAAATTTCATTAATGTTCTTCTAAATGCATGATATTTAATTAAAAAACTAATAGAAAATTTTGAGAACCATTTTTAAATATTAAATGAAAGTATTAGCGTATTTTTACCTAAGTATACTAATACTTACTAGTAGAAGGCCATGTGAGTACAGTTAGGCTCTTAGTTAACCCTAATTCATTTGCGTCGCTCGTTTAGGGCGACCCGGGCGGCACCCGCGCCGCTGCCAGCAGTCCTCTCACCGGCCGCTCCGCCTAGCTGCTGCTGGTTAGATGCCGGGGCAAAGCCTTGTGCGGTCGCTGGTGGTGGCAGGACCTCCCTCTCCTCCGCTGCTCCTCTCTCCAGCTGACTTCTGCGGCCGCCCCTCGTCAGATCCGTAGCTGCCACAAGTACCTCGTGCTGCCGCTTGATACGTCTTCAATGTATATATCTATAATTTTTTATTGTTTTATGCTATTATATTATCTGTTTCGGATGTTTTATACGCGTTAATATGCTTTTTTATATTATTTTTGGAACTAACCTATTAACCTAGAGCCTAGTGTCGGTTTCTGTTTTTTGCGTGTTTCATAGTTTCACAGAAAAAGAATATCAAACGGAGTCCAAACGGAATAAAACTTTCGTGATAATCTTTCTTGGACCAAAAACAAACAGGAGACTTGGAGATGAAGTCGAAGAAGCAACGAGGCGGCCACGAGGGTGGAGGGCGCGCCCCCTACCTCGTGGACCCCTCAAGGGTCTCCTGACCTAATTCTTTCGCCCATATATACTCATATACCCCAAAACCATTAGGGGAGCCACGAAAACATTTTTCCACTGCCGCAACCTTCTGTACCCGTAAGAAACCATCTAGGGGCCTTTTCCGGCGTCCTGCCGGAGGGGGATTCGATCACGGAGGGCTTCTACATCAACACCATTGCCCTTCTGATGAAGCGTTAGTAGTTTACCACAGACCTATGGCTTTGCAGATGTACAAACAGAAAACACCAAGTCAAAGAAAGACATGGCCGAACTGCGCTACGATTTGTGAGCCCAGAACTACCCTTGAAAGCACACCTAGCTGAATCACACACTTTGGGTGCGACTAAAACATAAAAATCACTATGATACTTCTTATTACTAGCACTAATTGAATTGAAGATCTTCCATATAGCCCAACCCGAAGAAGTCAACAAATGCAAAAAAAGAAAAAGAAGGAACAACTCCCAGCTTACTGAATCCAAGTTCAAGCCATCGACCACCGTATCAAAGATCCATAAGTAGAAGTAAGGACAGCATATTAAAGTGAGAACACAACACTTCAAAACAAAAAGATTAGGACGGTCATTTACCTGTAGCATGCTTTTAAATGAACATATCCCAAGATTGCCGTACAGGGGATGCGTGGCAGCACAGTGACGGAACAGGACCACCACCAGAAAAGCTTAGGCCCAACTAAAGTGACCCACTCCCAGGTCCCAGCCCAAAATTCTCCATGCTACTACTGAAGTTGCACCAATTCCTATTTGGCACATGGGTCGGCACATTAGCGTTAGCGCTCCATCGTTTCAGCCGATTTTTATGTTAACCTTACTGTTCTAGGCCTCCTTTCTGCAACTTTTTTTCATTTTCTGGTTTTATTTTCTGAATTCTTTCTTACTTGACTTTTTTAAGTATGGCTTTAGGGTTTTTAATTTTAGTGATTTCTTCTGGGTTCGGCTTTCTCTTTGTGTGTCTTTTAGTTTTCTGCTCTTTTCTAAAATTTTGTGTAACATAAACATTCTTTTAATACATGTTTTTTTCTTTTTTTCGGGTTAATATACGTTTTTCCCAATACACACAGAACATTTTCTAATGTACTATGAACATTTTTTTATTGGCTAAAATTTTCTAATATAATTTAAATATCTTTTTAATATTTCCTGAACTTCTCTTTTATATGGTTCACATTTACATAATATAAATGAAGATTTCCAAAAAATTAATATACATTAAATACTTAGTGAACTTTTTTTAATATAAGATGAAGATTTTCAAAATACACACAGAACTTTTCGGGAGCTGCTATATATCGTCAACTGCGAGTTATAACGTTACATAGCCTTCAGTTCCTAGTTATTGGGCCGGTCCATTTTCATGGGAGATGTTTATCTTGTATTTAAAATGTTAAAAATATTTAAAACTGTTTCTCTTGTATTTAAAAAGGTTCAATGTGCGTTAAAACTGTTAAAAACTATTTGAACAAACATTTATTGTATAATTAAATATGTTTAAAGTGTATTTAAAATTTCATGTCCTAAAAATGTTCAAAATTATTTGAACAATGTTGATCATGTATTATTTAAGAAATGTTCATCGTGCATTAATATTACATTATATGAAAAATAGGCTTCATCTATTTTGAAAATGCTTAACATGTATGTATAATTTTCTTAATTGTGTTGTGATGACTAATTATTTATGTGTTTTTTTAGAAGACGGATATGCATCGTGTGCTCGGGAGGCACGTCGCCGTCGACAAGAAATCTGTATGGGAAAGCGACCTGTTGACTGTACTCAGGGTTGGTTTACACTTAGGTTTACAGTGTTCTTTTATGGGTTCTCATTGATTATGTATAATCAGATGTTTCTGTTTTTTTGTCTATATTGCAGGTGTATATTCGTTTACTTCCTCCAATGGTGTGCCATCACTTCCATTTTCTGATTCTCATTTTGGTATGTTGATCTGTTTATTTGGTGTACATATTTTATTTTATTTTTCTATTTTCAGAGTTCCCTTTTTCCTTTTTTGCAGGCCAATTGAATGATAGTGATGGTGTTGAGATTGGTGTCCAGGTGGTTGAGACAGTTGGTTGTGAGTCTGTTGACACTTCATGTGCCATCTGAAAATTGAACTCTTCATGACCATCAGTTTGGCGATGAGTTGATAGTTGTTCCTCCACGTGTTGTCCCATTGTTGAGCATGGGTCCTCATGACAGGCCAACCCCTTTAGGTTTGTTTCATTATATACTGGTGTTTGTGTTTTTAAATATTTCTGATATCCGTTCATGTGATTCATTAGTGATACTTTTGCTATATTTAGTCCTAGGCACACCTATTTTGGATCGCTTGGATATTTTGTACAATCGGCGCAAACGCAAGTTAATTCGTGATTTTCGATCAGGAAGAAAAAAAGGTATCCCTTTACTGCTACATCGTTCTCTACTACTGACCTGTAAATGATGTTTAATTACTTATGGTTTTAGCATGCTTATGTTTTTTATTACAGTTCGACCGATGCAGCCGCCTTTTCCTAAGGAGTATATTCGTTTACTTAAATGTAATATTATGTGTTTTCTTATTCTCTTTTTTATATATGGGTTTCCTTGGTTGTTCCGATTTATTGAATGTACTAATTTATAACTTTTGCCAGTTGTTTCACGGGGGAGGTCTTATTATGGCGCACCAGGTTTTACCTGTCGGAAATGTGGGGCATTTTATTGGTTTCATGAAGGGTCCACATGTCATAAGGATGCTAATCCCCGACAACCTATTTATACCGGTTGTTGCTGAGATGGCAAGATTTCTTTGTCAAAGTTTGCTGATTGGCCCTGTCCGTTGAAGGATTTACTTCGTCTCAATGGTGGCCCTGTTTGTGCCCGTTTCATGCGCTTGATTAGAAATTATAATTCTATGTTTTGTTTTACGTCTCTTGGTGCTCAAATTGATCACAATGTTAACGCTGGGGGTGGTCCATACGTATTTAAAATGAACGGGGTCGTTTATCACAGAATTGGTCCTCTTCTTCCTTCTGAAGATGAAAACCCTAAGTTTGCACAACTGTATACTGTTGATTCAGCTGATGAAGTCAAAAGTAGAATTAATGTGTTTGATCATGAAGGCGATAGTTCTCTTGAGCCTAATCCAGAAATAGTAGCCAGCCTCATTGATATGTTGAATAGGCATCATCGTTTGGTACACAAATATAGAATTGCTTGCCAAAATTTGTCTTCTCCTGATGGGCCAAAGGTTTCTATCCGCTTCTTCGAAAATGATGGCGGGCCCCACGGCACGCATTTTTCTGGTCCAACGGCCTCTGAGGTGGCTGATGTGATTGTTGGTGATCTTACTCCTGATCGCAAGAAATTTGATGTGGTTGTAGAGACACATGCTGGTATGTTGGAGCACATATCTTCTCTCAGTTCTAACCTTATGGCTCTACAATACCCCTTGCTTTTTACATATGGGGATAAAAGTTATCATTTGGGTATTAAATATGTCAACAATGATGATGATTTTTCCAGTCTGAATGCACGTGGTGTTCTGTTTGAGGAGAAACCTGATACTGGTGCTATTGTGCCTCGGCGTTCTAAAGTGCCACGGAGCCAAGTTTCTATGTTGGAGTATTATGGTTACTATCTTCATTACCGTGAGGGGGAACCAAATCCTTATACCAGTTGTGGGCGACTCAGTCAACAGGTGGCTGTCAACGATTCTTGTGTTGAGTCAGACCATTTGGAGTACCATTTTTGGAATCAGGATAATTTACGATCCGAGACTTACCAGGGAATATCTGATGCAATTGGAGAAGGTAGTTCTACTGGAAAGAATGTTGGTGTGCAATTTATACTACATGGAAGTTTCACTGGTGGGCGTCGGTATATGGTTTTGAATTATCATGATGGAATGGCTATTTGTCATGAATATGGTGCTCCAGATTTATTCATCACTTTCACATGTAATCCAAAGTGGCAAGAAATTATTGATGCTCTTGCTTCCGAGCCTGGACAGGTTCCTGCTGATCGACCTGATATTGTTACACGAGTTCTCAACATGAAGTTTGCTGAATTTCTAACTGATGTGAAAAAGGGTTCGCTTTTCGGTCCTATTCAAGCATGTAAGATACATTTCCATGCTAATTTTTAAAATCTTACCTTTTGTTACTTATTTATTTTGATATTTAATGCCATGCAGTCTGGCTTGATGTACTTGGATTCTGGTTTTTTAGGCAAAATATTTGATACATTTATTTTGTTTCATGTAGATTTGTATGTTATAGAATTTTAGAAGAGAGGTCTTCCTCATACTCATACGTTATTTTGGTTGAAGGCCAGTACCAAGGATCCTTCTCCAGCTTTTATCAACAAGCTGATTTGTGCTGAATTACCGGACCCTTTGGTGTATCCACTTGGATATGCTCTTGTGGACGAATTTATGGTACATGGTTCATGTGGAGTGCACAATGATAAATGTGCATGCATGAAGAATAGTAGTTGTTCCAAAAGGTTTCGAAAACCTTTTAGTGATGAAACAACAGTTGATGATGTCAGATTTCCTGTTTACCGTCGTCGCCACGACGGTCGGTATGTGCTCAGAAAGAAGGACACTCTACAGCTTGGAAATGAGTGGGTTGTTCCCTATAATATGAAGCTGCTTAAACGTTTTGAAGCTCATAAATGTTGAATGGTGCAACAAAACAAATCTTCTAAAATATTTGTTCAAGTATCTTACAAAGGGGCATGATGTTGTACGAATGCGTATTGAAACCACAAATGAATGAGGAGGTGTTTTTACTGTTCCATTTCCTACTGGTAGAAATGAGATTGACGATTACTAAAAATAAATGCAGGTTCGTATTGATATTTTACTTTTTGCGCAATTAATTTTTGTCATTTTTTCTTCTAATTTGTGTTTTTTATTTTATTAATATTGAGTTGTTAAAATTGTTTTTGTTACTCTTGTGCCAAGGTACCTATCTGCATGTGATGCTCTTTGGAGAATGTTTGCCTATGATATTCATGGACGACAACCTTCAGTTGAGAGATTAGTTGTCCATCTTCCTAATATGAACAGGGTTATTTTCGGTGAGGAGGCCAATCTTGATGGAGTTTTAGATAATCCATCTGCTTTGAAGACAATGCTGACTGAATGGTTTGTTGCAAATCGTAAGCACAGGGCTGCTAGATCGCTTACGTATTTGGAATTTCCTACTCAATGGGTTTGGAACGCTAGCGACAAGCTGTGGACAAAGAGAAAACAACAAAAAAAGCTTGGCAGCAAGATAGGTCATATTTATCATGTACATCCCGGTACCGGCGAATTATGCTTTCTTCGGATGTTGCTCATGGTTGTTCACGATGCTACTTGCTATGAGGATTTGAGAACACACAATGCTCAACGTTATGATACTTTTAAGGAAGCATGTCAATCCAGAGGATTAGTAGGTGATGACAACGAATGGATTAAGTTATTTGATGAAGCTATTGTATGGGCAAGTGCATTTCAGTTGAGGCATCTTTTTATGACCATTCTTCTTCACTGTGAAGTTGGAAATGGTCGTGCTCTTTTTGATCGGTTTTGGCCAAGTATGGCCGAAGATATATCACTTAGGTTGTCCAGAACTTTGGATAATCCTAAATATAAAGTGCCAGAAGATTTTCTACAAGATCAACTCCTTTGTGAGCTATCTTCTATGTTTATTAAAAATGGATCATACCTTGCTTCTTTCAACTTAACCTCATGCAAGATTCCTATCAGGAATGAATGCTTAAACAGGTTGATTCTTGAAGAGTTAAGCTATGATGTAGCTAAGTTGGCTATCGAATCAGAATCACTATATCACAAATTGAATGATGAACAACGAAATATATACTTTGAAATATTGGGTGCTGTTCGTGCAAACAAAGGAGGAGTATTTTTGTTTCTGTACATGGTGGCACTGGGAAAACTTTCCTTTGGAATTCAGTTATTGCTGCCCTTAGGTCTGAAAAGCAAATAGTGCTCGTCGTTGCCTCATCTGGAGTGGCATCTCTTCTATTACTAGGTGGCCGAACTGGACACTCAAGGTTTAAAATTCCATTGGACATTCATGAATAGAGTCAATGTGGTATATCAAGAAGTTCTATGTTGGCCGCGTTATGCCAGAGGGCATGTCTTACTCTATGGGATGAAGCTCCAATGACTCATCCTTGTTATTTTGAAACTTTAGATAGAACATTGAGGGATGTTCTTTCAGTTGAGAATGAAGAAAATCGGTTGCTACCATTCGGAGGAAAGATATTTTTATTGGGCGGTGATTTTAGACAAATTTTACCAATCGTTGAAGGTGGAACAAGAGAAGACATTATTGGTGCCTCATTGATGAGCTCCCCGTTATGGACTCATCTGAAAGTTTTCAAGTTGCTTACCAATATGCGGCTATCAAATCCGAATTTGTGCCGAGATGAACGTGTTGAGTTAGCAGATTTTTCTGATTGGGTGCAAAATATTGGTAATGGCTCCATTGCTATGCATTGTTAGAATGATGAGACTACACCTTCTTGGATTTCCATTCCTGAGGATTTGGTGTTAAACCCCATTGGAGATCATATGCATGTTGTTTTGACAATATATATGATGATTTTCACTTGAATTATGATAATGGTGATTATTTATCACAACGTGCTATTGTATGTCCCACCAGTAATGTTGTGGATGAACTAAACGATGTAGTTTTTGGCCGTGTTCCAGGAGATTGCACTGATTATTTAAGTTGTGATTCAATATCAAAATCTACAGATCCTGTCGATCAAATGGAGTTATTTTATCCGCCTGAATTATTGAATTCTATAGTTATCAACAATTTTCCACGACACAAAATTGGACTTAAAGTTGGTGGTCCTGTCATGCTTCTTCGGAATATTAACCAGTCATTGGACATGTTTAATGGTACGCGGTTGATTATCAATCGATTAGGTGACAGAGTATTGGAAGGAGAAATTATTACTGGTACAAACAAGGGTCAACGTGTGTGCATTCCGCGAATAGCTCTTAATTCGGCAGGGTGCAAATGTCCATTCACATTGAGAAGGTGTCAATGTCCAGTTCGATTATGTTATGCGATGACAATAAACAAAAATGGCTAACCATGATCTGCTGAACAAGCCAACCAATGGATAATTTAAGATTGAGAACAACGAACTTTGGATATTTGAAACAGATATAATTAAAATTCCTGGCAGGTTGTTTCGTTCTTATGCCGGACATGGCGTTCTGTTAATAATATTTTCAGCAATCCATGTAAACCATTGCTCATTTCTTTGGCAAAAAACAACATTGCATTGTGGTGTGATCAAAGTATATTTTGGCAGCACTATTTTTTCTTTTGAATCCATATGAACATTGCCATCAGTTGTGTTCATAAATGGCTGGTATTCCTCTGGACTGAATAATGTTGTGACTAAGTAGAAATAAATAAGCAATTTCTTAGGTAGAAACATTGTGCGCGGGAAAGAGATAGCAAATACACTAACAAGTAGAAAAGAAATCTTTACTTTGAGTAAGATATTAAGCCAAACATGTGGTGTGCAAATCTGCAAACAACTGCTACCTCCACCAAGGCTTGGCCCATATTAGCAAAAGAATTGCATCCCAAGAAAATGAATAACTTCACAACTACATCCCAGACCAAGATTAATCCATCGAACAATCAAAAATATATACAAATAGGAGTTAGTAATTGTCTAACTGGACATTGTATTTGAGGTTAAAATGGAATACAATGTATTGCCAATATACACAAAGAAATAAGGCACTCACAATTCATGGCTGAAACTGAAGTGTCAATTCTTACTTTATTATACAACCACTCACTCCAAGATGGGGCTTTGCATAGAGGTGAAACCAATACCAGACCAAGAACCCTTTCCCTCTACTTTGTCTAGGATAATATATAAAACAAATTGTTAGCCAAATAGCAAGCTTTAAATACCTAATCATGCAAACACGTACTCCAAAGAATATAAGCATATAGGCACCGGCGGTGTGACACCCATGCACATCACAGACCCTAAACTGCAATTCCACAATAACATCAGAGAACTCCTTTAGGCACTAACAGGATACAAAAAAAGTGAGCCAATTATTACCTGAAGAAATCAAGAACATCCGCCATCTGATACGCGAGCTTATCAACATATAGCTCATGTACATCTGATGGAATTGGAGTTGCTCCCAACTGTAAGACAACAGATGCCATGAAAGACAAACATGTAAGAACTGAAGGTAATAGGGGAAGAATAGTAAATGACTATGTTATATATGGAGGAACATATGATGATGACTGACCTCATGGTGTTGAGGAGTAATATGGTAAATACAAACATTGTGAAGCAACAGGAACGCAACCTGTGAGCAGAAGAACAATCCTTGCAAGCATGACATGTTGACCAAATAGGAATACAACACATGAGCTACCTTGTTATAGCAAAATTTATAACAGCAACCACAAAGAAAATGATATCACTTACGTCTTCTTCTCCATACACAGAGACGGATATAGATCTGTATCCGGAGATGAGCGACAAGATATCCATCTGGTCCTTGATCGACTCAGTAATAAAAGCGAGCCCATAAATAAGAGGTACAAAAAGAAAGAGAACAGGGTGCGAGTCCCTAAGAACCACACAACGACCAGTTCAAAAAAAAGAGAGCCACAAAACGATTCTTACCGGATATCCTGATTGTTCACAAGGGCCATAGTGTTGGGGAACGTGGTAATTTCAAAAAAAAATCCTATGATCACACAAGATTTATCTCTAGGTGATGCATAGCAACAATAGGGGAGAGTGTTGTCTACATACCCTCGTAGATCGAAAGAGGACGCGTTATGACAACGCGGTTGATGTAGTTGTACGTCTTCACGATCCGACCGATCCTAGCACCGAAGGTACGACACCTCTGCGATCTGCACACGTTCGGCTCGGTGACGTCCCACGAACTCTAGATCTAGCTGAGGTCGAGGGAGAGTTTCGTCAGCACGACGGCGTGGTGACGGTGATGATGAAGTTACCGGCGTAGAGCTTCGCCTAAGCGCTACGATGATATGACCGAGGTGTGTAACTTTGGAGGGGGGCACCGCACACGGCTAAAACAATTGTCAACTTGTGTGTTCTAGGGTGCCCCCCTGCCCCCCATATATAAAGGAGCAAGGGGGAGGCCGGCCGGCCCTCCAAGGGCGTGCCCCCAATAGGGGAATCCTACTAGGACTCCAAGTCCTAGTAGGTTTCCACGTAAAGGGAGAGAGGGGAAAGGAAGGAGAGGGAGAGGGGGAAGGCAAGGGGGCGCCGCCCCCTTCCTTGTCCTTTTTGGACTCAAGGGGAGCGAGCGCGCGGCCTGCCCTGGCCGGCCCCTCTCTCTCTCTCCACTAGGGCCCATCGAGGCCCATTAGTTCCGCAGGGGGTTCCGGTAACCCTCCGGCACTCTGGTTTTATCCGGAACACTTCTGGTGTCTGAATATAGTTGTCCAATATATCAATCTTTATGTCTCGACCATTTTGAGACTCTCGTCATGTCTGTGATCACATCCGGGACTCCGAACAATCTTCGGTACATCATATCACATAAACTCATAATTATTACATTCATGTTCACACACTATTCTAGTTGTCGGTGCTCATACTCTTTCATTGTATTATCCATGCTAGTTTAATTTTCTTTTTCTAGTTTTCTTCTTGTGTGTTTGATAAACCTTAAGAAAAACCAAAAAAATAGTTAGTTTAATTTTAATGCTTGTAGTAATAATTAAAATGAAAACCCAAAAAGATTTCTCGTTCTTCTTCTTATTTGTTGGGAGCTTTCCCGTGTAAATAGTTTTATTTTCTTTTCTTTTCTTTGGGGGTCGAGAGTAGAAGACCATATTGAAAATGTTTAGTGGCTCTCACATGCATGATCGTTTATTCAACTTAGAGCCCATATTACCTTGTCTTCTCTCTTGAGTTGAATGCTTGCAGATTCCAGCTTAGTCCAATGCATGTGCACTATTATTATTATATACATCATTCGGTCGTGCAAGTGAAAGGCAATAATGACGATATATGATGGACTGATTGAGATGGGAGAAAAGATGGTATGAACTCGACCTCTCTTGTTTTTGTAAATATGATGAGTTCATCGTTCCTGATTCAGCTTATTATGAAGTAAACATATTTGCATTGACATCTAGAGATTATAGTTGCTTGTGCCATGCTTGATTAGCTATGAGTTATAATGGTTTACCTAGCGTGCCAACATGCTATTAGAATGATTATGATGTGGTATGATGGGATGGTATCCTCCTTTGAATGAATTGAGTGACTCGACTTGGCACATGTTCACGCATGTAGTTGAAACAAATCAACATAGCCTTCATGATATTTATGTTCATGGTGGATTATATGCTACTCATGCTTGTACTCGGTCTAAATTAATTTTAATGCATGTTTATGATTGTTGCCGCTCTCTCAGTTGGTCGCTTCCCAGTCTTTTGCTAGCCTTCACCTGTACTAAGCGGGAATACTGCTTGTGCATCCAAACTCCTTAAACCCCAAAGTTGTTCCATATGAGTCCACCATACCTACCTATATGTGGTATCTACCTGCCGTTCCAAGTAAATTTGTATGTTCCAAACTCCAAACCTTCAAATGAATTTTTTTTGTATGCTCGAGCAGCTCATGTTTCAACTAGGCTGCCTATATCTTCCATGCTAGGTGGGTTATTCTCGTGAATGAGGAGCGGAGTCCACTCCTCTTGAGAATTTCATTTGAAGGTTTGGAGTTTGGCACATACAAATTTACTTGGAACGGCAGGTAGATACCGCATATAGGTAGGTATGGTGGACTCATATGGAACAACTTTGGGGTTTAAGGAGTTTGGATGCACAAGCAGTATTCCCGCTTAGTACAGGTGAAGGCTAGCAAAAGACTGGGAAGCGACCAATTGAGAAAGCGACAACAGTCATAAACATGCATTAAAATTAATTCACACCGAGTACAAGCATGAGTAGGATATAATCCACCATGAACATAAATATCGTGAAGGCTATGTTGATTTGTTTCAGCTACATGCGTGAACATGTGCCAAGTCGAGTCACTCAATTCATTCAAAGGAGGATACCATCCCATCATACCACATCATAATCATTCTAATAGCATGTTGGCACGCAAGATAAACCATTATAACTTATAGATGTCATTGCAAATATGTTTACTTCATAATAAGCTGAATCAGGAACGATGAACTTATCATATTTACAAAAACAAGAGAGGTCGAGTTCATACCAGCTTTGTCCCATCTCAATCAGTCCATCATATATCGTCATTATTGCCTTTCACTTGCACGACCGAACGATGTGTATAATAATAATAGTGCACGTGCATTGGACTAAGCTGGAATCTGCAAGCATTCAACTCAAGAGAGAAAACAAGGTAATATGGGCTCTAAGTTGAATAAACAATCATGCATGTGAGAGGCACTAAACATTTTCAATATGGTCTTCTACTCTCGACCCCCAAAGAAAAGAAAAGAAAAGAAAACTATTTACACGGGAAAGCTCCCAACAAATAAGAAGAAGAACAAGAAATCTTTTTGGGTTTTCATTTTAATTATTACTACAAGCATGAAAATTAAACTAACTAATTTTTTGGTTTTTCTCAAGGTTTATCAAACACACAAGAAGAAAACTAGAAAAAGAAAATTAAACTAGCATGGATAATACAATGAAAGAGTATGAGCACCGACAACTAGAATAGTGTGTGAACATGAATGTAAAGTCAGTGAGAAATACGTACTCCCCCAAGCTTAGGCTTTTGGCCTAAGTTGGTCTAATGCCAAGGACCGCCTGGCTGATATCCGTAGTTGTAATTGGGGTCGTACTGAGATGCAGCAGCAACTGCCTCCTGAGCTGCGGCATGTTGGCGAGCAGCCTCCGCTCTCCCCTCGTGTTCAGCTGCTTCCTCCCTGGTAACAACATATCTTCCTTTTGCCTGGTAATCAAAAAGGAGAGGAGCAGGAAGAGTAACATGGATGACATTGCGTCTGTTGTAGGTTAGTCGATATTGGAGGAATTGTTCATTCCTCCTAAGAAAATGATGGTTGACCATAGCGTCATAATCTAAATAAGCAGGAGGTAACATCATATCCCCTCTCGTGGGGCTATACCAAGATGATTAGCCACACGGGTCGCATAAATTCCTCCAAATAAATCTCCAGCTCTACTATTATTATGCAACCTACGTGCAACTATTGCCCCCAAGTTATATTCTTTATAACCTAACACAGCACTCTTGAGGACACAATGATCAGGGACACACATATGACATGCTTCATCATTACCGTTAATGCATCTATCAATGAAGAGAGCAAAATAATGTATAGCAGGAAAATGAATGCTCCCTATGGTAGCTTGTGCAATATCCCTAGATTCTCCCATAGTAGTACTAGCAAGGAAATCTCTAAATTCAGATTTGTGGGGATCATTAATATTGCCCCACTGCGGAAGTTTGCAAGCAGTTGTAAAATCCTCTAGGTCCATGGTATAAGATGTATCATAAATATCAAATAGGACACTAGGAGAATTACGTGTACAGTTATATTTAAACCTCTGCACAAAGGAATCAGTCAATTGATAGTACTGAGGACACTTATCTTGTAAGAAGTCCTCCAGATCAGCATTACGCACATACGCGTCAAATTCCTCCTTAAAGCCTGCTTCGACCATAAAATCGTCGGATGGCCACTCACAAGCTCGTACATCTGCGTCCCTCGGTAATTCAACGTCTTGTTCACGTATAGCAATCCTGGGTCCTTTCTTTACCGAGGAACCACCTTGGTACATTCTCGTAGACATAATTCTTTTTTCTGAAAAATTTCTAAAATTTTAGTAACTTCAAAATAAAAGTGAATAAAACTAAACAAGATTGGTAGCAACTATTCCTACAAGTGCTTAGAGCATATATCATGCATTAGAATTACTTGGGACCTCATAAATTTAACATGCAAGCTCAAGAACATGGTCACCTATGCAGCAAAAATTTGCAATGAATAAAGCACTAGAACAAAAACTAATTGGACCAATGGAGGAGTCACATACAAAGCAACAATCTCCCAAAGCAGTTTTGTGAATGGAGCTTTGAGCAAGGAGATCGAAAATCGCAGCAAAATGAGCTAGAACTCGTGCTTGAGCTGGATGGGGATTTTTTTTGGGAAGAAGATGGAGTGTGTGGGTGCTGGCATAAGTGGAGGGGGGCCACCAGGGGCCCACGAGACAGGAGGGTGCGCCCAGGGAAGGTGGGCGCGCCCTCCACTCTCGTGGCCTGGTGCTTGTCCCTCCTGCAGTGATTTCAGTGCCTAAAATCCTCAATTATTTCATAAAAAAATCATACTAAATTTGCAGGGCATTTGGAGCACTTTTATTTTCGGGATATTTTTTTATTGCACGGATAATTCAGAAAATAGACAGATAATACTATTTTTGCTTTATTTATTCTAAATAACATAAAGTAAAAAGAGGGTACAGAAGGTTGTGCCTTCTAGTTTCATCCATCTCGTGATCATCAAAATGAATCCACTAACAAGGTTGATCAAGTCTTGTTAACAAACTCATTCCGAATAACACGGAACCGGAGAAATTTCGAATAACACTAAGTTACCTCAACGGGGATATGAATATCCCCAATAATAAGAATATCATACTTTTTCTTGACAGTAGGGAGAGGAAATTCAGAACCTCCAATAATGATAGTTGGAACTTTTCCAATAGAATTGATGCTATGAACTTGAGATTGTTTCCTCGGAAAGTGTACCGTATGCTCGTTACCATTAACATGAAAAGTGACATTGCCTTTGTTGCAATCAATAACAGCCCCTGCATTATTCAAAAAAGGTCTACCAAGGATAATCGACATACTATCGTCCTCGGGAATATCAAGAATAACAAAGTCCGTTAAAATAGTGACATTTGCAACCACAACAGGCACATCCTCACAAATACCGACAGGTATGGCAGTTGATTTATTAGCCATTTGCAAAGATATTTCAGTAGGTGTCAACTTATTCAATTCAAGTCTATGATATAAAGAGAGAGGCATAACACTAACACCGGCTCCAAGCTCACATAAAGCAGTTCTAACATAATTTTCTTTAATGGAGCATCGTATAGTTGGTACCCCCGGATCTCCAAGTTTTTTTGGTATTCCACCCTTAAAAGTGTAATTTTCAAGCATGGTGGAAATTTCAGCTTCCGGTATCTTTCTTTTGTTTGTAATGATATCCTTCATATACTTAGCATAAGGATTTACTTTAAGCATATCAGTTAAGCGCATAAGTAAGAAGATAGGTCTAATCATTTCAGCAAAATGCTCAAAATCCTCATCATCCTTTGTCTTGGATGGTTTAGGAGGAAAGGGCATGGGTTTCTGAACCCATGGTTCTCTTTCTTTACCGTGCTTCCTAGCAACAAAATCTCTCTTATCATAACGTTGATTCTTTGATTGTGGGTTATCAAGATCAACAGCAGGTTCAATCTCTACATCATTGTTTTTGCTAGGTTGAGCATCAACATGAACATTATCTTTAACATTATCACTAGGTTCATGTTCATCACCTGATTGTGTTTCAGCATCAGAAATAGAAATATCATTGGGATTCTCAGGTGTGTCTACAGTATGTTCACTAGAAGCATGCAAAGTTCTATTGTTTTTCTTTTTCTTCTTTTTAGAAGAACTAGGTGCTTCTAAATTATTTCTCTAAGAATCTTCGATTCTCTTAGGGTGACCTTTAGGATACAAAGGTTCCTGAGTCATTCTACCAGTTCTAGTAGCCACTCTAATAGCAAAGTCATTTTTATTATTTAATTCATCAAGCAAATCATTTTGAGCTTTAAGTACTTGCTCAGCTTGAGTAGCAACCATAGAAGCATATTTGCTAACGAGTTTAAGTTCACCTTTAACTCTAGCCATATAGTCACTCACGCGTCCTATCTCGAAAGCATTATTCTTTAATTCTCTACCAACATAAGCATTAAAACTTTCTTGTCTAGCCATAAAGTCATCAAATTCATCTAAGCATGGGCTATGAAATTTAGTAGAGGGAATTTCAACTTTATCATATCTATAGAGAGAATTTACCTTTACTACATGTGTCGGGTTATCAAGACAATGTGGTTCTTCAACAGGCGGTATATTAAGACCATGTATTTCTTCAATAGGTGGTAAATTCTTAACATCTTCAGCTTTAATACCTTTTCTTTCATTGATTTCTTTGCCTCTTGCATATCTTCAGGACTGAGAAATAAAACACCTCTCTTCTTTGGAGTGGGTTTAGGAATAGGCTCAGGAGTTGGCTCAATTGGTTCAGGAATTGCCTCAGGAAGAGTCCAATCAATTTCATTAGTCAACATATTATTCAATAGTAATTCAGCTTCATCAACTGTTCTTTCCCTGAAAACACAACCAGCACAACTATCCAAGTAGTCCTTGGAAGCATCGGTTAGTCCATTATAAAAGATATCAAGTATTTCATTTTTCTTAAGAGGATGATCAGGCAAAGCATTAAGTAATCGGAGAAGCCTCCCTCAAGCTTGTGGGAGACTCTCTTCTTTGATTTGCACAAAATTATATGTTTCCCGCAAGGCAGCTTGTTTCTTATGAGCAGGGAAATATTTAGGAGAGAAGTAATAAATCATATCCTAGGGACTACGCACACAACCAGGAGCAAGATAATTATACCAAGTCTTAGCATCACCCTTTAATGACAACAAAAATATCTTAAGGATATAATAATAGCGAGATTTATCATCATGAGTAAATAGGGTGGCTATAT